>CM074919.1:24151601-24176601 GCA_037576815.1 Pangasius larnaudii | reverse complement strand
TTTGTTTTGGGCCACGCCCCACAGTTTGGTGCAAAAATGGCTTTTCAAGTTTTCCGTTTCCTTTCTTTTGCTTCCTGGATTTTGGATTGATGAGTTATCGCACTGCTGCCTAATAGCTGTTATTGGTTCAGTTGAGAAAACATGTACAACTTGTGCAGTTATAAAAAAAAAAAAAAAAAAAAAAAAAATAGAAAAGGCTGTTTATGATCACGTGTCATGTCTGTGCTTTTTTTTTTTTTTTTTTTTTTTTATATAAATATAATCCTTTTGGATTTCGGGTGTAATTCTCACATACAGCACTACAGGATGTAACGTGTCATTATTTTATTCCTAATGGAGGGTAGATCTTTAGGGAATAGGGCGCTGGATGGTACATTAGAGTCCCCTTTTACATCTAGTACACTTTGTTTGGTGGATTGGGAAAATTCCAGAGTAGTAGGTAAAGGGAAATTATTATTATTATTATTATTATTATTATTATATCAAAAAGTAGGCTGATGTGAGTAAGTAATAATACACTGTCTCCTGATGACGTCATCAGCAATCAGACTGCTATCTGGGATTAATACATTTGGGGTTAGTCACAGTTGTGGGCTCTGCAATAACTGAGCCATTATTTCCATGAAGCACACAAACAACAAGCAATAATCACCGTGTGACAAAATAAAAGTCATTATTAGTTGTTGGTTTAAAATCTCAAGTTCACATCTAGAGCTTTTAGAGGTTCTTCATTTTTTCAGATGAAATAATTAAAGGTTCTGTAGCGGGTTTCGGGTGCAGCTCGGTTGAGGAAGAAAAAAAAAGTTGAGTTTATAGTTTTCTGAATGGAAATATAAGACTGAGTCAAGTGAAAACCTTTGTTGGGTTTATTTTGCATTGTTTATTGTAAAAAAAAAAAAAAGTGTCACAACAGAGTATCAGGTTGAATGTGCCCTCACACTTTGAAGGTTTTCATTTGACTCATCTTCATACATCTGTTCCAAAGAAAACACTGTCCAAGAAGCTTCTGATTAATGCCATTTCACTATATTTATATTATTCTCTCTCTTGAAGGTAATAAGACAAGAAAAAAAAGATCTTCTCAGTTCTGAAGACTTTTTTTAAACACTGATTTACTGTTTTTTTTTTGTTTTTTTTTTTTTTTTTTAGTTATTAACTAAGTTAAGGGTTGGATATTCAAAAGTGTCTATAGTTTGTACTAATACTGCTAGCATTAAAAAAAAAAAAGCTAACTTAGCCGGAGACTTTTATTTTGAAGACAAGTCACTGTTCGCCGCTAGTATTTTCTCTCGCTTCACACCGACTCGTTGCGCCTGTGCCTTAAAATATCTACATCCTTCCAAATTTACGCATTTTAACTTTGAACTTTCGGTGAGTAATTTTTTTTTTATTTTTATTTTTTAAATCAGCGATTTTTTGGGGGGATTTTCTCTTTTTTTTCCCTTCTTGACCTCTTTATCCTCTGTGCAGCTTTTTTGCGCGTGCAGTTTTGGGCCTGCAGGTTGTCTTTGTTTCTCTTTAGGCGGCGTTTCAGGTCTTTTTTTTTTTTTTTTTTTTTTAAATATTGTAATAATAATAACAATTATTTTTATTCTGGACATTTTTGCGGATTGTGTGAAGCACTTTAATGCGGAATTAGCTTTTATTTCGGCAGCATGGGAGATTTTATTGTTTTTTTTTTAACAGGATTTGTGCGGTTCATGTTTATAGACTGTTTTGATGACCTGCAGAATTTTTTTTAAAAATATATTTTTCACATATTTTTTGCTTATATACATTTTTTTGTCTGGATTTGTTTTTAAGAGCAACAATTAATGCCCTCATTTTACCCCCAGAGGATTAATCCATAAATAATGCTTTTTACACCGTTTCTACTGCACTACATGGCTGTGTCCAAAATGTCTCCCTACTCCCTATATAGTGCACTACATCTAGTGTATAATGTCCTCCTTTTACACCCTTTATAGCGCACTGCATGGATGAATCCTAAATGTCCCCTTACTCCAGCTATAGGGTACTACATATGTCTTTTACACCATTTATAGTGCACTACATGGCTGTATCCAAAATGGCCCTATTCCCTTTATAGTGCAGTTTGAAATATTGGCTTTACGCTTTTTGTTGTAGTGTCCTAGATGGCTAAATCCAAACAGCTGCATACTTACGATATACTTTTAAAAAAACAAAAAAAACAAATTGGCCCCCTGTACCCTATATAAGGCACTATATATGGCTTGTACACTCTTCATAGTGCTCTCACTGGGTGTAAATGCAGAATGGCCCCCTATTCCCTGTAGAGACTATATACACTATATAGTGCGCTTTGAGTGGCTTGAAATGCTGGTTTTACACTTTTTGTTGTCGTGTACTAGATGGCTAAATCCTAAATTGATGCATACTCCCTATATAGTGCACTATGTAGTTGAACTCAAAATGCACCCTGTACCCTGTATAGGGCACGATATATGTCTTGTACACTCTTTAGAGTGCACTACGTGGGTGAACCCAACCCCCTGAAATAATACTTTGAAATAACGGCTTTCACACTTGTTCTAGTGCACTACATGGCTAAACCCAAAATGGCTCCCGTACTCTCCATATAGTGCACTGTATATCGCTTTTACACCTCGTATAATGTTCTACATGTCTGTATCCAAGATGGCCCCTCCTCCCTACGTAGTGCACTATAAATGGTCTGAAATAATGGCTTTCACACTTGTTCTAGTGCACTACATGGCAGAAACCCCAATCTGGCTTTTTACTCACTGTATAGTGCACTATATAGGTACGTAACTACATCTACATATTTGAAATAACATATTTTACACCTCTTAAGGAGCAGGACATAGTTTTATCCAAAATATCCCCCTAGTCCCTATACAGTGCACTATATATATAAAACTTTTACACCTTGTTCTAGTGTACTACATGTCTATATCCAAAATGGCCGTGTACTCCCTATATAGTGCACTACATAGCTAAAGCTACAATATAGTGCTCTCTATCTAAGCTGATTTACTAGCTACAGCGTATTAGCTAACTTGATAATGCTAATGGCCAATTAATTAGCCAATTACCTAAAGCTACTCAATTGCTTATGGGTAAATAGCTACATAGCTATTGGTTTGCTAACGTTAATTAACTAGAACAATGATGCTGGTTAGTGATTATCGACTGACTACTGAGGATTAATTAACTAGCATGCTAGCTCACTGACTAGCTAATTGACTGGATGGCTAAATTTGCTAGTTTCTGAGGAAGTGTAATGCTAACATTCTGTGCTTATGATCAGATATTTCACTGAAGTTATATTTTGTTGGGCCACATATACTGCACTTAATGGAGTAAAAAACATAAAATAAATAAAGCCAGACATCTGAAGCCAGAAAGTAAAGGCACAACAGCAATCCTTTCACAATGAATTCATTACAGCTGTTTAGTTTTTATTCATTTTACACTTTTCTGACTGGAACAAAATGCAGAAACTGACTGGTTCCTGTTAGCTAGTGCACTAATGACCACCTGTGTTTAATTCATTAGCGAGCTAATTGACTGTGTGTGGTTAATTAACTGCCTAGCTTTTTCACCTCAGTGTAAATCTTGTGGGACGACCGCAGACGAGTGGCCAACACACACCATGGAGTGAGTGAAAACTTAACAAAAAAAATGTTTGATTGGTTTATTTTATTTTTATTTCCCAGTGCTCAGCATTATCATGGTTCCCACAGGAAAAACATGTGTTTATGATTTCTTTCTAATCATGCTATAGTTGGTTTTCAAAAAAATAATAATTATATAAGGAATAACACACTGTGTGTCATGCTGTTAGAGGAAAATAATTAACGGTGATTGAGGCGGGTTACTGCTATCAGCTTGAGGTTGATTATTTTCCAGTAACAACATATCCTGAAGCGCTTTATAGCTCTTACACCACAGTAACCTGCCAACAATTTTTATTTATTAAAGAATGATACATGGTACCAGGTGTTTAACCTGTTTATAATTACATTTAATGTTGTGGAATGTCCATAAAACAAGTTAACGTCTGTGATCGGTTACGTTATAGCCGCTATAAACAGTCATTCCATCACCCTGGAAGGTAATAAGATGGCTTGCCATGTTGGAAAACTTAGTTACAGCTTTAGTTCTGACTGGCACTGGAGACTCCTTCCATAAATTTTAATGTAAACATCTCCTTACAGAAAGTTTCGCCTTATCAATGAGTACGTAAATTAAAGTCCCTGTGAATGAACTGTTACCATAGAAGTGATAACATATTAAACGAGTGTGTTAATGTACCCTAATGCTATAATAGAAAATTAACCAACACTTCCTGACCAATCAGAGTCGCAAAATCTTTAGCATTGTGGAATAATAATAATAATAATAATAATATGTGGAAATAGCTCCAGCTGTTTCCTAAAGTCAGTAAATTGTTTAGCATCTTTAGATATTGACTTTTATTTCTAATCAGTGATATCAGTGATAGAGGTTGTATTTTTGTCTAGCCGCTCTCCGAGTGAGATGGCCAGCAACGTGACCAATAAGACGGACCCTCGTTCGCTGAACTCGCGCGTCTTCATTGGGAACCTGAACACCATGCTGGTGACCAAAGCCGACGTGGAGGCCATCTTCAGCAAGTACGGCATGATCGTGGGCTGCTCCGTCCACAAAGGTTACGCTTTCGTCCAGTACTCGAATGAGAGGAACGCTCGAGCCGCCGTGGCCGGAGAGGACGGACGCATGATCGTTGGACAAGTCCTGGGTGAGAACGTACCCTACGCTTGTAGTTTACGCTCACCTTTCACTGAAGAGTGTTTTCTCACTATAGGATCATAACTTGTATGTTCAATGTTTTATGATATGTCAGTAGATCGGCAGGATTAGAACCGGATTTCACGCTTAAAATAAAGACCATCGTCATGACACGGGAGGGGCGACTCACCCAAGCCCCAGGCATTACAACTTAAATCGAGCCATCTCCTATACCTAGCTAACGTTTAACAAAATAGTCTAGCTACCTTAACTTTTTGACTAATGCTCCTCAATACACGCTAACATCTGTAAATCGACACAAATAGGCTAGTGTTGCAGAAAATATGGCGCACAAAATGTAACACTTGGCTAACATAGGCTTGCGTTAATATACGAAATGTCACTTCGGTCACCTACATTTTATTTGTTTGGAGCATTGTTCCATTACGTAGCTAAATTTAATGATGTGAATAAATTTAACAATGCTTTAATAACTTTCTGCAGTTAAATGTGACTATTTGCGAATAAATTTAACAATCCAGATAACTGTCAATAACGTCTTTCAAATAAAGTTGCCGATGCTAGTAACTTACAAATGCGCTTAACTATGCTAGTAACTTCTTATGAATAAATTTATCTATGCAAGTATCTTCTTGTAAATAAATTTGAACTTCTTGCGAATAAATTTAACGATGCAAATAAAGTCTTGTAAAAAGAAAAATGTAACCTTGCCAATAACGTTTTGAGAATAAGTTCAGTATCTTCTTGAAAATAAATTTAACAATGCGAGTAACTTCTTGTGAATAAATGTAGCATTGCGAATAACCTCTTGCGTGTTAAGATTTCTCTAAATTATTGTTGTAATCTTGAATTAATCGCTGATTTCTCATCACTTTCAGACATCAACCTGGCAGGCGAGCCCAAACCTCACCGATCGAAAACCACCAAACGTCCAGCAGGAGATATGTACAGGTGCGCCACTCCCCTACTCATCCTCTTTCTAGGGTTTGAAGCAGTTTGGTGTCTTTGGTTTC
The DNA here is from genome assembly GCA_037576815.1 of Pangasius larnaudii. Classification (NCBI taxonomy): domain Eukaryota; kingdom Metazoa; phylum Chordata; class Actinopteri; order Siluriformes; family Pangasiidae; genus Pangasius; species Pangasius larnaudii. The sequence goes on along the minus strand of CM074919.1, from coordinate 24,170,812 downwards.
TCAGTTGTTGTTTTTCCCTTTTTCTGTACTATAGCAGCTCCACGTTTGAGCTCGACTACGATTTCCAGAGAGATTACTACGACAGGTATAGCGTTTATCTTTTACTCACTCTGTGTTGGCTCGATGCTTTAAAGTGTGTCCTTGGGGGTTTTTTTTGTTTTGTTTTTTTAAAGGACGTAAACATACCTGTTTGGCTTTTCTTATGCTTTTTTCCCTCCCTCTAAACATGTATAACTTTTTTTTTTTTTTTTTTTTTTTTTTACGTGTCCCAAAAATATTCTTCTTTTTAAAAACAAAAAAAAAAACCAGAATGTATGTATTTTTCACAATAATTACTAATTTTCCACTTTTTTTTTTTTCCAGTTTCATGTATATTTTTTCTTTTTTTTTTTTTTAAATAAATACATGTGCCTGTTTCCTGTTTGTCCCTCTCCACCTTTTCCTTTCTGTTCAGGTTGGCTGTGTAACAGCTGTTATTTAATTGGTCAGTGTTGATGCGTACCCGTGTTCATGTTTCTCGGAAGAGAAGTGTATTTCCTGGTTATTTCTTCCTTTTCGTGATCGTGTTCGTCGCAGTTTACTCAAGATGCGTGCGCAGTTTTTCAGAATGTTTGTGCAAACATCTTTATTTTTTTCAGGATGTACGCGTACCCGTCCCGTGTGCCACCTCCTCCTCCACCTCTCTCTCGGGCCGTCGTTCCCTCCAAGCGGGCGCGGGTCAGTCTGAGCGGAGGAGGAAGCCGACGTACCAAATCCAGCTTCTCCTCTTCCTCCAAAAGCAGCCAGCGCTCTTCATCACGGGCCAGTCAGTATCCCCACGCTCCTCGTAACGCTCCTCTAGGTTTATTATCAGCATGATGCTTTTATAGTCACACTGATGTATCATCGTCTTCATTAATCTTTATGTAATTTTCATGTTTTATTTTTTCTCTCTCCCCCTGTGCTCAGTTAAAGCAGATGATCTTCAGACCATAAAGAGGGAACTGGCTCAGATCAAACACAAAGTGGATTATCTTCTGGAAAGTTTAGAGCGCATGGAGAAAGATCACAGCAAGAAATCAGGTACATCATCTAATATCTAAAAATAACGTAAAACGTTGCTTTCTAAAACAGTGAATGTGCTTCCTGTAGCCAAAATCTGCACCTCTGTGGTTTTTCAACATGTTCAGAACTTCGTAGTTTTTCCAGAGACGAAGCACGAGTCCTCAAAATTCTAATACAACACCAACAGCTTTATTCAGAACATGATTTCAGATATCAGAGATCAGAGATTCTGTATCGTCCTCCTCCAATAAGGCAAAAATGTGAACATTTTAAAGTCATTTTTACTCCCTACTCCATTTGTGTGATGGACAGCTGAGATCTTTCCACTGCTCTGAAAAACGCCGGATGTTCAGAGCTTTTAGGAAAGTTCTCTCTCTCTCCCCTCACACTTCAAGTTTATTCCCATCACTGGATATTGATTCGGATTTGGAGTTTAAATGAAAATATCTGAAGAATAAGAATAACATGGTTTAAAAAAAAAAAATCGCCGGCAGAAACAATCATGTGCTTATTTTATTTTCTCTCTTTCTGGCTGCAGAAGGGAAGGTGGTGAAGGCGGAGGTGGGTGAAGTCTCTCAGCAGCACTCGAGCAGTAAGAAGGAGCGTGAGAGAGAGGAGCAGGAGATCAACGACTCTGAAGAAGAAGGAGATCTGCTGGAGGAAGAGGAGGAGGTCAGAATTCTCTCCGTTCTCCACATACACACACACACACAGTCATGATGAAGTGTGAGAGAGTTTAACGGCCACTCGGGGTTCTTCATTTGTACTGAAAATAGGAAAACAACTCGATTCACACACAGTTTAACGTTTTGTCATGGTTTTGTAAGCAGATCTCCCCTACTGCTCAGAAATGGTTTGTTCCAGTTTGCTTAGAGTCACAGCAGTGGCTGTCTCGTCATGAGTTAATCAGAATACAGTGTTAAGTCGTGTTCATAATAATCTGAGGGTCCAACTGACCATTTTTCACTGTCTTGAATCTAAACGTATTAAAAGAAGGGTGTTAACGTAAACCTGTGATTTGTAGCTGATGTTACAGGAACATTACACCTTCTGACCAATCAGAATCCAGAATTCATAAGCGATACCATGTACAGTAAAATACACTAGTAATGAAGCGTAACGGTGTCTTTAATGCTGATGCACTCTTGTCTGTTTTCAGGTGAAGAGTATCGGCGGGGAGAACGAGGAAGAGGACGGAGAGGAGGAGGAAGAGGGCGAGCACGAGGAAGGCGAGGACGACGGCGACAGCGTAAACGGCGACGACCCATAGACTGTTTATCTTATTTTTCTCTCACACACACAAACACCTCAGCATCCAGAGTGAAGAAATGTCAAAGTCTGGACTTCTTCTTACATAAAAAAAAAAAACATAAGGAACACAAAGAATGTAGATGAACACACACACACACACACACACACTTTTCTTGTGAAGCAATTTTTAAAGTCTATCGTCTGTCCGAATAAACAATCAGTGCTATGATAGTTACACTTTTAAACCCATTTTAAATGTTTAATTTTTTCCCCCAATGTGCCATTTTTCGCTTGTTTTTGTTTGTTCCCCCAATCAGCAGGTGTGTGTGTGTGTGTGCATGTGTGTAACATTTCTTTTTTTCCTCAAACAGCTCCCGAGTGTAACCGTTCTCTCTTCAAAAAAATAAGATTATCAACTCCATTAGAGTTTGTTGGTTGGTTGGTTGGTTTTTCCCCCCCGTGTACGTTCCTCTCTACATGTCCTTTTTTATATCAGTCTTGTTCAAGATGATGATAATAATCACTGTATGAATTTCAATAAAATGGTCAAAATATTGTCTTGTCTCACATTGAATGAAGTGTTACAGATTTCTGACTATTTGTGAAGGAAGTGAAATGGATTTGGGGGAAAAAGTGTGTGTTTATTTTTGTTAAATCAGGTGTTTAATTATACATTTTTAACTCTAAAATGAAAAGAATTTGAAGAAGCGGAAGAAGGTCGAAGCAGAATTCGGGATTAACATGATGCTTTATCTTGAAGATTAAAGAAGATGCAACAACGGTCTCTTCAGATATTGCAACATTTATTATCTGCACAGCCTTTGTGTGTAAGATCACTAACCTTGCAAAGTTACTAGTCTAAAGTCCAGAGCCATGACAGTAGCGTAATTAAAGACATGGTATATTTACTACATATTTAACTGTGGTATGTTTTGTAAGGAAGAAAGAAATGTTTAACTTACAGAGAAAGTAATACAATGGTGTGTAGTGAACTTATGGGAATTTAAAGAGTTGGATATTAATCTAATTATTATATAATTATTACATTGTATTATTATTTTTTTAGCCAATAGTACAATGTGTAATATATCTCTAACATGCATCATATCCTCACTATAACACACAGGGCACTTGTGCACTTCTGGGGATGCCATCAGGGGGCAGTATTTCTGTAGTGTCCAACCTTTAAAAAAGAAAAAAAAAAAGTTGACTTCACTTCTGTCTCTGCCTCTTTTTTTTTTTTTTGCCACAAAACTTTGAGTAGAAGGAAGTGAGCTCCACCAGGCCAGAGCAGCTTCTCCACCGATCCTCTGTCTCTCTCTCTCTCACACACACACACACACACACATCTCACACTTCTGTTTTGACCTTGTTCTGCCTGACCTACTCGAGCACTACAGGTATAGTGTGATTTCTGCTCTTATCTTATTATCTGGCAGGAAAGGTTTTGTACTTTATGCTCACAATGATGCTGTAGAACCAGTCAGAACACACCCATTAGTCTGGAGTTGTTTTTCGAAAGCTTTCAATCAAGAGATAAGCAAAAGAACTTTTAAGTTTAACATTTAACACATTTATACACTAATCTGGGAAGTTTTATTGTGTACAAACTGCTCTACACAGACATTTCGCACTGTTTGACTTACTGTTGTGTAACAGTGTGTGTAGGTGACGTGTGACTTGTCCTGTCTCGTCTGCTTTCTACTAACACTTGATGGTTTCTCAGGAGGAATTTTCCAGAGAACAGTGAATTCCTGTGCAGTGGCGTAGCTCCTCGGTGGTTCATAATAATCCTGCAGAACCATTGCCCTGCATATTTTATTGCTTTTCCTGCTCAAACACATTCTTGTTTACTCAGGAAGTGCCTTTTCTAAAGCTCATTATGGCTTAAGTTTACCAGAGCACTGAAACAATAAAACAGTTTAAACATTGTAGTCTGTAGTTCAAAACTGAGAGAACCAAACTTCAGACACGGGTGTACAAATTTTGAATAAGTTCTTTGACTTTGGTAATCTTCAAATTAAATTCCTTACTCATGTTAGACTTTATTTATAATGTACTTCAGACTAATAGAAATCACCTGTAAATTAGTCGCCAAGAAACGTGGGCAAAACTTAACCACATTCTCTATTCTGATTGGTCAGAAGGTGATGATTCATTTTCTATAACAGCAGGTCTGACAATAGTGTAGCTGCAAACCACAGGATTCTATTAATGTACTTGTTTCTATAGTAACAGCTCATTCACAGTGTCAAACAAACAAAAAAAAAACATGTATATGTATAATCGTTGATATATTGAAGTTTTCTGTAAGGAGATGTTTATTTAACATTTACGGAAGGAGTCTCCAGTGTCAGTGCTTTGTAACAGTCAGTGGTAAAGATGTAACGTTAAGTTCTCTGACATCTTCAGGACATTTCGCAGTTTCTCAGTAACATGAAGAGCTCTGTGTGTGCTCCGTGATGAAGAGCTTTAGACAGAAGTTAGCAAAGATATTTTGATTAAAATTACAAGCTAGAATTGTTCAGTGAGGGGAATTAATGAAAGTGTATTAAAAACAGTACTGGAGTGAGGAGAAGTTTTTGAGGAATCAGAGGTGTGTGTGTGTGTGTGTGTGTGTGTGTGTGTGTGTGTGGGCCATAACAACACTTATGGCTAGTTTAGTTTAATCCACAACTATTAAAATATTCTCTGGAGGAAGTCGTCGTTCTCAGTGAAAACCTTGATAACGTGTTTGTGTGTGTGTGTGTGTGTGTGTGTGTGTGTGTGTGTTTCAGGATGCCTCTCGGGGGTGGAAACAAGTGTGGCTGCTGTCAGAAGACTGTCTACTTTGCGGAGGAAGTTCAGTGCGATGGACGGAGTTTCCATAAATCATGCTTCCTGTGTAGTGAGTTCACTTTTTTAAAACTTGTATTTACACCAATGCTTGTTGATTAATTTTCTAAAACATCAGCTCTGACAGTAGTGCAGGTTTATGTTAATGCGCTTGTTCAAATACGTCATCGTTTCTATAGTAACAGCTCGTTCACAGGGACTTGTACGGCGGATGATGTACGTCATCTAACACTAACAATAAACAGATTCTAAAAAGTGTTGTTTAATAAAGAAGAATGTATAATTGTTGATATGGTGAAGTTTTCGGTAAGGAGATGTTTATTTAACATTTATGGAAGGAGTCTCCAGTGTCAGTGCTTTGCAACAGTCAGTAGGTAAAGTCTTCATGACAGTGTACCTGATTGGTTACGTTTTTTTTTTGTCTTATTAACTTCGAGAGAGAGAAAAAGAGAGAGGCTTTTGAGGGAAAGACTATTTATGATTGCTATAATGTAACCAATAGGAACAAACTTGTTTTGTGGACATTAAATAAATAAAAATATTGTTAGCATTTGGCAAACTGCTCTGGTGTAAGAGGAATAAAACACTTCAGGATGTGCTTCAGGGTAGTATCAGTAACTCCGCTTCACCACTCCACCCTGTAGTTGATTATTTATCTATAACAGCATGACACAGAGTGTTTTATTTCTTACATGACATGGTGAATTGGGAATGTCACATGCAACGTTTCCTTAAAACCATGACCTGCTGAACAGCCTCATGTTTCATTTCCCAATCATGACACACAAGCAAATGGTTTCCTTTGGTGCCTTTAAGTACATGTGCATGCGACTATTGCGTGACATATTAATAGAAATGTAAAGAAGTTCAGCCGGCTAGTCGTTGGTGCCCCCTATTGATTGACTACAGATCATTTTAGTGGCCTGAGGCACTGCAATTCAGAGCACTTGAGACCCAGACTGACCAGATCGATCTTATCAAAGTCAACATATACAGATTTCTAAACACATTTCTGGAGGTCACTGGTCACAGTATCTTCAGTAAGCCACGACACAGTGCTTTGTGGAATTAGGTTTTGCCAGACAGCATCATGACTCAACGCTTAAGGAATGTGTGAGAAATTTGCTTATTTGCAAGCTGTTTGCTCGAGAACCTTCAAGGACATAAAGATCTCTATCGCAAACCTGCTCTGGTATTTATGTGAGGATTTGAGGATGTTCTTGGAATGCAGGAAGTTTTTCTGTCCTCCTTATATGGAAGTGTGTGGTGAGCCATCAGGGCACACTTGAGCAGAACTGCAAACTACAAGGATGGGAAATATGGCAAAAAACATATCGTAATACTTGACAACGAACAATTATCGAAGTTTGCAATTTCACTTCATATCTCGATGGTAAGCTACCGTAACTGCTCAAGTAGCCCAGCTACCATAAATACACTAAAATCCTGGAGAAGCTGACCTACAATAAAGATACACGCCAATGGGTTAAATGGCATAACTGCTGGAATAGCTAGACTACGATAAAGACACAAACAAATGGCTTAATTAACTTAACTCCTGGAGTAGGTTAGCCCACTACAAAGACACAAACAAGTGGGTTAGATACCGTAATTACTGGAGTAGCCAACATACAATAAATGCACTAATTAACTAGCATAACTGCTTAAGTAGCATAATTGATGAAGGGCTGGCCTACAATACAGTACCGTAACTGCTGGAGTAGTTAGCCTGGAGTTAAGAATCACAGCTGCTGGAGTAGTTAGCCTAAGCTAATTATGCTAACTAACTAGCATAACTGCTAGACTAGCAGACCTACAACAAAGACACTAATAAATAGGTTAAGTAGCATAACTGCTAGAGTTGCTAGCCTACCAAGACACTAACAAATAGACTAAGTACTGTAACTGATGGAGTAGTTAGCCTACCCTACATATGTTAACTAACTAGCATAAAATATCAGAGTAGCAGGCCTACAATAAAGACACTAAAAAATGAGTTTACATAAATAACTGCTGCAGTAGCTAGCCTGCCATACATACATTAGCATAACAGCAAATGGGTTAAATACCATAACTGTTGTAGTAGGTACCATGAAGACACTAATGAATAAGTTAAATACAATAACTGCTGGAGTAGCTAGTCTACCATAAAGACACTAGCAAATGAGTTAAATACTATAACTGCTGGAGTAGCTAGTCTGCCGAAAAGACACTAACAAATGAGTTAAATACCATATCTGCTGGAGTAGCTAGCCCACTATAAAACCACTAGCAAACGGGTTAATGACTACTTCATTAAAAAAAATGCTAATATATATACATTGCTCTACTGTATAAAGTTGTAGCACCTGCTATGGTGAAAAAAAGTATCCTAAAATCTGTCAAACACAAACCAGTTTTAACACTGGATTTTTTCTTTGACATTTTACATCACTGTCTCTGCCTCCTCCTGGTATCAGTGGTGTGCCGGAAGAACCTAGATAGCACTACTCTGGCCACCCATGAAAATGAGGTCTACTGCAAGTCCTGCTACGGCAAGAAATACGGACCAAAAGGCTATGGGTACGGTGCGGGTGCTGGGACGCTGAGCATGGACAAAGGAGAGTCTCTGGGAATCAAACATAAAGTGTGAGCTGTTTATTTAAAGGTTGTAACAATTCTTTAGTGTCAGACTGAATATTTAGTACAACAGCATTATATTTCCACCAGTTTAAATGTTTTTCTTTGCGTCTTCACAGTGATCAGCCGCACCAGCCCACCAACAACCCGAATACGTCCAAGTTCGCCAAGAAGTTGGGGGGTTCTGATGTGTGCCCTCGCTGCGGCAAAGCTGTGTACGCAGCCGAGAAGACCATCGGAGCAGGGGCGGTGAGTGTCAAATAAGTTACTAACTGTCTGTTGTTACCAGAACCTAGCTATTTAGCTAGCATTATAAGCAAAAATGACATCAAAGGATTAGCTAAAGATAAATAGCTGCCTAGTGAATAGCATTAAAATATGATATTAATTATAGCTAGCTGGTTATACTGAAAGGAATGTTGTTAAAGTAGCTAAACATTCCAGACCCATTTTGCCTGTCGTGCCTGATGGAGTAGGTGTGGCCTCTATGCCTGTCAGTCTCATTGAATGAGGCGTGGCCTCTGTGCTTTTCAGTCTCAGTGAAGTAGGCATAACCTTTATGCATGTCAAGCTCATTGAAGGAGGCGTGGCCTCTGTGCCTGTCAGGCATATAGAAGTAGGCGTGGCCTCTATGCATGTCAAATTCATAGAAGTAGGTGTGGCCTCTGTGCCTGTCAGTCTCATTGAATTAGCCAGTTGTAAAACTGATAATATTGACAGATTTATATGGATTTATTAAAATGAGCTAGCAGGCTCACAGAAGTTCAGAAATTTTTGTACATTGTATGCAGAACGTAAATCACATTTTTTTGTCCTTCATCTTCTCCAGTCATGGCACAAGAGCTGTTTCCGCTGTGCTAAATGTGGGAAGGGCCTCGAATCCACCACCATGACGGACAAAGATGGTGAGATCTACTGCAAAGGTATGACGTTCTTTAAATCTCTAATTCTCTCTCTGTCTCTTTACTGTAATATTAATGCTTATTATTAGTGTATAATAGCAAAAAATAATAATAGTATAATAGTATACATTTAAGAGTGTAAGACAAAACCACATAAATGTTGCCTGCTTAGTAGAAAGAAATGCTTTGTTGTGTGATTCACATTAAAGTAAGACTGTCTTTGTTTTCTGTAACGTTTATACTGCCTTTGTAGCAGCTCTTGAGCTAATTTCTGTAGCTCACAGGCTTTTCCATTTTAAGCTAGCATCAAGTTAACGGCAGTGTACATTCTTACAAAAACCCAAATGAGAAAAATGACCTTACCTGCTGGAGTAACCTGCCTACTAGGGGAAAAAAACACACTAACAAACAGGGAAACTACCGTAACTGCTAGAATATCCTGCCTACCGTAAATCCTCTAACAAAATAAACTAACTACAGTAACTGCTGGAGAAACTCACCTGCTCTTACCATTAAAAAAACAGTCAGGTTATAATTAATCTAATTCAAAAATAATAGTATTTATTGCATCCTATCGTCTCGAAAATATGGTATATGTGTATTAATGACATAATTTTGTGTTCCACACAGGTTGCTATGCTAAAAGCTTTGGTCCAAAAGGGTTCGGTTATGGCCAAGGAGCCGGTGCTCTCTCTCATGCTCAGTAGAGCGAAGCGACCAAAACTTTTCCATTCCATACACTTTATTCCACCTCGATTGGAGAAAAATCACTCGACAAGCTGAAGCTCTTCACTGCATGTGCTAATATTTACAGCAGCTTAACTGTTTTTTAAAAAAAAGAGTCACTAAAGTTAGCTAGCTATCTTTTGCTTGCTGTTAAATAAGAGAGCTAGGATTACAAAGTGCTGTCATTGGATTGTGTTAACGAAACGTAAATTGCTTACTAGCTAGCTAATAGTATCATCAGCAGTGGTATTATAAATAGCTAGCTGCCTATATTATTAAAAATAAATAGCTAGCTTGGGAATTCTTGTGCCACTTGTGGCGTGAAAAACAACCGCCATGTCGCGTCAGCGGTTTCATAAAAAAGAGCCGTTCATGGCGGAACGGAGGAAGGAGACGGAGACACAGATGGAAATAGAATCATTTCACCTGCAAATTATCGACTCGTGTCCAAATATGGCTTTGGGTATTTGCATATTAATAATTTTCAATAAAGTGGAATAAAAAAAAAAAGACATTTCATCCATGACCCATAGATTGCAGTGTGAAATATATTCCTTTATATACTACCAGCATTTTAATGTTGTAATTTTCAAATTACTTTTGACATGTTTTCAGATTGTGAGATGATCCGTGTCTGCACACCAATACACAAACATAATACACAAACACAAACACTTTAATATCTCCAATTACTCATTAAAGTCTTTTACTAACTCGGCAGTTTTATAAACATTCTTCATTAGCTTTATTAATAAACTCAAGCTTTTCTTTGCGCCTTTTTTTCTAATTAAAAAAAAAAAAACAATAAACATAAGTGTAAAAAATGTTTCTCTGTGATGTTTCTCTCACTATCACATCTGATTTTCTCGAGTGTCTGTACATTTCAGACAACATTCCTTGAGGTTGTGCGTAATTGTGGACAATCAATCTAAAATTCATTTTAGGATTTTAAAGCTGAAATTATGAAAGAAATTTCTGTGTATCGCATCCCAGTAACTGCCCATTAATGGAACATCACAGGCCGCCATTTCACAAGGGGAAAAGTAAAAAGCCTCCAAAACTGGTGTAGCCTGCTTGATCATCATAAACCCAGGTTTGTTTCCACAGCCTCGTGTAGATCTGATCTCCTTTTTCTAGAGTTAAGACGATCCCGTTGCTGGCGTTGCCGTTCGTGATGGGCTTCCAGGAAAACACAGAGCACTGAACATTTCCGTTTTTATACAGACTGACAGCCATTTTGATGCCGCCGTGACAGTGAGCGTAGAATCGGAAATAGTAAACTCCTTTCACTGGGGCTGTGAAAATCCCTGAAACATGGAAGAAAGACAGTTTTACAAATTTGATAAAGAAAAAAAAAAACAACAACCAAAATATTCACCTATTTGTGTAATGGATTATCATTAGCACATATTTACCCGTATTTGAGTCGTAGCCATTTCCAAAGTTAGTGGTGACTTTTTTGTAGATTAATGTGGCCGGCACAGAATTATGCGGTCCGTTGTGTCCCTGTCCAGAAGCTAAAAGCGATGCTGAAAAGGCGACCTTCCTGGCTGTTAAAACACAACATGTTTGTTTAAACTAAGTGTTTATTATAAATTATTAACCCTTAGCATCATGACCTCTTTATTTACCTTTGTTTTCATTCTGCAGAGTTTCAACTGTGTCCTGCAAGGTTTGGACTGTCGTCTTCAGCACTGTAGAAATCATCATAAAATTGATTTTAATTTATTTGATTTAACAAAGGTAGAGAGGTACACTGTGACAATATACTATACAATAACTATATACAATATACTACAGTGACTATGGATATTGCGTGGACTTTACTTTTAGCTTATATATATACATATATACTGTGTATATATATATATCGGTTTTTATTATTATTAACATTAATTTTAATTTTAATATTAATTAATTAATATTTTATATATTATTATTATTATTATTATTATTATTATTATTATTATTATTATTATTATTATTATTATTATTAAAATGTGGTGAAAAATTAACTGTAATCCAATTATTTAGCCTTTAATTTTTTTTATTATTTAAACATTATTAATGATTAATGGTGGTATTATTCTTTAACAGTCTCATACTTTGCTTTGATAAAAAAAAGAAAAAGAAAACTGGTGGTTTGTATGCACACACGTCACTGTATTTAGTTATATGATACACCTAAATGACCAAAAAAAAAAAATCACCTTTTGGGGCGATTCATTCCAGGAGACTTGTTTTAGCTAAATGAACATAGCTAAAGAATAAGATCTGTAAGATTTAAGATCTATAAGATATTTTTAATACCTCCATTTTCACTCCTCAGCTCCTCCAGGTTTGAGGTCAGCTCCGTCAGCTTATCTTCCAGGTTCTTTATTTTTCCAATTTCATTAAGAATGTTCACGCTGGGCATCAAGATATCCTGCGTTTGGACGCAGCATGCGCAGAGCAGCAAAACTAACTGAGCGATAATCAGCATGTTGGGTTGAACTGTGCTTTAACCCAGCTGCAGTTTCTGTAGATCAGCTATAGGATCGAAGGTTAGATCATGTCTTGCCTTTATATCTCGTGTTAATGGCTGACACTTTGATTTTTGCTCCTTTGGGTTTTTCTTTTCTTGCGTAAATCTGTGGATTCTAAAGTAAACAAAAACTTCTGTACTTTTGTACTTTGTTACTAGAGCCAGAGATGAATGGGCAGTGTCTTTATTTGCGATTTCCCATGACCCTTTTTTTTCAGGGTTCAGGGACATAGCCACACCATGTTAGAACCAGTGACTCGATTGTATCTCTGTCCAGGGTGGGACAAAACACTAATCTGCACTAATCTGCAGAAAATGGCATAATTTGACTTCCGCTGTTTGTGTAAGGCCTGCGTATGATCCTCATCCAAAATAAACGGCACACAACTAAGCAACATTTTTTTGTTCGTCTAGCAAGCTGTAGAAAATTCATAGCTACCGTGTCACGTCCTCTTCGGCGCTCGACACAAACTCCATTTCCAGAATCCTGCACAACTGTGAACCACTTCTGCCATGGACTCTGTTTCCCACAACATGCTACTACAAACACCACCATGTGACCAGTAACATGACTCATAGCCACAGTCACAGTCTCCAAAAATCTGCATGAACCTGAACTCACTCACCTTCTACGTTAAACCGCTCGTACCTTCATTAGAACATTGCACATCAAGTCACGCACTCACCCTGGGGATTGTCCCCAGGCAGATTCGTTGTCACAGATGAGGGTGATAAGTGATATCTGCACCCATAGATGTGGCCCCTTGATACAGTGGGCAGACTGGAGTGGGAGCTTTTAAGCTTGTAGCAGTGTTTCTGAAAGGAGCTAGGCGCCCTACGTCCACCATGCTTCCCAGGAGGATCTCCCCCTTGTGTTGGAGTCCCTTAGTACTTCTCCGTAACGACCCAGACAGGCTGCTTTTCTGGAAGGAGTTATCATTGTGAACAGCAGCCGATGATCACGTCAGTAGACTGCTGGGAGTACTGCATGCCTGGATGAGCAGATGCACAAAGCAGCAAGACTAACAGAGCGAAAATCAACATTACAGCTTGCTTTAAATATCTGACACGTTTTGCTCCTTTTTGGGTATTTGTTCTGTTACTTCAACCAGTGGAAGTAAACAAGGACTTTGGCAAGCTGAAGCAAACTGGAGCCAGAGATGAGTGGACTCCAGTGTGTAATCTCTTTACTTAAGGTACTCATGGTACATCATCTTTGGACTGTAAATAATAAAGGTGAGATTCTCCCGAGTGGCGCAACAGAAAATTGTTTGTCCTGTTGTGAGGAGATCACAAGTCTCTTGAAATCTCTCATAAAGAAAAAAAAAGAACATTTTTGAGCCATACTGTGAATGTTTTGTCAAATTTGAGCATTTACAATAGAGCTAAGGTAAGAATTCATAAGAAATAAGGTAGTATTAAAAAAAAAAAAAAAAAAATTGTCATTTTTTTTATACATAAGCAATACAGCATGAACATGATTTTCACTTATTCCATTTTATTCGGTCCACATCCTTCAAACACATCAGATGATTTATCTCTGATCTCCTTTTTCTAGAGTTAAAACAATACCGTTGCTGCTGTTACCGTTGGCTGATTTGAATAAATATAAGGCAAGGAGCGAGCTGGAGGTCTGATGCAGGTTAATGACCATGAAGAGAGTGAGTGGGAATATTTTATGTTTATAATGGGCTTGTGTGATATCCATTTTTTCTTAATTGCAGTTTTCCATTTTAAAATACCGTGATGCACAATTTAATCATCAAGAACCAAGAAAACAAGCATTTCCACCATATCAGGTTTAAAGAGAGTACAGACGTGTGTAATAATTCTACCAGTCAGCCTACAATGCATGTCTTTGGACTGGGGGAGGAAACTGAAGTACCCAGAGGAACATGCAAACGCTACACACGCAGGGGGGAGGTGGGAATCAAACTCGCAACCCTGGAGGTGCGATGCAAATGTGCTAATCACTAAGCCAGAGTGTAACAACACCCCAGCCCCCCGTGGCATCCCTAATAACTGATATTAACTGTATACTTGTCAAATGTTAGCTAAGTTGAACAGACATAATAGATATTATCCCACATAAATTAAGTCAAAACATTCTCCATTTACCGTGACTGCAGGCGAGAGTGCTTTGCAACTCCAGTCCAGAGCACGTGTGACATGGGAGAAAGGGGAGGGGCTTCCAGGAGGTGTCAGTTAAAATCAGAGAGTGCGCAAATCATTCCAGATTCATGTGTTGCTCGGCTCATCTCCTGCTTTATTGTGGAGGAAAACAACTGCTCTTTTGCTATATTTTTAAGCACTAACTCATACTAGTGTAGTGCGAAATTAAACTGTGGAGCTCCTACATTAAATGCTTAGAGGCTGGCAGGTCTGATAACAGAATATATTGTGTGCATGTTTCAGTTTCATCTAACATAACCAAGTTTAACATGACTGAGTTTAACATAGAGAGAAACACACCAACGCCTCTTGTTAGCCATGAATCTTCTAGCTCAACAACTTCACAACATGGTAATGATACAAATTCCACGCCGAGGATAATTCGTCTGACAATTATCTATCATTAGAGAACATAAATTGTTCTAAAAAAATTTCGAACTATCATCTAAGCTAAAGAAAAAGCTAAAAACCCCATCAATCTTGAAGCCTTTTCCCTTTCATAGTGTAACAATGGACACTTTCAGTCTCTCTGCTGATTGGTTGTGGTTCCAGCCACCCTGTCGTCAGACTTCTTTCATGCCTGAAGTTGGGGTGTGATGATGCTTGATGTATCCGAGCTGCCGAATGATACGTATACGTACAAATTTCCCACCGATTCTGATCTGTCACACACCTGACTCAATTTTAACCAAAAACCAACAAGTAAACAAACAAACAAATAAATTTAAACAATAAATAGATAAAATCCCACAAGTTGTAGCTTTAAATAATATAATGTATGTACGAATAACATTTAGATTTAAATAAAATGTAATAATAATTTGTGTAAATATGTTTTATAACATAACTAAAAATAATTATAATGATAAAAACGATGCAATTAAAAGGTTAGCTCAAATTAAATGTAGAGTTTAATATATTTAAGTAGGCTTTAAAAAGGTTTATCTGATATAAAAAGCTAAAATTCTAAAGTAATGTCTATGAAACATTTTCGTCAACACAAAATGCATCATCATCATCATTATTATTATTATTATTATTATTATTATTATTATTATTATTATTATTATTATTATTATTATTATTATAACTACGATTATGCTATCACGCGTTATGTGTCGCGGAATGATGACGTAATTTATTTTGAACGCTAGACGAGCCCTTTTATGCCGTTATTTTCCCCCCAATCATATTCCGATAAGCTCCGCCTCTTGTTTGTAATACGGCGCTGCAATGTGCGCTGTGATTGGCTAGAGTTTGCGAGCGTTTGCTACACAAGCCAATCCTAGCGCAGGAGGCGGGATTTACCAGAATGCGGTGGGAAAGTAATAACGCCCCTTTGGATGCGCGCAGTGTTTGTTCGGTTGCTAGCTAATCTTTGTTTGAAGCTAGTTCGCAGCAGTATTGGGACGTCTATGAGCTAAGTGATGTGCATGTGCAATATGAAGAATGGAAGAAGACGATGTCACGATCAGAGAGCAGAATTTCCACAGCCAAGTCCGAGAGTACATTGTAAGTCAAATTAGCTAACTGTAATGCTAGCTAAAGCGGCTAGCAACGAACCTGTGCACTGGTGTGACCGTTAGCACTAGCTGGCTAGCTTCGGAATCGTTAGCTTGCAGGGTTTTGTGTGAAAGATGCAACGGGTTTAGGATTTTGTGGCATAACGTCACATTCTAAACCGAATATGGCTAATTAGCTAGCTTGCATTTGCGTTTGTACTTTCAGCTAGCTTAGCTAACACTAGCTAAATGATGCTGAGAGATAGATATATAAACAAATAGCTTTATGGACAGAGATGGATAGACAAACACAGGAGGATAGAAAGGAATGGTGACCAAAAGATATATAAGATTAGTAGACAGACTGGTGGAGAGGCAGACAGAGGAAGAGGTAGATGAATAGAGGGACAGACAGATAAATAGACACTAGGTGGATGGACAGATACCAGGTAGACAGTGGACTGGTTAGACTAATGGATGGACAAATAGGAAAATAGAGGAACAGGCTGACGAACAGAAGGACAGATAAACAGCTACTAGGTAGATGGACAGCTGCCTAGATGGATGGATAGACCAATGGATGTACAGAAATAGAGGGATAGACAGAAATGCAGACAAATGTGTAGAGAGAGGAAAAGGCAAGTGTATAGAGGGACAGACAAATAAATAGATACTAGATGGATGGACAGATATGTAGATTGATGGAGAGAAAGGTAGATGAATGAGCTACACAGACAGAAAGACTGAAGGATGGAGAGACAGACAGATGGACAAATGGGTATAGGCAGATGAAAAGGGGGATGGATAGACAGATTAAAGATGGATGGATATCTTTACAGACAGATAGAGAGAAGGATAGACACCTTTGTAGACAGACTGAGAGATGAAGGGACAGACAAGAATAGAGGAATAGGGACAGACGGATACTAGATTTTAGCTGGATGGACAGATACTGAGAAACAGAGATAGAGAGACAGAAAGACTGATGGAGGAATAGATGGGATAGAAAGATGAACAGAAGGATAGACAGAAGTAAAGACAGATGAATAGAGAGACAGACGGATACATGGATAAATATATACTAGATGGACCGATACATAGATTAGCAGATAGACAGAAGGATGGATTAGCGGAAAGACTGATGGATGGATGGACAGAAGGAACAGGTGGAGGTTCATATTTTCCTCCAAAATTCCACTGAAACTTCCTTCTGAATCGCCTTCCAAATGTATTTCCAAACCTCCATCCAAGCTTCCGAATTTCCTTCAAAACTTCAGTATAAACTTCCTTCTGAACGTTTCTCAAGCTTTTGAACTTCCTTCCAAACTTTTTGTCTGAACTTCCTTCCAAACTTTTTGTCTGAACTTCCTTCCAAACTTTTTGTCTGAACTTCCTTCCAACCTTTGGTCTGAACTTCCTTCCAACCTTTGGTCTGAACTTCCTTCCAACCTTTGGTCTGAACTTCCTTCCAAACTTTGGTCTGAACTTCCTTCCAAACTTTGGTCTGAACTTCCTTCCAAACTTTGGTCTGAACTTCTTTCCAAACTTTGGTCTGAACTTCCTTCCAAACTTTGGTCTGAATGTACCTCCAAGCGTCCAAATTTTTTTCTTCTGAACTCCCAAACCTCCTTCCATATTTATATAGTTTCCTTACAAATCTCCTTCCATACTTCCTTCCTTCCAAGCTTCTGAACTTTCTTTCAAACTACTTTCTGAGTCTTCTTTAATTATTTCTTTCCTAACTTCCTTCCGAACCTCCCTGTGAGCTTCCATACTTCCTTCCACGTCCTTTTGAACTTCCTTCCCAATTTCTTTCCTGAACTCCTTCTTAACTTGCTTTGAAACCTCCGTCTGAGCCTCCAGACGTCCTTCTTTCAGTCTTCCCTGCCAGTTTCCTCCAAGTTTCTGAACTTTCATCTTCTCTCTAATCTTCAGAACCTTCTTCCTTCCTCTCTTTGTGCAGATCTGTTTCCTGTTGTTTGCTGTGCTGTACATCGTGTCCTACTGCATCATAACTCGCTTCAAGAGGAAGAGTGGTAAGCGCACTTGTTTGTTTGTTTGATTGTTTGTTTGATTGATGGATTGATTGATTATAAACATGATCTTTGCACGGCTGTCAGTCGAGTGCATTTTTCTAATGATTGATTTTAATATTTGTTTGAGTATTTATTTGTATTTGTATTATTTTAGTGTGTTTTTTATTTATTTAAATTCAGAATTCTTTCTGACTCCGACAGATGACCATGAAGATGAAGATGCAGTCGTTAACAGAATATCGTAGGTTATTTGCAGTTCATCTTGTTTTAAATTTGTTCTTTTTTTTTTCTTTAACACTAGAAATGTAGTGGTTTTAATGCTATGGTGCATGTACTTTAATCATATTTTATATATATATATATATATATATATATATATATATATATATATATAATTTTATTATTAAGTGTCCCAGCGCTGTTGATGAGAACTAATTTAAAAAAAATTATTTGTAAATAAATATAACCTAATTCTCTCTCTCTCCCCCTCCTTCCCTCTCTCTCTCCCCCTCCTTCCCTCTCTCTCTCCCCCTCCTTCCCTCTCTCTCTCCCCCCGCTCTCTCTCTCCCTCTCTCTCCCTCCCTCTCCCCCTCCCTCTCTCTCCCCCTCCCCCCTCTCTCTCTCTCCCCCTCCTTCTCTCTCTTCCTCCGACCTCTCCCCCTCCCTCTCTCTCCATCACACCTCTCTCTGTCTCTCCCCCCCTCCCCCTCCCACCTCGCTCTGTCTCTCTCTCACCCCCTCTCCCCCCTCCCTCTCTCTCTCTTTCTCTCCCCCCTCCTTCCCTCCCCTTCTCCTTTTCTCTCTCTCTCTCCATCCCTCTTGCTCCCCTCTCTCTCTCTCTCTCTCTCTCTCTCTCTCTCTCTCTCAGTATGTACCTGTGTACGTTCACCCTGGCCGTATCCGGAGGTGCTGTCCTCCTCCTCCCCTTCTCTATAATCAGTAACGAGATCCTTCTGTCGCTCCCCAAGAACTACTACATCCAGTGGCTCAATGGCTCACTCATCCACGGTCAGCATCAGTGCTCTCACCTGACGTATTTCTCCCATGTCTCATACTAAACACATCCGACACCAACACACTCATCGAGCTCACGCTGTGACATACTACTGTAGTAGTATCGATTGATTGAAAGAAAATCAATCGAAATATTAATCAGTTATTTAAAAATAAATTGTTTGTTGCAGCTCTGTTTTTAGAGAAGTTGTGTTTAGAGATTGATATATGTTTGTTCATGCAGCAGTGCTTTTAATAATTAAATTTGTAGTTTTGTTTGTGACCACCAGAGGGCACCAGAGCATCACATTTGTGCTCAGACATTCGCTCAGTGATTTATTTTTGCCTCCATCATCTGGCACCATTGGACAGAGGGGGAAGTTATTATATATATATATATATATATATATTACACACACACACACACACACACACACAGTTAGGTCCGCAAGTATTTGGACAGTGACAGTGATTTTGCCTTTATACACCACCACTACCAAAGTGTAGACTTTGAGATTTATTTTAAAAGATTCCACAAAAATATGGCATTTACCATTTAGGAATTACAGCCATTTTCAACAAAGTACCTCCATTTTCAGGGGCTCAA
>CM074919.1:24125142-24142642 GCA_037576815.1 Pangasius larnaudii | reverse complement strand
AACGACGTTTGAAACGGCTGACACACGATATGACAACATGGTTGTTTGCGAGATTCTTGCTCTAACAATATCGTCGCATGACTCGTCCCTGGCCACGCCCACATTTTACTCAATACGTTCTGCTGTACGTTATTTTAAAGCCCCAATGTAACGGCTTGATGGTCATGATTTGATTACCTACGTTGACGTATTTCCTTTTGAAACAGGAAGTCGAGGGGGAGCCTGTTGAAGGGCAGTTTTTTTTTTCTTCTTTGCTTCTCCACGTCTCTCTCTCTCTCTCTCTCTCTCTCTCTCTCTCACTCACACACACACACACACACACACACACACACACACACACACACTTACTCACACACACTTACTCACAGTGCATAGACCATCACACCCATTTATGTTTTTTGGGGTAAGAACACATGCTTGAGCAGAGATCAAACAAATTTTGCGGGAATGAACACACACACACACACACACACTGTCTTTTCAACACCATAAGGGCTGGTTTTTAAAAGGAATTAACATCTTTGGACTGAAACTACACGAATGACCCATGTTCCAGTGATACCTGGAGAGTGTGTACGGAGGCGGGACAGATGCATTCTAGAGAGCGTTTGATTGGAGGAAATTGGACTAGTACAGTACGAGTCATCATGTCCAGTTTTCCCAGAAATTATAAATTATCTTGAGAATACAAAATGTACAGAATATTTCATGGCATTTTGGAGAGTTTCAGAGAGATGCAACACAGTGTGTTACATTGGAGTGTTTTTGTACCCTGACACGCTCAAACACACACACACACACACACACACACACACACACACACACACACACACGCAGTTATTTTGCTTTACGTGTAGATAAAGTCATTCTCTTCAGGTTTTTAGCGTCCAGTGAAGCACGCAAGCAAGCGAGTTAGCGCACTGATGAGATGGCAGCTGATTAATCCTCATCGCTGCTCCTCAATACACGAGCATCTAACCGTCCTCTCTCGGCCGCTTTGAAAGCCCGATAAAATATTCTATTTTATTTCAATCTCACGTTTGATGTGCAGCGCTACAAAAGCTCCGTGATGATGAGGAATGCCTGAGCGCACGGCATTCTGGGAAAAATAGCATTCAGGCTCGGAAGGAGAATGAAGCTTATCAGGGAGGTTTTTTTTTTCCCTTCTTCTTCAGGGCAGGTGCTGCAGGTAGAAAGAAACAGAGAGGTGTGTTTTTGTTTACATTTATTGCGCAGTCTTTCATGTTTTGAGAGCAGTCCTCGTCGTGGGTTCTGCGGGAACAAAATGAATCTGTAGAAAAGAACATTTTATCCTTATGAGGTTTATCAGTGGATGACAAAATACATATATGTACATATATATGTGAAAGCACACATGTTGTCGTTCTGGTGTAAATGGAATAGCAGGTGAGGATGTCGCCGTTTTTATGCCGCCGCCACGGAGTAGTCGAGGTGTTATGTTTTCCGGTTGTCTGTCCGTCTGAGAGTCTCGTAAGCGCAACATCTCAAGGATGGATGATTGAACGTTTTGTAGGATTTATCATTGCAAACAGCAGATGAATCGATTAGGTTTCGGAATTGTTTGAACAGGGTCAAGCTCACAGCAAGGTCAAATGTCTGAAATAGGTTTTCTTCAATAACTTCCTTCAAATTTGAAGTGGAGATTTAGAGAATTTCTGGCATACAAATAAGCAACAAAAGGACTAGACATTCCCGTCGACGCTGTTGGTATCTACTTGTTGTTGCTTTATCCTTATGTGAGGAAGATGACATAATAAGGAATGTTGACGTGGTCTGCAACAATGCGGGAGGTGGTTTTCAAACAATGCTAGATCGGTCATTAGGGTGGCTGATGTGTGCTAAGAAAAGATTCCCCACACCACCACACCACCTCCACCAGCCTGAGCCGCCGAAAATCAAGATTCATCAGATCAGACCAGGAGCCTGTCCAGATTCCCGCTGAAGCCTTAGCTTCCTGTCGATTTCTGACAGGCTGCAGATGGTGGGGTCAGAATTTGGTGTCAACATCATGAATCCATGAACCTGCCTTTGAAAGAAGGTTGCAAAATATGGAGACTTTTCACAAAGTACTATAATTCCAGCCACCTCCATACAAAAGCTAATCATAAAACGCACAAACTTTCTCTATACCACACACAGTCGTGTTTTAAAGGTGTGTGTGTGTGTGTGTGTGTGTGTGTGTGTGTGTGTGTGTGTGTTGCTCTTGGCTCATTTCCTGCATTTCCTTGTTGTCCAGATGCGCAGTGACCTTGCATCGTCTCCCTGCTTTGCATAATCCAAGCTGATGTAATGCAGAAATGGCTTTACAGCGAGCGCCGATGTCATCTTTTCTGCAACACACACACACACACACACACACACACACACACACACACACACACACACACACAAACAGCTTTTCGTGAAGGACACACTTGTTTTGGCTAACTCCCCTTGAACCTCAACGTCTGATTCTGAAAGCATTTAAAAGATTAAACACAAAAGTCCTATTTTTGTATTCAAACTGATTCTGGGGGCGGGGCTAAGAATGAGCTCAGTTTGTGATGTCACTAGCATTGGGTTTAAACCAATCATGTTAGATGTGCAAATTATTACAGGACAGTGTAGTATCTGGAAACGTTCAGCTATAGAACAGTCACGTTAAGCACCTAGCTAGCTAGCTAATCTTGAATGAAGTCATGGTTGTTATGGCAACAGTGTATTTTGAAAGGTTTAATTAGCTACGGTGTTTATATATATATATATATATATATATATATATTATTGAGAAAATGATTATTTTTCCAAAAAGACAAAAAAAAACCTGAGCTAGCTTATTGGCGGTTAGTTAGCCAGCTAGCTAAGTTAGCTAATGTTGTTGTTATTATTAGGTCATTAGTAAGCATTTGCTGTTAATGGTATAAATTTGCGTAGACTGGCTTTCAAAAATACTGTGAAGTGCAAAGAACACGAGTAAAGTGTGTGTGTGTGTGTGTGTTTGTGCGTGCCTGAGGGGAAGTTGGTGTGTGTGTGTGTGTGTGTGTGTGTGTGTGTGTGTGTGTGTGTGTGTGTGTGTGTGAGGGGTTCCCCAGGAAAACCGCAGTCTTATTTAGCTGCTATTATTATTTTTAAAATCCTACCTCATTTCTGTCACTCCTCAAAAGCAGAGGATCGCCCCAGGACACACGCACTCAGACACTCACACACTCACTCACACACACTCAGACACAGCAATTAGTTTGTGTTACAGCGTTACTGGCGCGCAATAAAACGTCGATCTGTCATCCTTCCCCAATCGCTTTGATCAAAATGCGATTATTAAGATGATTAGAACAACACGCCCTGTCTCGCTTCCTCACACACACACACACAGAAAGAGAGAGAGGGACAGACAGGGAGGAAGGCAGACAGACAGGGAGAGAGTGAGAGAGAGAGACTGAGAAAGGGGGAGAAATGGAAGGAATGACAGACAGACAGATAGAGAGAGATGGATGGGGATGGAGGGACAGATGTAGAGATTGATGGACAGGCAGACAGATGGATAGCTGGAATGACGGGGAGAGAGAGAGCGATGGGCGGATGGCTCAACAGAGACAGACAGAGGTGGATGGACAGATATAGAGACTGATGGACAGATGGATAAACATAGAGACAGACAGACACACAGAGATGGACAGATGGATGAACAGATATGGAGACAGATACGGAAAGAGAGATGTATAGATAGATAGAGAGTGTCATTAATACTTGAATGAAAGAGAAATTAGTTTTCCAACACAGATCTGTGAGCAGTGAAAGTGAAATGTCACAGAAAGGTGAAAATAAAAATGTCGCCGCTTACAGCGGATCAGACGGAAGTGTTTCCTGTTCCTACTTCCTGTCTGACGTTTCGCACGAAAGTTTAAAAACACCACTCCTTAAACGCGATCCCGAATCTTCACATGCGTACTGAGAGCATCATCGCTACACTCCGTCATCTCGCTTACGCACCTGTCTAAATTTACACGTTTACTGGACACATGCAGCGCATCACCACCGCTCACGTCCTGCTACAGACACACTGTTAATCCTTCTCTGTATTGTTTTAATGTGTGTGTGTGTGTGTTTGTGTGTTTTCTTCTTCCTGTCAGGTTCAGGGTCCTTTTTACTCACCACCTCCCAGAATCTCCACAAAGAACTGGAGAGTATACGCTCGCAGAGGCACAAGCTGGGTAAGAGCCTGGTGTACGGTTACTGTAACTGACCCCGGGGGTGCCAATACTTTCAGTCAGGATCGCAGTATGTGCGTGCTGCACCTCAGAGACTAATTACACACATTCTGATTAGAAAACGTCAGCATGGAAAGTGTGTAAAGTTCTACAATCGAGTATAACTTTGTGTAACTGTGTGTGTGTGTGTGTGTGTGTGTGTGTGTGTGTGTGTCAGAGAGGAGGAAGAAAGCATCAGTTTGGGAGAAGAACCTTCTCTACCCCATCGTCATGTTAATACTGCTCGCTGGCACGGTAACACACACACACACACACACACACAATCCTATAACACCCAGACCACACACACTGCAGAACAATACACACAACACCCGTACCTACACACTTACAACGCACACTCCTTCACACAAGCTGCACACAACACACACTTACACAACACCATACTGCAAGACCTACACAGCGCGCGCGCACACACACACACACACTATACAACTTACACTACTTACACACACCGACACGTGCACACTGCACACACCTATGCAACACACAGCACGCATTCTTACACAACACACACACACACCATACACACAACTACACAATCACACACCTCAATTACAGTGTGTGTGTTTATTTTATTTACTATTATTTTTATAAATTATTTTTAATATAACATTAATTAGTTTGTTTGTTTGGTTTAATTGCTTGTAGGCGATCTCTGTGTTTTTGGTGGCTCTGAACATTTTGTACCTGCTGGTGGATGAAACTGCGCTACCGAAGGGATCAGCAGTAAGAAACCACACACACACACACACACACACACACACAGAGGGTAGTGTGAATAGAATTCCAGATATGCTCAGGTGTGATGGCGAGTCAAGGGTGAATCAGATGGGTATCTGGCGGCTCGAGTGTTTGATATTGTACGGCATTCAGAGTCACTCGGACGTGATGAGGCAACACACACACACACACACACACACACTTACCTCACCTGCTGTGTGTGTGAGTTCACCTAATGGAACCTGTTCACACACCAAGTCTGCTGCAATGGCCGTCGTCTCTGTCATTGAAATATCGATTAAAGTCCACTGATTGGCTCTTAGGCGCAAGCGTGGCAACCAATCAAAATCGAGCTTTACCTGCCTCAGAAGCACCTCTGAGTTGTATTTTAGACATGTTTTTACAGGTAGATATCTAAATCTGATGATGTCAAACTATCCAGTCCTTCTAACGTGTGTGTTTGTGTGTGTTTGTGTGTGTTTGTGTGTGTGTTTGTGTGTGTGTGTGCGCGCGTGTGCGCGCGCGAGCGAGCTTTCCCCGCCCTGCAGAGGCGACGGTACAGATTGTGTTTCGCTCTCTGCATGTTTGCGCTGCAGAGTTTTAACGGTTTGATTAGCGCAGGGATCTCTGTCCTGGCACGAAGAGCTGCGCTGTGTTGAAATTGGAAACGGCTTTGTGTGTTTGACGAGCTGGAGCCGCGCCACACTTCACTTCACATCACACACTGCCGCTCCGCTTCGTCGGCTCAAAAGGACTTTATGGATACTCCGATGAACTGGTTACTTAATGTAAAATCCTCGTTTCTGATTGGCTAACAGGTGTCCATCACTGTCTAATAACACACCGGGTAGAGTGTTGTGCTAGCTAGGCTCTGTTTAGCTACTGCAGTGATGCGTTAATCCGGGTGTTAATTTATACCTGTTGAATCCTGGATTCTGATTGGTCAGAAGGTGTTGACTCACTTTCCATAACATCAGCTCTGAGAGTAATGCGGCTGCAAATCACAGGCTCACACTGACATGCTCGTTCTAATACGTTCATGTTTCTATAGTAACAAATTACGTAGGAAATCGCATGGCAGATGCTGTACATAAAAAAATTTTTATAATAATTTGTTGATACGGTGAAGTTTTCTGTCAGGAGACGTTTATGTAACATTTGTGGAAGGAGTCTCCAGTGTCAGTGCTTTGTAACAGTCAACACACACCTACATGCTTAAAACACCCATACCTACAACACACACACACACACACACACACACACACACACACACACTGCAAACACGCACACCTACAATAATCGTACCCACTCATACACACAATGCACAATCGCACACCTACACAACACACACTTGTACAACACACTTACACCATGCATACACATCTACACAACACTGTAAATTTTCAGACATCTTCAGAACAGAGTTGTTTACGCTTTTTTTTTTTTTTTTTTTTTTTTTTTTTTTGGAGTTTCTCGGTAACGTGACAAGCTGTGTTTATTTTTTTTCTTTGTAATAAAAAGAAAGACCGAGTTATAGCTACTTCAACGTAAGTGATAACTGGAATTAACTTGTTCCACGAACATTCCACAACAGTAAATGTAACTAAATGGATAAAAAGTATGACGTGTCGTCGTTTAAATAATAACAAATTGTAACTGTTGGCAAATTGCTGTTGCGTAAGAGGAATGAAACACGTCGGGACACGCTGTTTTTGGAAGATTTGTAACCGTAATCACTGATAGTTTTCCTATAACAGCACAAAAAAAAGTGTTTTATTCTTTACTTAGCTACGTCACTGACAGCTAGCTATATGCAATACGCTATTCTGTGGCATCGTTATCTAGCTAGCTGTTGATGTTTAGCTACCATCCTCCAGTGACAGCCTGTCATTAGTAACAGCAAGGCAACTCTAGTACGGTTCGAGTATGATAATCATGTGAGCTTCATGTCAGACGGTTGAACAGTATCTAAGATATTTGCATGGATAGGCTTGGCAACTAAGAAAGCATGCTAACGGTGATTCCGCAAGTCCCGAGGCGACCTGAGAGGAGAGTATGGACACGTTTAGCTTCACGTTACGGGAGGGGAAAAAAATGTTGAAGGATGTTCTGTTTGGGCGGCTTTATGAACAAATCAAACAGATTAACGACACAAGACGAGAGAACAGAAACGAGCTTTTTTCCAAATCACCAGTCGCACTCGGTGTGTAAACAGGTGTTCAAACAAGATGGGATGGGGGGGGAGGAAGAGGAATAAGCCGTAATGTACTCTGCAGAAATGTGCTGAATAAACTCGTACCAATACAGCTCAAACCAGGAAGCGGTACAGGTGCCTTGAAATAACAATCCATAATCTCTAAAGCTGTGTTTTACATCACACGCTTGTGTACTGTTCCAGCTGCAGTGTGAGCACAGATACACATGTTGGACTGTTATTTGCAGAACAGATGAAGTGTGCACACTTTCTGCACAAACCTGTCCCGTCATGAACTTCGGGACGTTAATTTGGGACGCAGCCCGTGACTGACTGGGTGTTATGTTGAATTTTTTTTTTTTTTTAATTTAAAGGTTGTACAGTCGAACACACCTCTGACAGCTCTTTACACTTTCACTCTGATGAAATGCGTTTGGAAACACATCAGTGACCAACAGTGTGGAAGAAATGTCATGTATTAGCAAGCTGATAAACAGATTGCTTTTTTTTTGAAAGGATGGGATGGACGGATGGATGGATGGATGGAGGGATGGTTGAATTTGTAAATGGATGAATGAATGGATTGATAAATGGCAGGATGGCAGGAATGAATACATGCATGGATGGATGGATGAACAGATGTTTGGATTGACGGATGGATATTCAGGTTGATGGATGGATGGATGGATGGATAAACTGATGGTTGGATTTATGGACGGATGGAGGGTTTCACAGATGGATGTTTTGATGAATGGCTGGTAAGCTTGATAAACGGAGTGATGAATGGTAGGATGGACGAGTGGAAGGATGGTAGGATTGATAAATAGATGGATGGATAGAGCAGATAGGATTATTACCTGGCTCTCACGAGGGTGACAACACTGAGATCATTGTGTGTGCTGATGTGTTGCCATGACGATATACAGTGGTGAGGTCATGTGACCCAGTCGTACCGTTAATGTTCTGTGCTGGTAATGATGTCACTTATGGCATGTAACATCATCATACAGTGCACTGAAAACCACCTGTGTGTGTGTGCGCGCGTGCTGCACATTCCTTCAGGTGAGACGCAGACTGCTTTGATGTTCGTCTGCTGTAATGGAGGATAATAAGAGAAAGAGTGTGGTGGATTAGAGCAGTTAACTCTGGGCTTCAGAGAGCTGCTGGATATGTAGCGAGCAAGAGGTCAAATCACATCTCAAATCTTGTTCATTTTTCTCACTGCATCTCTCTCTCTCTCTCTCCTCTCTCTCTCTCTCTCTCTCTCTCTCCTCTCTCTCTCTCTCTGTGTGTGCAGGATCCCGAGATTGGGAATGCATCTCTCTCTACGTTTGGTGTCGTGCAAGCTGTGGTTGAAATCGTCCTCATGATGTATCCAACACTGTTAATGATGAACATGTGTTGCTTGGAAGTGTGTGTGTGTGTGTGTGTGTGTGTGTGTGTGTGTGTGTGTGTTTGACCTTAACTGTGCTGCAGTTACCTGATGGTCTCCTCTGTTGTGGGATTCTACAGCCTTCGCATCTTTCAGGGACTCACGCCCAGGAAGGACGACACCACCATGACCACAGTATGTATACACACACACACACACACACAGCATTTTTTAAAGCATTTTGTTCCTCTTATACCACAGCAGGTTTTTTTTGTCAATTATTATAATTTTTTATTTATTAAAGAACATCATACTTTTTATCCTCTTATAGTTGCACTTAATATTGTGGAAAGTCCATGAAGCAGCTGTACACAATCAGCTTTAAATTATTGGTTGACTGATGAACTGCCTGTTTTTATTTGTTGTTCCAGATCATCGGTTGCTGTGTGTCCATCCTGGTCTTGAGCTCTGCGCTCCCGGTCATGTCCCGAACTCTTGGTAAGAGAGCTCTGTGTGTGTGTGTGTGTGTGTGTGGAAATGGCAGGCTAGCAAGTGTAACGATAGTAACAATAAACAATATGCTAAGCTACTGCCCCAGCTGTTTAAATAGGTGTGTGTGTGACTCAGCAAAAAATTTGCAGCATTGAATAGATGAAAAGAAGGAACTGCATGAATCAGAATTCCATCACACACACACACACACAGGGAATACACAGGGACGTGTGTGTGTTTTAAAATGTGGGAATGGTAAACTGCAGACTGCGCTTGGATACACACACCAGTAACACTGTCACACTGTGGGAAAAGACTTTTATTGTAATAAACAACTGTTCTCTCTCTCTCTCACACACAAACACACTATCACTGCTGTCTCAGAGATGTTTAATAATGTGTTGGTGAATATCTTCCCTCCGTGTGTGTGTCAGGAATAACGAGGTTCGACTTGTTGGGGGATTTCGGTCGGTTTAACTGGTTGGGGAATTTCTACATCGTGTTGTCGTATAACCTGCTGTTCGCCGTGGTGACCACGCTGTGTTTAATCACCAAGTTCACCTCCGCTGTCCGAGAGGAGCTGCTCAAAGCTCTCGGTAACACACACACACACCGCAGTACACCTCTCACCATCCCAACACACAATCTATTGCACACACACAAACAGATCCCAACACTCGCACAATCCAACCATCAATAAAACACCCAACACAACTACAACCACAAAACACACACACCTACAAACACGACACTCCCCTACACACGCCACCAATCACGACACACCCCCTACACACACCATCCAACCATCAATAAATACCCCAATACACCTACAGCCACCAATCACCCATCAATAAACACTCCACCACCACACAAACCAGCAGCTGTTTATATTCCACCGTTTATAAACACTTAAGCCACCATTTTCCTCAGCCGTCTGTCTGTCTATCATCAGCTTCTACAGAACTGAGCTGAACTCTGTCTCCTCCTTTTTCAGGTCTGGATAAACTGAATCTGTCCACTAGTCCCACAGAACCAGAGTCAAATAAGCTGTCAGCGAACGGCCATCAGAAGACACTCTGAACTCCTCTCAATCACACAGTAAAATAGGGTATGGCTGGAGATTTTAAGACGCCTTATTACCACATTAACACACACTGACCCATCAGACGGGTGCGTCCCCTGCAGCAGGACGTTTACAGCGCAGACTTTCATTAAGCCACTTTATTTAAGGTCCTACCGTCACTTTTCCCCTTCTTTTCCTTCTGTCTCTTCCGCCATTAGAAGTTTGCGCATTTTAATGCAGTTTTTAAATTCTATTTTTTTCTTCTTCATGCTGTGAATAAGCGGACTCGGGTAAACGTGAAAGCATAATCGTCATGTAAATGTTGTATTTATGTCTGTATATATTCTTTTGTCATTGTGTAATCTTTTGTACGGTGCGGTTTATTTTTTGTTGTTTTTTTTTTTTCTTCCATGTCCGGAAATTCACCTCTGATGCCTTACGAAACAGGGGAGGATTTTACAGGCGCTTTAATAGTCGTCGCACGCAGTGAGTGCGCGTGTGTTAGGCATGTGCCGATGCGCGCGGTGCCCCTGCTGAGCCCGTCCACGCTGCTGTCATAGATATCGTTCTATTGGCTGAAATCACTCACATGGTGTGTAACAGTGCCGTTAAATAGAGCTAGCAAGCGTCGCACCAGGGAGTTGGCAGTCGAGTTGCTAAACAACAGCTCGCTATCGTGCTAGCTGTTTATCCCGAGGTAAAGACAATGCTAACAAGAAAAGCTGAGCAGTAAGGTGTTCATTCAGTTTGCTAAATCCAGTACCGGTATGTTGATTCATAAGAACATGAAGCTGGTATTTTATTTACCAGATTGAATGAACTATGTATTATTTGATTCATTAGAACAAGTTTTGATAAATCAAGTACAAATGTGGTTCTGGTGAATCAAATAGCACTGTCATGATTTTCTATTTGATGCACAAGGACCAAATGAACATACTGGTATTTAATGAACTCTCTGAATCATTAGAACAAGTACCAATGTGTCGTCATGACTTTCCTATTTGATTCATGGCATTTAATTCACCAAAACCGATCAATTCTGGTGTTTCAGCAGGAACAAATGAACACATCACTACTTGATTTACCAAATCGAATCAAAAATTAAACACCGGTATCAGATTCACAAGAACCAAAGTGACAATGATACTTGATTCACCAAACTGAATTAACTCTTTACTATTTGATTCATTACAAGTAGTGATGAGTCAATTTGGTGAATGTGTTAATTGGTTCTGGTGAATCAGATACCAGTGTCATATTTTACTATTTGATTAGAACAAGTTTTCAGACTGGTATTTGATTCAGCAGAACTAAAGGAGCCCAATGGTACTAGATTTACCAAAATGAATCAACACCTTACTATTTGATTCATTAGAATATGCGTTGATTCAGGTTGGTAAATTAAGTACCGGTGAACTGAATGGTTGTGGTGAATCAAATCCCAGTCTGATGATTTGTTCTAATGAATCAGACAGTTCAGTGCGTGTTTCTGAGGGTTTGGGTCCAATACATCGAGGAGCTGATCATCGGCACATGCCTAGTGAATGTTAATGTGGGACGGCTGCGTCTGCAAGCACCTTTTTATAGACAAATTCACTGTGACCCCTCATGTGACCGTCGAGTATATTAAACAGCCAGTTTACAATGCCAATGATGACATCAAACATCAATGTGTTTTAAATGTTGTTCAAATGAGATTGGGGCTTTTTAAACAGATCTCACATGAGGGACACTGAATTTACAACCTGTGAAAAGGTCATTTATTAAATATTAATAAATAAAAAGCTGACTCGTCACGTTTTATGTTTGAATGTAACGCGTGTCTGAAGGATGAACGTTTTTGTAGTACAGCGTATGTAAAGAGTATGCAAATTTTTTTTGTACAGTCATTGTGTAATATGCAAATCATCAAATGTCTTTTTTTTTTTTTCCTTGCTTTATTTTCGTCGACAGCCTCTGGACCATAAATATAAATGCACGGATCATAATAGTGTTACTGAGGGAAGGTTTGAATGTTAAACTGTGAAAACAGCAATTCATTCTTTTATTCCATTACAAGCAGCCAATTTTTTTTTTTTTTTGTTCTCTAGTCTGTTTCTCACGTTCAGTTCAGAATGTTGGA
The DNA here is from genome assembly GCA_037576815.1 of Pangasius larnaudii. Taxonomy (NCBI): domain Eukaryota; kingdom Metazoa; phylum Chordata; class Actinopteri; order Siluriformes; family Pangasiidae; genus Pangasius; species Pangasius larnaudii. The sequence goes on along the minus strand of CM074919.1, from coordinate 24,130,408 downwards.
AATAAATGTTCTTTCTCGGTGCGAATCCGTGTGGAGATCTTTGACCATAAATAACAGTGACATGTCTGTCCATAATACAGATTTTCTCTTTAGCAGTGTGATGAGTTGGAGTTTGGTAAATTGAGTGCTGATGAAAGTGTTGATTTGATCTGATTCATCAACATATCGCTACTTGGTTTATCAGATCTAATCAAATACGAGTCTGATTATTTTACTATTTGATTTATTAGAAGGGCTCATTAGACTGGTATTTGATTCACCAGAAGCAAGTTAGTACTCAATTTACCAAACTGAATCAACACTTGTTCTAATGAGTCAAACAGTAAAGTGTTGATTCGGTTTGTTAAACTGAGTAGTAATTCTGGTGAATCAAATGCCATGAATCAAATCAGGACACTGGTATTTGATTCGCCAGAACCAAGCACCACATTGGTACTTGATTTAACCAAATTTAATCATCACTTATTAAAATGATTCAATTAGCAAAGAGTTCATTCCAGTTCTGGTGAATCAAATACCATTCTGATGATTTCACTATTTGAATCATTAGAACAAATCATCAGACTGGTATTCGATTCACCACAACCTATTTAACATACCAGTCCCATGACCCGTTCTAAAGAATCAAATAAAGTGTGGATTTGTTCAAAGTAAATTGAGTCGCAATATGATTTGCTCTGATGAATCAAACACCAGTCTGATGAATTGTTCTAATAAATCAGATTTTGGTAAATCAAATCAATCAACAGGATGTATTAATTTGTCCTGATAAATCGGAATCAGTTTGCCGATTCATTATTCTTGTGTGTTAATCACTTGTTGATATTGTGAACTGCGTGTTATAATATCCTGTTTCTGTCACTAAAACTCTTTTAAACAGGTTTATTCACAATTTCGCTCACCTTTCTCTTGAATGTTCGCAAACTAAATAAAACGGTCAGCGTCATACCTTATGTGGTATGTGGTATGGTGACGGCGAAGTCGTGAACAGGCACGGAGACGTAGTGACAGCGGCAGAGTGGGCAGGTGGCGCCGCCCTCCTGGCGGAAGTCCTCGGACGCGCTCAGGCAGGACTGATGGAACAGATGGGAGCAGGAAAGCAGGACGACAGGAGCGGACGAGTGTGCACCTCTCAGAGGAGTCAGACAGATCGGACAGTCGCGGGTGTCCCGCTGGACCGCCTGTGACAAAAGCACAAGGACAAATACATTAATGGCATTAAAAATAAATAAATAAATAAATAAACAAACAATCTCCACATTTATTACTGAAATTTATATACATTTATTACCAAACCTCCACATTTATTACTAAAATATATGTTTATTACATTCATTATCATCACTTTCATTTATACACATCAATTACTAAATTTTATATACATTTATTACTACAATTTATTTGCATTTATCACCAAACTTCCACATTTTAAAAATGCATTTATTACTCAAATTGATACTTATATAAAACTTAGATGATTACAAAATTATTATTGAAATTTATACACATTAATTACTGCATTTTTATGTACATTAATAACATTTCTATACATTTATTACTAAAACTTCATATAAAATTTTATATAAGTTTTAGTAATAAATGTATAGAAATGTTATTAATAAATGTATATAAAAATGTAGTAATTAATGTGCACAAGTGAAAGTAACAACTGTGGAAGATTGGTGATGTACAGATTCATATAAAATTTTATATAAGTTTATCACCAATCTTCCACAGTTGTTACTTTCACTTGTGCACATTAATTACTACATTTTTATATATATTTATTCCTATAATTTATATACATTTACTACCAAACTTCCTCATTTTAACAATAAATTTATTACGTACATTTATATACAAAAATCTATATATGTTTATTACTGAAATTATATACAACATTTTAAAGATTTATTAAAATTTTTTATATACGTTTACTACAAAAATCTATATATGTTTATACACATTTTTATACTTTGACCTAGAAAGGTGTATTTTCTGAATTAAAAACTAATTTAATTATGTACTGTAAAGATATACTATAAGCACACTGACAGTACTGAAGATGTACTAATGGAAAGTTTAAGGACATTTTGATCGACTTCAGTAAGTAAATAAAGCAGGTTTGTTTTTTTTAGACACCGCAAAATGTAAACTTCCTGCTTTCACTTTCTTTGAAACCAGCAGCTAATAAACGACAAAGGCAGCGACAAATCTGCTGTTGGTTTAATTTCCTGGCCTGTGGGTGTATTGTGTGCGTGTGGTTAGTCCTGTGTTGTGTTGTGAACGCTGTGTACAATTCGAGCTGATTTATGAGCGAGCCGAGCTCCATTCAGGCTGCGCTGGGACATCTGCAGCGTGGAGACAGGTGAGGACATGCCGTGGACCAACAGGGACCAGAGGGATTAGGGCTATTGAGGAGCGGCGCTTTGATCGCGCTCGAGTTGTGAAGTTATGTTCGGATGTGTGAAGGATAAACTTCAGACGAGATGGAAGCTAGCTCCGATGTTAACGCAGAGGTGAATGGAACGTTTCCGACGTTGCTAGATAAACAGCCCGGGTGGTTTTTTTTTGTTTGTTTTTTTTTTAAACCATAAATAGATGCAAGGCAGCCATTTTGTCAGAATTTGGATTAACCAATCAGTACATTACACAAGACATACGTTATATTTCCTTTCCTTTCTAAACATCTTCTTAAAATGTATTTCCTGCTCCGCCACTTCGAAATGAAAACATCATATTTATTAAGTTTTGTTTATTATGGTGAAGTCTAATATAATGAATATTAATTGGCCATCCAGCGAATCCAAGCGTTATGTTAATCGTGTTACACGAGTTGAAGAGCATTTTTAGATCGTTTTTTTCAGCATTTTCATCACCTGAAACGTGTTACCCGTGTCGACATGTCTTACTTGAGTGGGTATTTAGATGACTTCCCTTTGCTCGAGTAATATTTCTAACATACTTTTACTCGAATAAGATTTTTGCCTGCTTTTACGCCTCTCTGTAAATGAGGATCTCATCCCCGAGGTGTGCGATTTAAATAAGGAAGTAAGTAAATAGATAGATAGATTAGACAGATAGATAGATAGATAGATGGAGATGTACCTTCTCCTGAGCCTTCATCCACAACTCTTCCACCGTTCCTCTGGTGCTGGTCTGTAGACGATCGAAGAGGTGGAAGACGTCTCGGCTCTGGGCGACGCTCCGGTCGATTTCACGCAGGAACGAGTCGACGTCGCTGCTGCACGACTGCACCAGGCTCTCGTTCATCTCCTGAAACTGAGCCACGCTTCAGTATGACTGTTATTCACGATTATAAACGTACGAGCAGTAAATAAGAAGCTGGTGCAGCCACAAGACTCTGCCCACTCCCGTACAACCTTTGACCTTAGAGCAGGAAAGCAAATTCCTATAATTCTGAACTTACGTGTAGAGATTTTCAGGATTTACTGAATCAGTTTTCACTTACTGAAACACACATCACACACACACACACACACACACACACACAGATCAACACTCATTAACTTTGATATTTCGATGTCACGTGTCAACTCGTCTTAAAGAGCCTGAAATTGTGTTTAAAGGAAAACTGATTGTTTTCCCCTCTCTAACTTCCATATAAGAAAGAGGGAAGGAATTCTGGAAGGAAGGAAGGAATGAAGGAAAGGGATAGGATATAAAAGAAAGAAATGTAAGAGAAAAAGGGGGGGAATTCTCGAAAGAAAAAACAGAGAAAAGAAAGAAGAATAATAGAAAAATTAACAAAAGGAGAAAGAAATGTGACAGACAGATCAATACACTTATAAATAGACCGACAACAGACAGAAAGTTTAGAGGGGAAGAGATGGAGGAAAGAAAAATACTAAAAAGAGCGAGAGGGAGTGGCCTGCTGTTTTTTAAGCTCCAATAAGAACAGGACTGTACAGTTTATACACGTTACCATAGCAACATGTGTTTGTGTATTGTAATAAGCATAGGAACAGATGAACACGAGGTTATAGGGTTTTCATCCGTTTTTGAGAATCAAATCACTGATCGATCAAAGGAGGAGCTAAAGTCCAGCGTGTGTGCGCACACACACACACACACACACACACACACACACAGGCTATCATGAAACAAACACTTTGTGATGAAGTAATTCTTTTTTGTCAACACAACAGCAGGTGTTTATCTGAGCATCAGGAACAAAATACACAGCAGAAATAAGAGTGTGTGTGTGTGTGTGTGTCCTGGGACACACTCTCTGAAGAGAAAGTATGTTTTGGAGTGGACGTGTAAACACACACACGGCTTTGTGTGTCCCCCAGGAATGTCTGGTGTGTTTGACTCAGGGACACACACACACACACACACACACACATACACATACACACATACACATACACACACACATACACACACACACACACACACACACACACATACACATACACACACACACACACACTCTGCCTAATGAGGTTACTAACTAACACACACACACTTAAAAAATTTTTTAATAAATAACTAACATTTTCTAGCTTTATGTTTTTGTAATTTATGTAACATTTAAAAGAATATATTATATATATATATATATTTCCTTTTTTACATTTTATATGTATTTATAAATGTATTAAAAAAATTCCACATTAAAGTACAGACCTACAAACTCAATGTATAAAAAATTCAGACATTATTACTGTCAATTTCACAAATATTTTATTTCTTTTTTTTTAGGGATGAACTTTTCCTGGTCAGTGTACCTTTTCTTCGAAGAATCTGCGCCGTAATTGCGGGTCATTTGGTGGCACGACTTTCCTCACGCCTCTGTACCACTTTCGGGCGACGCAGCCTCGCCACCAGGCCTGAATTCTGAAAGAAGGAAGGAATGAATGAATGAATGAAAAAAAATCCTGAATCTTTAGCTGAGGACTTCAGTACAGTCCTGATACTAATCCCTGAGTCCATTTCTCCTCCATAATGTAAATAAATACACACACACACACATATACATATATACACATGCATATTGTTTTACACACGCACAGGTAAAAATGTAACAGAGGTGATGTTATACCTGAGAGCACACTTCTCTCTGTAGAGTCTCGCTCCATCGTGTATCACTCGGGTCTCATACTGCTCCGTCCTGCACAGCGGACAACACTTCCTGCCCGAAAAGCGCTCAAACTTCCTCAAACATGCCTAAACATAACAAACATATATAATAAACTTCCTCAATCACACCTAAACATATATAACAAACTTCCTCAATCAC
>CM074919.1:24103159-24125042 GCA_037576815.1 Pangasius larnaudii | reverse complement strand
ATATATAACAAACTTCCTCAATCACGCCTAAACATATATAACAAACTTCCTCAATCACGTTAAACATATATAACAAATTTCCTCAATCACGTTAAACATATAACAAATTTCCTCAATCACGTTAAACATATATAACAAACTTCCTCAATCACGTTAAACATATATAACAAATTTCCTCAATCACGTTAAACATATATAACAAACTTCCTCAAACACGTTAAACATATATAACAAACTTCCTCAATCACGTTAAACATATATAACAAATTTCCTCAATGTTAAACATACATTACACACCAAAGGAATAATGGTAGAGAATAGAGAAGAAAATTTGACAAATAAATAAATAAAAGAAAGAAAGAAAGGAAGGTGGTAGGAAGGAAGGAAGGTGGTAGGAAGAAAGGAAGGAAGGAGAAGCGTAGAGAGATATACTCATGGCCAGGTATATGCTGGATGTGTGGGGCATGATGAGCTCACTTTGTGAAAGACGTGAGAACAGGAAAGCAAAACCTGTCGGGAAACAAATATGATCAATAACAACAAAAGATTATATTATTTAATGGAAGCTCAACACTTACGCTAATGGAGAAATAAACTGTAGACAAGTGAGTGTGTTATTTCATCACAACTCACACAACCTTCACATGGTTCCTGTTGTAATAAAGCCTAGCCGTTATTTCACAAAACACAGAGAAAATATAAAGCTTAGAGATTTTTCAAAAGAATGTTTTCCTTTCTTTCTGTTTTCTTGTTTTTTTATTGTCTCCTATCATTTCCCCCTTCTTTCTTGTCCCTTTTATCATTTTTTTCTTTCTTCTTGCTTGTCCTTTCTTCCTTCCTTTCCTGTCTTTTCTTCATTCCTTCCTTCCTGTCTTTCATTTTTTCTTGTCTTTCCTTCCTTCATTTCTGCCTGTTTGCCCTCACTACCTGTCCTTCCTTCCTTCCTTCTTTGCCTACCTGTCTATCTTTCCTTCCTTCCTGTTTGTTCTTCCTTCCTTCCTTCTTCCTGTCTGTTTTTCATTCCTTCCTATCTTTCCTTCCTTCCTGTCTGTCCTTTCTTCCACCCCGTCCCTCCTTCCTTCCTGTTTTCATCTCCTTCCTTCCTTCCGTCCCTCCTTCCTTCCTGTTTTCATCTCCTTCCTTCCTTCCCTACCTGTCTTTCCTTCCTATCTTTTTTCCTTCCTTCCTTCCTGTCTTTCCTTTCTTCCTTCTTCCTGTCTCTTTCATTCCTTCCTATCTTTCCTTCCTTCCTGTCCCTCCTTCCTTCCACCCTGTCTTTCCTTCCTTCCTGTTTTCCTCTGTCTTTCCTTCCTTCATTTCTTCTTGTTTGCCCTCCCTACCTGTCCTTCCTTCCTGTCTCTCGTAGTGTCAGTCAGAATTGAGAACAGCGCAGTGGAGCTCTGATGTGCGCTCTGACGTACAGATCCTGGGTGGTTATTTTAGTGAAAGCTGATTTGGAAGCCTGAACGTGAGTGTGTGTAACGTAAGAGTGGTGATTACTCTCCCACTCTGAAATCTTACCCCTGTCTCATTTAGTTGTTATCTAGAAATAAACACCGATTGGACACGAAGCTGCCTGTCTGAAGTTTCACAGGTAACGCAGCGCAGGTTCACAAAAACCCGTCATCATGTCAGTGGTGTGGGTTTTTTTTTTTTTTATATATATATATTGGTGCTGATTTATGACTGCGGGAATTACTATTAAGCAAACCTGCAATTACTGATTCAACTTTGATAATGAGAAGTGCTTATTAACTCGCCATAAAATCACTCGCCTCGGATTGGTCTTAATTCCTCCTCTTTCAGACCCAAGCTGTTATTGCGCTTTAATTGATTTGAAGTGAATGCAGGGCTCCTTCCCCAAGCCTCGGGGTCGAATTCTCACACACACACACACACACACACACACACACACACACACACACACACACACACACACACACACACACGAGCTAATATTTACATAAGCGTCTATGGTAACTGGGCTTTGTGGCTGTGTACAGCTTTCTTTTCCCAACATTCCTGGGCGGATCGGTGTCTTGACCTCGAGAGCCGTCTGCTCAGGGCCACTACGTGCAACGCTCTTCTGAGAGTTACTCTTAAAAACGCACTTAGGCGTTTATTTTAAAGAATATATTTTAAAGTATATTCACACGGTCTATGAAACAAATACAGATATCTGGATAACAAAAACGTTCAAGTCTTCAAAAACGTTCAAAATTTCAGCACACACCCTCCTGTGACGTCTTTGCATTTGATCTCGAGCGAGACCCTTTAATGACAAATAAACCCTACACACCCGCTAATTAAATATTACACTGGTTATTTAAATATTTACCTATTTATTAAAATGCATTTTATTAAAATTATCACTAGGTTCAGTGAGCAAACTTTCGGGGCTGTGCTTTTATAAGAAATTTATAATCAACAAATCGGAGTTAGTGTTACCACCCCAACGCTGATTACTTTCCCATAACAGCACACCTAAATTGTTTTATTCCTCTTATACCACAGCAATCTGCCAACAATTACAATTTCTTATTTATTAAACAACGACATGTCATACTTTTTATCCGTTTATAGTTACATCTAATGCTGTGGATCGTCCACGCAAAACAAGTTACATTATAGAAGCTATAAACAGCCACCAGCCTCTCTTTTTTTTCTAATTAAACAAGTAAAAAAAAAAGTCATATTACCGAGGCAACTGCAAAAAGTGTAAACTCCTGAAAACTTCACCGTGGTGGAAAACTTGCTGACAGATGACTCCGTCTCTAGGTGTCAAATAAACGTCTCCTCAGATATCAACGGCGACACGCGGTTTTTAATCAGTTTATGTGGAGCGTCCGCCGTATGCGTCCCTGTGAACAAGCTGTTACTATAGAAACCATCACGAGTGCACTGATATAAACCTGCGCTACTGTTACGGAAACTTCATCAGCACCTTCTGACCAATCGGAATGCAGAATTCAGCAGCGCTGTGGTGCACGAACTCAGATATAACAGGTTTAATAAGAACAGGTTGTGATTTCCACTCTTGTAAGAATTTTTTTTTTTTAAATCACGGAGAGGGAAGTCTGTACCTGCGGCTGGAGGCGGAACTCCTCAGTGCAGATGATGCAGGGCTGAGTGGAGTCTCCGTTCAGTAGGGAGCGAGATTTCACCTCCAGCCACTGGTCTACAGTCAGCCTTCTGCTGCTGGGAGCTGCTACTAAACCCAGCTTCTGAGCTATACACACACACACACACACACACACACTCACACTCAACATGATAGCACATGATAAACAAAAACACACACTATACACATACTATAAAGACATAGAGAGACAGACAGACAGACTGAAAGTAATGACAACAATGTAAACAATAGCATATAGTTTCTTTAAATACCAGATGTGACAGACAGAAAGACAGACGGGAAGAAAGGCAGACAGACTGACAAAGATAGATGGACGAACGGAGCCCGACAGATACGTAAAGCAAACAGACAGGCAGGAAGACAGTGAGACAAAAAGAAAGGTAGGTGGAGGGACAGGTTGACTGGCAAACACACAGTCAAGCAGACAGACAACCGGAAAGTTAGATGGAAGGACAGATAGACAGACGGAGAGACAACTAGGCAAACAGACAGACAAATAGAAAGATGGATGGATGGACAGACGCATAAAGCAAAAACAGACAGGTGGGAAGTAAGGCAGGCAGAAAGACAGGCACAGACACCGACAGGTGAACAGACACCTAAAGCAAACAGACAAATGGGAAGATAGATAGATAGATAGATGGATGGATAGACAGACAAGAAGAAAGGCAGACAGGCAGGCAAACAGAAAGATAGATGGACGGACAGACAGACACATAAGACAAAAATATATGGAAGAAAGGCAGACAGACAGAAAGATAGACGGTTAGACAGAAAAATGGACAGACAGACCAACAGCCAGTCCGAACGATGGATGGACAGACAAGACAGACGAGAACATAAGCTGAACAGACAGACAAGAAAAAAGACAGAGAGAAAAACACATGAAGAAGACAGACCGGCAGGAAGAATGTCAGACACAGACAGAAAGATAGAGAGACACATAAGGCAGACAGAAAGACAGGAGGAAAAACAGACAGACAAGAAGCAAGGCACAAGAAACAGACAGACGGACAGAAATTATATCAATAATATACAGTTTCTGCAGTGTGACAGTTGATGGTTAATTAGTTCAGTACATTATTATTTATGATTGTTACTAATTAACAGACCTCCAGTAGCACTGACACAAACACACACACTGTTTTCTGCAGTTTGTTTATCACTAATAGGGTGTGTGTGTGTGTGTATTTATCCCAGAGTACCGAGTGTGAGCGGAGGCTGAGGCGAGTCCAGCACAAACTCCTGCTCGTCCTCACGGCGTGTGTGTGCGTGTGTGTGTGTGAGGCGTGTGGAAGGTGAGGGAAGGTTGGGACGCTGAAGGTGTGTAACGCTCCGGATGATGTGATCCTGAAGCGCTCCAGCCATCACGGCCTGCTTCCTGCCGTCTGCTCTGGAACTGCGGCCCTGCGTGTGTGTGTGTGTGAAAGAATGTGTGAGAGAGAAACACACACAAAGACATCAGTGGAAACGCAACACACACTTCTGCTCTCCAAAGCCTGATTCTACATTTGAGAAGTTATATCCAGAGCTGTCCTGATCACGATATTATTATTATTATTATTATTATTATTGTTGTTGTTGTTGTTGTTGTTGTTGTTATACTGCAATATTATTTAATATATATACAAATGTGAACACATTTAACACATATGACCACACCAGTTAACTCATTTAACAACTCATAGCCATAAATATTTCAAAACAGGAAGTAAAGCTAACTAGCTAGAACTAACTAGAACTAAAGCTAACTAGCGTTAGAGGCTAAGTCAGTGTTAACAAACTTGGCAAGCTAACACTAGTTCAAAAATAAAACAAGAACTGAACAAACAAGAACAAAAACACCTGAAAGACGCTTTAAAACTGTGCTGTGTTTAAAAACTACAGTAATGTGAGATAAAACCGCATTTCTGCTTTAATTAGAGGAAAGCAAACGGTGTTTGTACCTTCAGCATTGTCGTGAAGCAGCGCCGGTGTCCTTGGTTACTCTGATTACTCGGTTGCTTAGCAACAGCGTGACAGCTGGCAGCAGGGTTTCGCGAGTGCGCATGCGCATCGCCGTGAAAAAACTTTTTGTGTACATTATTTTTAAATGAAAAAGCTTTATTGTGTTGAAGCATTTATGATTTTATAATTACACAATTACATTTGCTAATTTTATTTAAGCATTTATAAGAGCTTTTCTGCTGCTTGTGTACTGGAGCTGCTTCGTTTACGTAATCAAAAAAAAGTCTAAAATGAAAATAATCCAACCTTTCATCTCTCTTCAGATTCACAAACTCGTTTAAGCCAGTCTGTAATTTTAATCTACTGGCGAGTGAGTGAACTGGAGGAATTCTTCATGCACATGAATAATAAATAGCCTAATTATAGAAATATTGTAATTAATATTATTATATTATATCTAATAATATATTAATATGTTATAACTAATTATAGATATCTCCCGTATCTCTCCAGTCTCACCTGTCTCTCTCCTGTCTTTCTCCCAGCTCCCTCCTGTCTCTCCCCATCTCTTTCCCGTCTCTCACCTTTCTCTCTCTCCAGTCTCACCTGTCTCTCTCCTGTCTTTCTCCCAGCTCCCACTTGTCTCTTTCCCATCTCTCCAGTCTCTCTCCTGTCTGTCATCTGTTTCTCTTTCCTGTCTCTATCCAATCTCTCTAATGTCTCTCTCCTGTCTCTCTCACATCTCTCCAGTCTCATTACAGTCTCACCTGTTTCTCTTTCCTGTCTCTATCCGGTCTCTCTAATGTATTTCCTCTGTCTCTCACTTGTCTCTCTCCTATCTCTCTCCACTCCCTCTACAGTGTCACCTGTCTCTCTCCTATCTTTCTCACATCTCTCTCCCAGCTCTCCCTCCTGTCTCCAACCTGTTTCCCTTTCCTGTCTCTATCTGGTCTCTCTAATATCTTTCTCCTATCTCTCTCTTGTTTCTCTCCTGTCTCTCTCACAGCTCTCTCTTGTCTCTCTCTTGCCTCTGACCTGTTTCTTTTTCCTGTCTCTGTCTGGTCTCTAATATCTTTCTCTCATCTCACTCTTGTCTCTCTCTCATCTCTCTCCAGTCTCTCTACAGTTTCACCTGTCTCTCTCCTGTCTTTCTCCCAGCTCTCTCTTATCTCTATCCTTTCCCTCTCATTTCTATGTTTGCCTCTCTCCTGTCTTTCTCCCAGCTCTCTCTCCAGTCTCTCTCCTGACTCTCATCTGTTTCTCTTTCCTGTCTCTATCTGGTCTCTCTAATGTCTTTTCTCCTGTCTCTCTCTTGTCTCTCTCCTGTTTTTCTCCCAACTCTCCCCAGTCTCTCTCCTTTCCCATTCATTTCTCTGTCCTGTCTCTCTCCCATTTTTCTCCTGTGTCTCTCCTGTCTCTCCTCTGTCTCTCACCAGTCTCCCTCCTGTCCCTGTCCTGTCTCTCTGAGCCTCTGGTTTGTGTTTTTAAGGAACTAATCACTTTCTGAAAAAGCAAAGCACAGACAGAGAGATGGCTTTTTTAGTCCTTCTGTCATCGGAATGGTTCTCTGGTTTTCAACAGAGACTCTGTTTGTCTTGTCCATAAATACAGTTTTAAAGAGCTTTTCTGTTTGGCTTTCTGAGCCTCTGTACCTGTGTTTTTTTTTTTTTTTAAAGAGGGAGAAGTCTCCTTGTCGTGCAAACAGCTCTCAACTTGAGAAGCGCATGAGAAAGGAGCTCGGTTTGAATAGGGCGCCTTCGCTGAACTCCTCTGCAAACTTGGCTGCTTGAAAGGGGACCAGTAATCCGGCCATTTATCTCTGTTCAAAGCCGGCAGGTAAAAAGCAGCGTGCTTGGATGCCATCGTTTTTTGTTTTTTTTTAAATAATAAAAAGGACATGTTGAATGAATGCTTGCTGTTTACCCAGTTTGTAAAACGACAACAATGAGAACAACTTTATTTATACAGCATCTTTCATCTATTTCAAATGCAGCTGAAGGTACACAGGAAGAACAAGCTAAAGAAAAAAAGAATAGAATAAAATAAGCAGGTATAACGTGACTACATGACATCTGAAAATGAAATCCTTATAATAACTATAGTTTAAAAAAACAGGGTAATTAGTTCTTTTTTCAGATTGTTAGAGTATGAAAATAAAAGGACACTTTTCCACTGTTACTTAACTCAATTTCCAATATTCTTAAACCACCTTCATCAGGAACATTTTAAGAATAATAAATATACATAAATAAAATTAATACACACACCCAATTTTTCCACTCACTCTAAAAGCTTTGTTCGAATATATATTTTGTTCAAATGTCCACTTTGTTTTCCCGGACAGAGGAGTTTGCAGATTCTCATTAACATGGCATGCTCCATTTTTTTTTCCTCCACAACATTAAGTGCAACTATAACTGGATAAAAATGGCAGCATCTTTCCTTAACATAAAACATAAACCTGTAATCGTCTGCAAAACTGCTGTGGTATACGAAGAATAAAACACTTCTGGATGCGTTGTTAGTGGAATATGATCACGTGGTAACAGTGACTTTGCTTCATCCGATCACCTCAATGTTGATTATTTTCCTATTACCGCACAACGCCGAGTGTTTTATTTCTTACTTGCTGGCTTCAGAAGTAACATTTTTTTTTAGTACAACAGAAGGCTACACTAATTAAACATCTGCTATTTGTGAATAATGGAATTAGTCTGAGGTGAGAAGACGGTTTCATATTTCATTAATGTTCTTAATAATAATAATCCGATGAAGAGCAGATCGTTGCTATTATTCATAGTATTTTATGAGCAGGTTCCTACTGTTACTGTAATTCCCTGATGTATAATATTGGCCGACTAAAGCACACACACACACACACATATATATATATATATATATATATTGGTGGTCCAAAACCCGTCAGTAAATGAAATACAAATCACAGTTGGCTTTGGGGTTTTATTTCATCTGCTAAAGTGCTGCATTACCTCACAGTCTGGCCTCAGTTCAGATCACAGTACACAACGTCCAACTAGATATAAAACCGTATAGGAAGTTACTGCAGTACACACTCGTGATATTAAACAAGAGGCTAAAATGTGTATAATATCCTTCAATATCAATACCTCAAAAATTATGCTGTTAGCATCGAGCTTCATGAGCTATATCACGATGTCTCATCGATGACATAATAGGAATGATGTGGGATCAGCGGTGGACAAAGTACTGAGAAAGTCAAAGTGTAGACAGTGTGTCAAAATCTTACTCGGTTAAAAAAGTGGAATGTTCCAGCCAAAAATGTAAAGTGAAATCAAAAAGTCACTACTTTTTAATGTACTGAATTTAAGTTAATGTGATGATTGCGTGTCAAAACTAACTTCATTTAAACTGTTAGAAGTTGATTTTCTTTAGAATAGCTATGCCATTTTGTTTGAAAACATCATTCATTGTTTGTTACTATTTAGCAAGAATCTCTTGCTGCCTAGCTAATTATGTTAGCTACTGGAATCTATGCTAGTCTAAAAAAAGAAAAACAGGCTAACTAGCCAGTAAATGTTAATAAATTAGCAAAACTAACCTCAACAGTCTCAAGTTCATGCCATCTATAGAGGAACAGGAGATGTCTCATTTTATTATCTTTGTTTACTCCAGCATATTGAATCATTTTACTGAGGTGTTCCTCCTCAAGTTCAACACTGCAGTCTGGTGGATTATCTGTGTTCAAACGTACACGGATAGCTATAGTGCTAACTTTACTGTGGAGCATAAGAAGGTAACCTCACCTCAGATGACGAATTGGCATAGTTTTTTCTACATAAATGAACCTGATTGGAAGCTAAACTGAAATGATTGGAGACAAAACTGAGCCCATTTGATATATATATATATATATATATATATATATATATATATATATAGCGTAAAAGTGTTCAATTTCAATTTCATTTTCAGTAATACTTCGAAATACTGCTTACATATCGTAAGGTAACTAAGTACAAAGTGGGACAAACTTGAAGGCAGATAGACAGATGTATCCATGATTTATAATTTTTTTAAGAGTCTGTAATACTCAACTAGCTTCGTGCGGCGTTTCCTCTGAGAGCCAAACGTGATAAACAGAAAAGTTGTAACTCTTTGATTCAACCCAAAAAAGCACTAAACATTTTGAGTAACTTGTACTTTGATTGGACGATGTGTACGTAGTCTAACTACTTTTAATATTTCTTCCAACGGCATTAAGGGGTAAAGGATGTTAAAGTGAATAATCCATCTTGCTCACATTCATTACACTATGGATACGTCTATGCAAGATGGCTGCCATCCGAGATGTCATGGGGTAAACTCAATCAGTGCCCTAGATTGTGAAACATTATATTGTGTACACTAGTTCAGGCATTGGTAAGGACCCTGGCTCACTACTCATTAGGACACTGATGACTCAATTTCTGGGGACATGATTAAATGGTCGTGTTGTAAGACATCACCACTGGCATTTATCAATAAAAGGAAGGACCGATATCTTTTGGACATTATATGTAGTATAAATTTTTTAGCTTAATCACATGCGTTTCTGTCCTGGTACTTCAAGCAGGATCGTAGGCTAGCTAGTGGATTTAAAAAAAAAAAAATTATTAAACACTTAAAAGTTGTTAGACTCAAACAAACCGTATATATGGAAAGTCAAATAAAGTTAAAAATCGCTAACGTAAGTAATGTTTTGAGAGCTACAACAATGATATAACAAGCTACTTAAATTTGTAAACAAAGTTGGCTGAGAGTTCTTCCGCCATTTGTTTCAATCTGAGAGAAAATATGACATCATTTCCAGTAAGGGAACATAGTGAGCATTGATAAGCCAAGGTTTTTGTGACGCATTGTGGGATTTTTTAGGGAGCGAATGTTCCAGAGCGAACGTTCCAGTGCACTGGAAGGATTTTGCGATTGAGACAGCCCTTAAAATGGCCGACTCCCTGACCAGCGCCCAGACTACTGAACTAGGGAGCTTATTGAGACGCACCGTTTGTGTTGCTTCACACACGCCGCCATCTTGATTTAGAGCTTAAAATAAGAACCTTCCACAAAAAAAAGCCAGAACTAGAACTCATTTTGGGGGAAATGATCATTTTAATGCAGGAGTTCGCTTCTCTATAATTCAACATCAGTTTGCTAATGTTCCTAATATTTGATAGACATATTCGTCATAAAATCGTCTAAAGAAACACGACGTTAGATAAAATCAGACATTTATTTTCATCTTAAACCATTTTTCCCCCATTTGATTACTTCCTCGACTCTTGATACGTCGTTGCGTAAATCAGAACTTATAAAATGTCTAGCAAAACTAACCAAAGACTTGATTTTGCATCAGCGCTTCTAACCCCACCTCTTTGTAGTATATTTATTCAAGCCCCGCCCCCCGCCTTTTTACAATTGTGCTCTTCACCAGGCTAGCAGAAAATATAAAAATAGCAATCTTAAGCGTAATTTTTTTTACACTTGTGCCCTGATTAGGAATATAGATGCCATAATCACTAGATAATAATGATTAAATAGTCTCTTAATAGCGGACGCTGGAGTAAGAATGCTAACTAGCCGTGATTCTAGCGTTTAGGACGGAGCTGAGCTCTGATGCGTCATTCTGGAGCGTGCCACGGCGTCTCAGTGAGACAGAAGCTATAATTTTAATCACGTATATATGAAAGAAATCAGCAGGAGGGAAGAGAGAGCGGCGCGGCCCGGGTTCAGGCACAGCGTGTGTTAAAAACCTTCCTGAGCTACAATTTATGGTCATTTAGGGCCTATTTTCAGCTCTGTGATGGATTCTGCTCAATTATCGACCATTACAGCGAAAAAGCGAGAATCCACTCAGAGCTCAGGGTCACTGCTTACAGAGAGAGAGAGAGAGAGAGAGAGAGAGAGAGAGAGAATAAAAGTGCACACAGAATTATAATACACACAAAGAGAGTCAGAGAGATAGAGATAGAGAGACAGAGAGAGATAAAACTGCACATTGAATTATAGCAGAGCGAGAGAGACAGAAAGAGAGAGACTTTGAGAGATCTATCTATCTGTCTACTACCTGTATCAATCTATCTGTATGGCGAGAGGTAAAGAGAGACAGAGAGAAGACAAAGAGAGCAAGACAGAGAGAGAGAGAGAGAGAGAGAGAGACAGAGAGAGTCAAAAAAGAAAGAGAGGGAGAGAGAGGCAGGCAGACAGAGAGACACAGAGGGAGTAAGACAGTAAGAGATCTATCCATCAAGAGAAAGAGATGGAGAGAGAGAGACAAGGAGGGGGAAACAGAGAGTGAGACAGAGAAAGAATGACAAAGAGAGAGAGGGACAGAGGGAGACAGAGAGAAGGAGAGAGATACACACACAAGCAATGAGTGAGAAAGAAAGAGATAGACACAAAGAGAGAGACATACATAGTGAGAGAGACATCTATCTATCTATCTATCTATCTATTAGGAGAGAAGGAGAAAAACACAAAGAAGGAGAGACAGAAATAGGGAAAAAGAGGCACAGAGAGAAACAGAGAGAGAGATCTGTCCATATCTATCTATCTATCTATCTATCTATCTATCTATCTATCTATCTATTTATCTATCTATCTATCTATCTATCTATCGATCTATCTATCTATCTATCGATCTGTCTGTCTCTCCGTCTGTCTCTCTCTCTCTCTCTCTTTCTCAGTGTGCACCCTCACTAGCTCCCTACAGGGTAGTGCCCTTGTTCTGCAGTGAGGTGAATGTCCTGCAGTGGTGCAGAGGTGTGTTAGTGTGTAAGTGTGTAAGTGTGCCGTGTTGAGTAAGTGTTCAGTCTGAGAGTCACTCATCACGTCTCTCACACTTCAAAGCCGAGCTGCTCCGGTCTCGTGTTGTAATTTCAGACGGCGTCGACAGATAAACTAGCGCTGCATGTTTACGTGTTTTTCATCTCACCAGAAGAACATCACCGTGCCTCCGCGGCCCACAATCCTTTGCGCTCTCGTGTTGTCATTCTGCTCTTTCCTTTGCTTTTATGTCTTACGATCTGTGTTTACAGTTAAGCCTAAATTTATTCGAATTCTATATAAACTCTAATTCTATGTCCTTGCTCTAATGTATGTACTGTATATGACTATACTGTATAAAAAATGTAAAAAATTTCGCATTTATATACGTTAGATGACTGAGTAATAAGTCTACATGATTTTTTTATCATGGTCTGTACACCAGAAAGATATTAATGTAAGTAATAAACACTTTGTGTCATAGCGTTTTAGGAGAATAATCAATGACTAGTGCTATTTGTCAAGTTTTTTTTTCCTCTCAAAGAAAAAAACCCTGCAGCTTGTCATGTTACCGAAAAGGCACAAAAAGCGTAAACTGAAGATGTCGGGAAAACGTACTGACTGTTACAAAGCGCTGAGACTCCTTCCATAAATGTAAAATTACTAAAACTACTGCACATTTCTAAAAAAAATCAAGTCGTTACTATGGAAACGATAACGTATTACAATGAGTGCATTAATATAAACCTAGCTAGCTGCTGTTACGTAAAAAAAAAAGTTATCTAACACCTTTCAGCCTGACCAATCAGAATCCAGAATTCTACAGTGCTTGTAGTATAAAGTTTATTCGGACATTTCTTTTTTTCCAGACTGATTTTACATATGAAGACTGCTTACGTGATAAATACTTTTTGATTTGATGATAATTATGGAAACTGATGATGTAATCGTTACGGATATTTCTTCCAAAGTCGAGCCAGAGAAAATAAAAGACGCCGATGTTTGATTGGCGTTCGCTAACAGGTGCGTTTTTCAAAATGGACGCTTGCCAGGCCGTGCTGTAGCGTCTTTCTCATCATCTGTGGCTGGAAAAATAACAGACAGTGTGATGTGTTTCGTCTCACGCTATTCATACCATAGTGTGTGTGTGTGTGTGTGTGTGTGTGTGTGTGTGTGTGTGTGTGTGTTTGTGAGAGACGCCCTGCGGTGTGTGCGCGATACACTCTGTAGTGGCAGTTCATTCAATCATGTTTCTCCGGGACTTCCATGAATTCTGAAACAGAATTATGGGATTGCAATTGCTGTGAAGACGTGGATCCATTAAGGGTGCTGGAATCCTCTTGACACCTCAAGTTCATCCGATCTTGCAAACCGAATGTCTAACGTGATTGGCTGATGGCTTCAGGAGCTGAGAGTTTATTGGCTGTCGTTTTTTGTAGGCTAGCCGTTTTACCTTCCAAAGTAAACAGGTGTGTTTCTGCTGTCACTTCACACCTCCTTCAGCACAGTCTGTCTCACTGCATGAAGCACGGAAAACAGAAGAAGACTGCCAAAAAAAAAAATTCAGAGCTTATTAATGTCATCACATGATGAGAAGCTGGTTCTCACACCTGTAAACATGTACTGACCAGGATGAGGTGAAATGATAAAATCTGCCTTATTGGCTGTCGGATTCCAGCGACGCTCCTGATTAGCCGACTGACGAGCGACGGGGAGGAGTAAGATCAAGGCCAGAGACGCTCGACATGTTTACATTCTTCTGTGATGTCCCACTTCACGTCTCTCATCCGCCCGGCTTGAACGAGTGAAAGAGTGGCCGAGGGATGAAGTGGAAGATCAGAATGGTTCCAGGTCATGTGACCTCTCCACAGGGGCCTGTGCTATTTCAGGCAGCTCTGAGCTCTACATTCTGATTTCTAAAATTCGAGAAAGAAGATATGACTGGACAAACGCGCGAAGTATTGCTGGTACTTCATGAGCATCGCTTTGCAGTGGCTTGAAGTGTTAAGGATGAGGAATATTATATACACACTTTTCTGGATTAACAGTGATTGAAATTTAACTAAAATATGGTTATATAAAAAGGTAGCTCAGATATGAAAGAGGAAAAAAACAAATTCAGTGTGATCCTGTAACGAATAGAAAGTAATTGGAATTGGATTTTTATTATGATACATTTTACTTAATGAGATTTATTATATAAGGGATTTTTGCGTGATAGAGTTATTAACCTGAATTTTAAAACGCCGCAGCTGTTTAGTAGTTTTGAAAGAAAAGAAAATATCGGATGAGTATCGATATCGGCTGATACTCAAGGTTTCAGTATCGGTATTGGTATGGGGAAAGGAAAAATTGGTGCTGTGCCGTTCATCTCTGTGCCTTAAATTTATTATTATTATTATTATTATTATTATTATTATTTTATTATTATTATTATATATTATGTAAGTTATATTTATGTGCATAAACAGTATATATGTATAAATAGTTTTACCAATTTATTATGAACAAACTTCTTTTGACAATATGTATGTGTGTGTGTGTATATATATATATTGTTTTATTTTAACACTGTATACTCTAAAGTGGATAAAATTGTCTTAAATTTCAACTTTCAAAACTAGCACTAAATATTTTATTTTAATAATGATGATGATGCAAATAATGTAATTTCACAAATTTGATTTTGTAATAGAGATTTTTTTTTTCTTTTTTAACTTTAGAATAGAGTTTATAGCTCACCTGAATTCTTGACGTCTTGAATTTTCACCACTGAACTGTTTGAAAATTAAAAAAGAAGAAGAAGAAGAAGAAGAAGAAACTGAAATTCCTGAATGGTGAGAAAGGCACTATACTGCATATACACTGTAGCTACAACCATTAGTCATCTAAAGAACACTTGAGGAACCCTTGAGACTACAAATGACTGAAACTACTGAAAAAAAATATCATATCTATAATTACAAATAATTACAAATCCGACTTTACTGTATGATACATGAGGTAAAAAATGTGAAATTTGCTATTAGTATTTAAAAAAAAAAAAACACTTTATATAAACAATATCAATAACTCAAATTTGATTTGATTTGGAAATACACCTTGATATTGTAACATGACTTAAATATTATTATTATTATTATTATTATTATTATTATTATTATTATTATTATTAAATTGAAGAATTGTGTGCAAGTTACATTTATGTCTGTTATATCTATATACATTCTATCTGTACATTCATACTATATGATAATTACAATATATATATATATATATATAATTAATTAATTTTAATTTTAATTTTGAATCTTGTTCTCTTCTTCTATTTGCAGATCATTGTGTTTCTTTTAAGCACTAAAAAATATCTATAATTATAAAACAATTATAGAACTGTGAGCTTGAAAGGAGAAAAAAAAAGGTTTAGAAATAATCTTAATAATCTCACATTTATTTCAGCATCACATAATGAGAAATATTGAGTCCCTTTCAAGTTATTTTCACTCGGGAATGTATTCATTTGACATGAAATCTGTACTTGGACATGGAAACACCACTGGATCCTGATTATTACCAAGTTATCATTATCTTTAATGGTAGCCTGAGAAGGGTGATGGATGAACACATGTATGGTTGTTAAATGATTGAGTGTTGTTGGAGATAAAATCATTTAAAAAAAATCTGTACAAAGTGGATGTATATAGGAGATAGGAGGCAGTGGTGTGTTATTTATGTCCTTTACATAAATACGGGGCATTCCCGTTTTTTTGACCCTTTCCCTCGTCACACACATCAAAAGGGAAGCATGAGGCAGAGATGAAACAAAACAGACGAGACTCAGACACATCAAGCTCTCGCGTTCTCTTTAAAGCTTAATTATAGCTGTTAGGGCGATGAGAGACGTATCACACAGCGGCCGTGATTAATAAACAAACCATCAAGGGGCCAACAAGTTCCTGCTCATCGCCCTAGTGCATGCGCTCAGTGCACGAGAACATATCAAAGTATAGGTCTTCTTCACACATACACACACACACACACACACACACACACACACACACACACATACTCATTCTGGCTCACTTTTAACCCATCTCTCACATACACACACACACCTGTTCCAGTGACAGCCGATGAGCTCGGAGTGACAAACCCAGCTCGGACGACGTGAACAGCACTCTCAGTCACTCTTTCATCTTTCAGCTACAAGGCTGTGTAGGAGAAGGACAGTGAATTTAGTAAACACGCACCTTTCCAAGGCAGGTCAGAGCTGGAAAACACACCGGCGTGACCCGGAGGTGAGGTCAAGGTAAAAATTCTTCCTTTGAAAAAAAATTCATGTGGATAAATTTACCAAGAATGACGTTTTCAGCGTTCACTTGCTTGAAGCACTTGCATTTAAACCTGAAAAAAAGAATTGAGGCTAGAAAATACGGACTGAAGAAGCAGATTAATACGATGTAACATTAGAGCAACACATGAGACTAAAAATAAACTTGAGTATGATGATATATGAATGAGAAAATGGTGAGGATTGAAATTAATGTATTAGGAGTCGAGTATATTGCAGATATATTACTGCATGATTGAACAAAATGGCCGCCATACTCATTAATCAGCAGTGTATAAAATGGCAATTGATGCAGCGCATCCTTTTGTTTTCCACGATGAATGAGTGTGAAATATGTATGTACTGTTGAGAGGGGTAGCTGAACAGTGACTGAACAGAAAACAAAAATATTTCTTTTTTAATATTGTGCATGCGACTGTTAATCCTGTAAAGAAAACGTTTGAAGGATAAGCTGACCAAGCACTCATCTGCTAATAAAATTCGGCTAAGCTAAGCAATTTCTCTGATTAAGATGTCTCCTCCGATGTCCTCTGCTACAAAAAAAACATACCTTTCCATATATGTATATTTAATATTGCCCTCAAATGTTATTCCATTGTTTTCCTGAATGTATTTACAGACAAAAATCAACTTAAAGGTGCAAAAAAATATGTAAAATATGATCAAAAATAATGGTTTAAGCCACGGTCTCAGCATAACTGTATTATGTCTTATGAGACAGTTAAAGACGCTCCTATGAGCTGAGTTTTGCAAGGTTATAGAGTTGTAACTCAGCTTTCAAGCAAATGAATAGCCTATCTTTTAGCTAACGATACTAACATGCTAATTCTCAGAGCTTAGGGCTCAAAAGAGCTTATTACAAAAAAAGGCACAGTAAATACACTAATTTATACACAAATTATGCATATTTATAGTGTTGTAACTTGGCTTTCTAGCAGCTGAATGTCCAAATGCGCTTGAAAGTGATGCCATGACAATCCTTGCTAATGCTCACTCTAGTTAGCGTGCTAACTCTAGATGAACCACCGTATAGTTTGGGGGTGGAGATTTGTATTCATGTTTTGGGCTTAAAAAGTAAAGAAAAACTCCACGTATTTAACCATTAGATATCTAATCTTGACAAATCTTGACTAATTTAGGTTCAAGCTCAGAAATGTGTAAGGTATTAATGATGAAAGCTAGTCTCAGTTGTCACAGGCTAACTGGATATACAAGCTATTAGTGTTTTTCGAGTGAAACAAGGGCATAACTGTAAATGCTAATTTCACCAAGTTTAGCCATTTGCACTTAGCATAAGTTCTACACAAGCTCATATTTAAGGTTAACATCTCTTGTTCCTGGTTGGGGTTATAAAGATGGATAAAATAAGTTAGTTAGCATTGTCAAGGCTAGTAATTACGAAATCGTTTCCTGTTTAGCATGATCTCAGAATTTCTAGCTATACACATTCTGATTTACTGTTAGAGATGCTAGCTCGCTTGGAGTATGAGGTAAAAATTGCATGTCGTCCAATAAAAATGTTTTTTTTATTTGGATCTTTTGGAACTTTTATGTAGTTTATGTATTAAATAA
This sequence comes from Pangasius larnaudii, assembly GCA_037576815.1. Lineage (NCBI taxonomy): Eukaryota > Metazoa > Chordata > Actinopteri > Siluriformes > Pangasiidae > Pangasius > Pangasius larnaudii. The sequence continues at coordinate 24,107,250 of CM074919.1, read as the reverse complement.
ATTTTGTTATTGTAACTGGTTAAAACAGACAACGCAACTGCTAACAAGATTACTGACTAGCTAGTTTTGATTGAAAGAAGATTTGTGAGGTAAATTTATATGTGTTTTAGCCTTCATTCGTCTCTTTATCGTTTATGTTGATGGATTAATAACGCCATTGTATTTGTTTTCACCTACGCCTCCTCATTTCTTCTTGTAATATCGATCGCCTCATGCTAACGAGTTCTGAAGTAAATGATCTACCTGGCTAACAATAGTCGTGTACAGAGCCCTGACTGGAGCAAACAACAAATGAGTGATGTTTTCTTTAACAGTCAGTGTTTAGTCCCCAAGATTAAACTATTTATAAGACAATTAATCTAATCTGTTTTTGTTTCCATGCTGATATTTTCAGATAAAAAAAAAAAAAATAAAACAAAACTTTCCTTGCTGGAACATTCTCCATTTCTTAATACAGCTTGCTGTAATCATCTAATCTGCATTTTCCCCCATTACATTGCAAATCTGCAAAAATTTTGGCCAAACAACCTCAAATGGACGTTATACATTTTATCTGCAACTCCCAGAATTGGTATTTTCGGTGTATTTTCATAATCATTTTTCTTGTCTTCTGTTGTTCCGCTGAGTCAGAATCACCAGGTGTTGTTAAGAAGCTAGAAGAGGTAGATGGACAGAGAAATGAGTCCACTTTTATTGCTTAAGTCCTACGATATGGTTATGCAAGCTTGTTTCTTACGCAAATATTACGCAACTGCAACTTTTTAATCTCGCAATTGTGAGACACTGTAACTTCCTGCTTCCAGTACCTACAGAAAAGAGTATTTCAGATGTCATAATTTCCTTGTTTACACACTGCGTAAAGAAGTTTGTTGTGGTTTGAAAGTCACAATTGTGTGATTATTAATAATAATTGAAGAAATGAAGAAATTGTGAGATGTTTGTTCGTAATTCTGAGAAAAAAGGCCACAGTTGCATTAAAATAACTCGCAAATTATGAGATAAAAAAGTCACAATCGTGATATTAACTCATGATTGTGAGATAAAAAGTCGTATTTGTGTGATATCTTGCAATAGTGAGATAAAAAGGTCATAGTTGTGTGAAAATAACTCGTAATTATGATAAAAAAAAGTTGCACTTGTGCAAGATTATCTCACAATTGTGAGATAAAAAGTCAAAATTGAGTGATATGTCGTGATCATGAGATAAAAAGTTGTGAAAATATCTCACAATTGTGAGGTAAAAAAGCTGCAGTTGCTTGATACATGTATGTCACTGTTGTGAGACAAAAAGTTGCAGTTGTCTAGTCACAGTTGTGGGATATTTTGGCACAATCCTGAAATGAAAAAGTTGAATGATGTGCCACAATTATGAGATAAAAAGTCACAGTTGCATGAAAAAGTCATAAAGTTGCATGAACACCACTTCATTCCACCACACCAGTGTTGAGAGTACCACATGAAATGTTTTACTTCTTACTAAATATACAAAAATTTGTGAAAAGCTATGCATTGTGGATTTATTTATTTTTTTTGCATATTGATGAAGATTTTTCTCAGAAACATCCCGTTTCTACAGAAACTTTGAGTACTGAAAAAAGTGTTTACACAGTTTTCTTTTTTTCCCTTCTACATCAGCCCTGACAGCTCTGAGATCTCATTCTCATTGGTCAGTTTCTCTCACGCCACTTCCTGCTCGATACAATCAGTCTGCAGTAGTCGAGAGCTGAAATTGGTTCTGTCCATAAGCTCAGGTGTTGGAGAAATTGTCCTGCCTGCAGCGTGTGTCGCTTCATTTCACCACACAGGTCACTGAAAGGCCAGAAGAGTTCTAATTTAAACCAGAGGAGGATGTGTGTGTGTGTGTGTGTGTGTGTGTGTGTGTGTGTTGTTTTTTACACTCTGTATAGCTGCTGATGATTGTAGAACAGTATAAGATCCAGTGATAAGGTGCTGATTTGAAAAACATACACATTAATAACCATATGCTGTTAGCTCTGAGTCTTAGCTATTACAGGCTAACTCGTTAGCTCAGCTAGTAGCTATCTGGATTATATAATTTCTCAAATCTTTGTCTAAATATGAACTAAGGCAGCTTCAAGCGTGACTATGAAACTGCATAACAGTTTCTACTTACTTCTTACTTCTTCTTACTTGATCTGTAATTAAATTTTAAATAAAGGCCTTAATAATTTTATACTGTGCAATAAATGAATAAATAATATATGAATAAATTAAATTGAAATAAAACAACAACCATCACCACTACAATTACTAAACTACTAAATCTTTTGTTATTATTATTATTATTATTATTATTATTATTATTATTGTTATTATTATTATTATTGTTGTTGTTGTTGTTGTTAAATAATAATATTGGGGTCTTTTTTAATTGCTTATTATTTTTATGAGATTCTAAAAAGGTCTGAAATTAAATTGTAAATAAAGGCATTAATAAGTTTTATTTATGTGTTATAAATGAAAAAAATAAACAACAACAACAACAACAACAATAATAATGATAACAATAGGTTTTATTGTCTTCATTTTTTAATACTAAATTTGTCATCTTTTTATGTATTTTGTAATTTTTAATTATTAATTTTGAATCTAATTTGAACACATTTGGCTGAAAGTTTTTTTTTAAACTCCTTATTACTTTCATATATATGATGAAATACAGAATGAGACAAATTCATACCTATGATCCTAAATTTAAATTACATTTATTTAGATTTAATATGACTAGTAATTTTTTTTTTTTTTCAAAATAAATTAATAATCACATATTAGACCTTAAATTAAAGTTCTATCTTGGGCAGTCATTTAAATTAAACAGAGCCTCAAATAAAGTAGTTTAAAGTTAATCTTAATCATTGTTTTATTTTTATATTTAAATAACGAGCAGTGTTTGTTTAAAATGTAGTTTTTAAATAAATGAAATAAATAAAATAAGTGAAACGCTTTTTTTTCCATCTGGTGCACTTTAAATCCTTCTTTTTTTTCCCCCTCCATCTTGTTTCATCTAGGACACTTGAAGCGGGACACAAGCTCTCGTCTCAATCCAGATGATGTGTGGCCACAATACACACCGTGGCTCATTGTAATGTAACAGGATGAGCTGCCCTCTCTTGACACCTCACACAAACTTGTCCGTCGGTCCGTCCCCATGCACAGAGACAGCTGTTCCTGTCCTCGAGTGTTTGTCCTGCACTAATGAGAGGAAGCTTTGTGTCTCTGCATTGTCCAGCTCCAGCTTCAGACCTCTATTCTGCTTCGGCTTCTCATCAAGTGAGCGGGATTAAAGCAGTGTGTGTGTGTGTGTGTGTGTGTGTGTGTGTGTGTATTCTGGGAAACACACACTGTCTTTGTGTGTGTGTGTATGTGTGTATTAGGGTGTCTGGTCCTTCTTTAAGCTCATCTCTGCACATGCATGAGGACGGCAGATCTTTCCTGGGCCTCAAACCACAAAGGAGTGAAGAGTGCGGCTCTGTTAATGAACACCGACAGCGGGGGAAGGAAATAAATGCAAAACAAAATAAGTTCTAAGATTTAAAAACGCATTGGCCATTGTGTAAGTAAATAAAAGAAAAAAAGGAAAAAAAAATATGCATAAAATATAAAAGAGAAAAAAAACCCACCAATGGCTGTGTAATGAAATAAAATGAGAAATGTAAACTATAAAAAAATTTTTTTATTATTATAAAATATTTAAAAAAAGAGACTGTGTGAGAAAATAAATGCAAAAGTATAAAAGTTAAAAAAAGACATCAATGGTTGTTGTAAGTGGAGAAAGTGTGAGGAGTGTTTAGGGATGGTGTCAGGAGCGTGAGGAGTGTTTAGGGATGGTGTCAGGAGCGTGAGGAGTGTTTAGGGCTGGTGTCAGAAGCGTGAGGAGTGTTTAGGGCTGGTGTCAGGAGAGTGAGGAGTGTTTAGGGCTGGTGTCAGGAGCGTGAGGAGTGTTTAGGGCTGGTGTCAGAAGCGTGAGGAGTGTTTAGGGCTGGTGTCAGAAGCGTGAGGAGTGTTTAGGGATGGTGTCAGGAGCGTGAGGAGTGTTTAGGGATGGTGTCAGGAGCGTGAGGAGTGTTTAG
>CM074919.1:24090315-24102128 GCA_037576815.1 Pangasius larnaudii | reverse complement strand
GAGGAGTGTTTAGGGCTGGTGTCAGGAGCGTGAGGAGTGTTTAGGGCTGGTGTCAGGAGCGTGAGGAGTGTTTAGGGATGGTGTCAGGAGTGTGAGGAGTGTTTAGGGCTGGTGTCAGAAGCGTGAGGAGTGTTTAGGGATGGTGTCAGAAGCATGAGGAGTGTTTATGGCTGGTGTCAGGAGTGTTTAGGGATGGTGTCAGGAGAGTGGGGAGTGTTTAGGGCTGGTGTCAGAAGCGTGAGGAGTGTTTAGGGCTGGTGTCAAGAGTGTGAGGAGTGTTTAGGGCTGGTGTCAAGAGTGTGAGGAGTGTTTAGGGCTGGTGTCAGGAGCGTGAGGAGTGTTTAGGGCTGGTGTCAAGAGCATGAGGAGTGTTTAGGGCTGGTGTCAGGAATGTTTAGGGATAGTGTCAGGAGCATGAGGAGTGTTTAGGGCTGGTGTCAGGAGCGTGAGGAGTGTTTAGGGCTGGTGTCAGGAGCGTGAGGAGTGTTTAGGGCTGGTGTCAGGAGCATGAGGAGTGTTTAGGGATGCTGTCAGGAGCATGTCAGACGTGTAAATAAACGATCCTCCCCTAATATCACTGCTTATTACTAATGATAAGTGATGCGAGAACAACAATAGTCATTTCATCGTAAAGCTGTCATCACTCCGTTAATCTCTCACAGGCCTTTTCCCAGATTTATTAAACACTCACTGGGACGAGACTGGACCTGCCCTGGCTGTCTATCTTTCTCTCTCTCTCTCTTTTTTTTAGATCTGTCTTTCTCTCTCTCTGTCTCTCTTTTCTTTTCCGTTTGATGTCCTCACATGTTACTAAAAGTCCCTTCGGTGCTCTCCGCATTAATTCGCTCGTGCTCCTGCAGTTTACAGTTTCACCTCTTCTGATTCTTCCCCTCTTTTATTTTTTTCCCCTCTTCTTTCTCAGTCACATGTGTTTTGTCTGTCTCTCGTGGCTGAGACGTGCACACCCAATGCCTGGGGACGTGTGAGGCCTGCCTGCCTGCCAACAATAGGAATTTCCCTCCGTTTACACACGCGCAGCGCTCGGAGGCTCGCGCTCATTTCTGCAGCTTATCCACTTCTTTCAAACAACACGGCTCACAGGACGTACACGTTAACACTCCGACGTGTGTTTATCATCAAATTCTTTAATCTGGATGAAGATCTGAGACATCTAACCAATGAAATTGCATGACAGTTGTCACGTGACATCATCTTTAACACGGCAATGCAAGAAACGGAGATGGTACATATTCATTAGACAAACAGACAGACAGATTAACTCTTAATTTATTAAGATTTTAATCTATTAAGAGTACATATCTATTAAAATTTACCATTTAACCCTCATTTATAGCTAAAGAGAGACACTGGCTGTGTCTCAAATCGCACATTTTGCACTATATCATTGTCTATCTTGTGTACGGATGTTTGTACAGCAATATCACCGCAAATCAAATGCGGACATTTTGTCCTAAACCAGCAGCAGAACACCTTTCCCTGAAAGAACTGCCGGCTTTAAAATTCAATATGGCAGAAAAAAAATATTCAAATTTGGGGATTAGTATCAAACCTATGATTATATTACTGAATGTTTCACGTTTGTGTGTATGTGTGTGTTTTTTTTTATCAGTAAAGGGTTAGGTGAACAAAATGAACCATGTCTTATCATTTCCTCCCTTAAAATTAGATTAGCTGTAACATAAAACGCTGAGCCAAGTTTGCTAACAAACTAGTTAACGTTAAGTAGTTTTAATATAAATATATATATATATATATATATATATATATCATATAATAAATTAAATAAATAAACAAACAAACAAATAAATAAATAAAAAGAATTTGTTCAATTCAAGAATTTAAAATCATATCAGAAGCTCTTATTGAGTATGAGTTGAGGAAACAAAATCTCCTCGACGTGACTCTTTAGCGATTAGCGAACTTTGTTTTGACCCCACGAGTCTGGCTTGAGGTTGTCTGAGGGAACAAAATTGACTTTGCTTTATCACTTCCTCATTTTTTTTCTCTCAATCCTTCAAATTACAAGCTTTGTGAGCTGTCAGGATAAAAGCCCTCAAGCGTTATGATGCATTTGAACATTACAACACGCTCTCAGACTTTCAGTCCTGCTACATTTTCATCACTGCTCTGACACAAGTGCAGTTTAGCGTTAAATGTTGTGTCCGAGATGATCCACAATGTCTGTTTTAATTTTATTCCATTACAACTTCAGTCTATCTGAATGCTTAGCATAGAATGCTAGCGTTAATTACACAATATAACAATTTAACACCATTATTTATGCTAGCCAGCTATCTAAACCTACCACTGCACAGATAGTTATCTTAGCTAACATCAACATTTTCCTCTCAAGTGTTAGCAATCTGACATTAAGTAGCTAGCTATAATAAGTAACTATTGTACATTAGATTAAACATAACATTCTGTCATTAAAACTAGGAGCCAATTTTACTAACAAACTAGCTAACAAATATAGCAGGTTAACTATAACATAAAAACAAGAGCCACTTTTGCTAGCAAGCTAGCTAAAACTAACATTAAGCTAACTGTAACATTGTTTTAGTAAAACCAGGAGTCAGTTTTGCTAACAAACTATCTAACTTTAATATTAGGCTAACTATAACATAAAAAAAATCAGGCTATCAAGCTAGGTAACATTAGATTAACTCTAATATTAAAACAAGAACCAATTTCACTAGTTAACATTAGGCCAAGTATAACATTTTTGTCATATTAAAGTACTAAATTGTGTCTTTAAATGTTAGCTAGCTAGTTAGCACCTGAGGTAAACTATTGTGGTAATGTTGTTACGAGGTAAATTTTGTGAATTAGCTGATCGGATTTTTTTATTCAGTGATGTGTGTGTGTGTGTGTGTGTGTGTGTGCGTGTGTCACTCTACCCCCTCATTACACAGAGTAAACACCATAAAAAAAAAAAAAACGGCACCGATGAGAGAAATATGAATTTTACCTCAGATTTATAATGAAGCGATTAAATTATTGTTTTTGCTGTCAGATTTTAGCCTTTTGAAGTCGACAAGCGTTAAAGCTGCGTTTTATGTGGTCATGGAGTCATATTGCTTTTCCCAAAAAAAAAAGCGCCTCACTTAAACACACACACACACATACACACACACACTGTAATTTCTTTACACATGAAGGCACAATTTACTCTTAAATGCAGTATCACCATTTCACATTGAGTCATTTCATTCAAAAAAAAAAAAAAATCAGTGTTTGATATTTACAGCGCTAAAGTGCATGCTAGCTAGTGTTTCACGCCAAGAGGCTATCATTAACACTCCTCAGAGTAGAGGGCTAAATAAAGACCTCCAGACTTAATAAAGCACACACACACATCTATAAATCAGTCTCACATTCACACCTCAGGATGTACCGCTAAGCTACCTGTTCTATAAATGTTTGCTAAGAAGCTAGCTAACATTAGATATGTCTGTCGTTGATTATTTTCCTATCACAGTTTGCCATTGATGCTGTTGCTATGACAATGTTTACACGTTTTTCCGAGACTTCCTGTTCATATCCCGGCAATTCGATAGCGCTGATTTAATAAACAGCCCTCCGTCTCATCGTCTGACGCTGCATGAAAAACACACATATCGAATCGACGTTATTTACACACGTTATCATCCCGCAGGATCTGAGCACGAGGCAGAAATTTCCCAAAGTATTCTGGGAATGAGTCGGGGTCTGAAGTCTGCATTCAGAGGGTGTAGTGTAATCAGTGCTGGTGATTGAGTAACTCTGGTCTCGGGTTACGGACAGCGTAAAGAGAGACGATGAGACAGAAATTCCCTTCCACCGCAGAGCCAGGAGACATAAACGTGTCATACTTTGGACATTACGCTTTTGTTGTTTAAAGAAATTGATAGTGGCTGGAAGTTTGTCACAAACACAAAATGATTCATTCGGGTTTAGAGGTTAGGCATTAGGGCTTAGGAGTTAGGACTTAGGGTGTAGGGCGTAGTGGTCAGGGCTTAAGGCTTTGGGGTTAGGGTTTAGGCCTCAAGAGTTAGGTATTAGGGTTTAGGGCGTATGGGGTCTTGGATGTGTAGGGCTTACAGATTAGTGTTCAGGGTTTAAGGCTTTAGGGTTAGGGGCTTTAAAGTTAGGGATTAGGGCATAGTGGTTAGGGAGTAGAGATTAGGGTGTAGGGGGCAGGTTTTAGGGATTTAGGGGTTAGAGAGTAGGGGTTAGGGTGTAAACGATAAGGATTAGGAAGGAGGGATTAGGGTGTAGGGGTTAGGAGTTAGGAATTAGGGTGTAAAAGGTTAGGGTGTATCTATGGATGTATTCTATATAACATTCTATGTATCTCTCTTTCTCTCTTTGTCTGTCTCTCACTCCCTGTCCCTATTCTCAGAATCTCTCTTTCTGTTTCTCTGTGTAGCCATCCATCTTTCTGTCTGTCTGTCTCTCTCTCTGTGTAGTTATCTATCTGTTTGTCTCTCTGTCTGTCTCTCTCTGTGTAGTTATCTATCTGTTTGTCTGTGTGACTCTCCATCTCTTTCTCTGTATAGCTATCTATCTATCTCTCTGTAGGGCTATCTGTATGTGTCTCCATCTCTTTCTCTGTATAGCTATCTATCTCTCTGTCTCTCTCTCTCTCTGTATAACTATCTGTCTATCTCTTTCTCGCTCTCTGTTTCTGTCCCATGGAGGCCGCTGGCTCTATATATACTCTATCTCACTCTCTCCATCTTCTCTTCTCCTCCTCCTGTTCTCTCTCTCTCTCTCTCTCTCTCTCTCTCTCTATGGTGCAGTACAGTAAAATGCACTCTGATCCGTCGCTCTGAACTGCACTGACCCCAAACCTCCATCTGCACCACACATCAAATATTCATCACCACATTTAAATATAGTGTGTGTGTGTGTGTGTGTGTGTGTGTGTGAGTGTGATGTTTTCTACACAGTTGAAGAAATCAGAAAGATTCATGAATCAGAGAGAGAATAAACAGACAGACAGACAGAGAGATAGATAGATAGACAGATAGACAGAGATGATAGACAGATATACTGACAGAGAGACAGACAGATAGTAGAATATCACTCTTCTTGTAGTTTATGTTGCTATTTGCATTAGCGGATGTTTAGCATAGCTACATGCTAACGAGGAAGAAAACAAAACGTAACATTGTTATTCTCTAAAACACGTAAAGACTATTCTGTCACTTCATTTAATGACAGGAAGCGAAGTGTTCCAATGCTAATCATTATCTGCGAACGAAGAATGTGTGTGTGTATGTGTGTGTGTGTGTGTGTGTGTGTGTGTGTGTGTGTGTGTGTTGGATGTGAAGTGGCCACTCGAGGCCGTTCATTAGCCTTCACTTGTTTCTCGCCGTCTCCTCTCGAGTGTGTTAATGTGTGTTGGTGAACAATGCGAGGATGTGGAGAGGCGGTGGTTTGCTGTTTGCTCGTCTCCTGAAGTGTCCACTTCACCGCGTCTCGTCCAGAAAAAAACCTTCAGCCTTCCTCCATTCCGTCGTTTTTTTGTCCCACGGCGGAGTTTCACACGCACCCCGGCAACCGGCGCGAAAGAGAAAACTCCTTTTTATTTTATTTGTAAACCCCCAACGTCCCTCTTTTCCTTAAAGCCTTTTCATCGCCGCTGTTCAAACAGCGCTGTTGGGTAAATACTCTTTTTCCCTCTCTCTTTCTCCTTTTCAGCATATTATCTTGTCGTAATTACGTGAGTTTGCCCACAATAGCCGAACTCTCAGCCAGCGTCTACAAAATTTTAACGTCCTGCTGAGAAATTTTTTTTTTAATATAAAAAGAAAGGAACATGATACTTCACGAGAGTCGAACTTCAACATGTTTATTAAAATGTACTTATGCTAACGTTAATAAGGCTTTAGCTACTCACTTATGCTACTTTTTTTTTTTATTTCATTAATAAACACCACAGTTTTCCCTCTAGAAATGGAATATAAAATTATTAATCCTACATAGCTGCTAGCATGATTAGCCGAACTAGCCTTGACTGTTTTGAAAAAAATTAATGTTTTGATTTTTTTTTTTCAGGAGGTATTTTAACTTTTCTACCTAACTAGTAGAACTAGCTGTTCTTTGGTCATTCTTTTGTTTCTGAATAAATAACCAACAATCCTAAAACAATTTTATTGTTTTTACTATAAATGGCATAAATAGCATGGAGTCTGAAGGTATGTCCATATCTCATTATCATAGTTAGCAAAACTAGCAGAATTAGCCTGGAGTTCATATTCATTTTTTTGTTGTTGTTGTTGTTTTGTTGTTGTTTCTGAAGTACTTTTTCCTATATATATATATATAAAAAAAAAAACTAGCATGGGGTCTGGTGGTACATAACCATGCGTGCTTAGCATTGTTAACAAAACAATAAGCACTAGCCTGGATTTCACTTTTGTTTGTTGGAGAGGAGAAAAAAAAGCATTTTAAACATTTTTGTTGCTTTTTTAAGTATTTTAAACAGTTTTCTGACTAGCATAGTTAGCAAAACTAGCAGGACCTGGAGTTCAGACTTTAGTTGTGTGAATAAACGCATTTTTAAAATGTTATGTTTTGAACATTTTAATCACATCCTTTTACAATAAACTGGAGCCTGGTGGAATGTAACCATGCGTTCTTAGCACAGTTAGCAAATAGCAAAATAGCAGATCTAGCCTGACAAATTGAAAGGCTTGAAGTAAAACCTTTTAATAGCTAAACATCAATCAAAAAATATATTTTGAGCTATTTTACCTCATTCTTATATTTAAATAACAGTAACAGATGGCAGACTAGTTATGCTAATTATCCTAGGCAACATAGCACACAACAACTACCCATGTTGAATTCTGTTAATACTAAAAAGGGTGGCTAAAATTAGTTTTGTATATACATTCTTTTTATGATGTGCATTTCTATGTTCTAGCCTGGTTTGTGTTAAGCTAGTTATCTTGAGTTAGGCTAGCTATGCTAGTTGCCAATGGTTATTAGCATGGTAATATTATCCATTTTACATTGTGGCAATACAAATCATTTTAAAGACTGTGATTTAATCATTGAAAAGGAAGCTTGTGAACTCTTTATCTCAGAGCGAGGTTTTCTCCAGAGTCCCATAAAATAATCATGTGTAGACGTTTAAAGATTCATGACGATCAGCGGCACTGTGAGAACAAGGAGGTGGACTTTTCCTTACTGTTGTCCCTCGGCTCAATCCCTGCCGCTATATTAAGCACTGTATCAGCACTTCATGAGTTTGCTGTTATATAAGTGAGGAATAAAACACTCCGTGTCATGCTGTTACAGGAAAATAATCAATGAAGAATTTGCTGCTACCACCAGAATAACAGCACGTCCTGGAGTGTTTTATTCCTCTTATACCACAGCAATTTACCAATGATTACAATTTTACAATTTTTTATTTATTAAACAATGACATATCATACTTTTTATCCATTTATAGTTACGTTTAATGTTTCTGAAACAAGTTACTTCCTGTTGTCGCTTACGTTATAGCAGCTATAAACAGTCGTTCCTCTCTTTTTTCACTCTTGAAGTTAATAAGACAAAAAAAACCAAACAAACGCAGCTTGTCATGTTACAGAGAAACCGCAGAGCGTAACCTCCTCTGTGCTGAAGATATCGGAAAAGTTGCAGCTTTACCTCTGACTGTTACAACGCGCTGACACTGGAGACTCCTTCCATAAATGTTTAAAATAAATAAATAAATAAATAAGCGTCTTTTTACAGAAAACTTCACCATGGCAATGATTACACACATTTTTTTTCTTGGTTAAACGTATTAAATTCGGTTTATTTTTCATTTTACGATAGCGTCCGCTGTACAAGTCCCAGTGCGTGAGCTGTTACTATAGAAACCAAAACGTACGTGGAACAGAGAATTCAACAGCGCTGTGGTATAAATATGTGTAAAATGGCTGACAAAGCTGATTATAAGAGCAACCAGGACTACTAAGATATCTAACATTGCAAATTTAATACTCTTTGAGTTTCCTTGTTTCACGTTTCGTCCGCAATTTGTCCTATCAAAGAAGAATTTCTGAAGTCCAAATTCAATCTCGATGGGGACTACGTGTGAGAAAACTCACTACGTTTCTTTAGAGCTAGCCTAATGTAGCTAGCGAGCAACATTGTGCAAGCTACCATCACCATTTGTACACAAAGTCTGTGTAAACAAACAAACAAACAAATAACGTATCTAACATACTTCATACTAGCATATCCTCAAACTTTAGGCCACGCCTCCTACTACTGGCGATTTTAGCACTAGCAAACTTTTCTACATGTTTCTGCAAATCCGTGTTTCAAAAGCAAAACTTCACAAACCTTGAGGCAGAATGAGTGTGTGATGATTTAGGGCACAATGCTAAACTGGAGGCTATAAGCTACTCTTATCTGGTAGCCATGAGTGTCAGAGGTCCAGTGCAAAACTATACAAGCAAATGTTTCATTTTTGGCCAAAATCTTTCATTTTTTATTTTTATTTTTTTTATTGGATTGCCCTTCTTCTCTTTCCGCTCACCTGCAGCTTTGCTGAATGCAATCTATACAAAAGCCACAAGTTAAACAAGGAGAAGTTCTTTACACAGCAACGGTCCTTCGATCGAGGCCATGAATACTGTATGTCAGCCGCTGGTTGCTATAGAAACCGGCATGTGGGTGTTGGACTGAAGGTGCGCGAGGTTAAAGAAAGGTTAATGGAAAGAGAACTATGAATAAAACTCTATAGAGCTAGAAATGTTTCAGCATCGCAGAACCCTGACCATGAACGTGTTACTTTAAACACATAAAATAATCAATGTAGAGCTGCAGAATAATGTTTTATATGTTTTTCATCTCCAATCAACCACTGAAAATCATTAAAAAAAATCTAGGATGTATGAAAATACATTTTTGGAAATGTTCAGAGCTTGAATTAAGCTCTGAAGACTATTGAAAACTTACAGAAATCACAATGTTAACACTATTCTAACACTATGAAAATTTTGTGTGATTTTTAAAGCTTTCTTCTCAGGTTTTTATAATTTTCGCTAAGCAATTGAATAAAGTTCCTAGGCAACCTTAACTAGGTTTCTATTTCTGTGCTAAAAAAATCCAAAACAACACTTTTAGACAAATAAGTATTAGTTTTAAGCAGTTCCTGTAATAAATTTGATTTGAAAAACTACCAAATTTCACTAACTAGCTAGCTAGCGAGAATGTTTTTGCATGTCGGCAGCCTTTATTGCTAATATACTAGAATTATAATCAATGAAGAATGAAAAAATGGTCTTTTTGACACATTTGCTAAATATTACAAACTAGCCAGCTAGCAAAAGCTTTTTGCTAATATGTTCTTATTAATAAAAATGATTCATGAAAAAAATCCTCCATGTCTAGTTAGCTAACTGCTAGTAAACTAGCTCATGTTCTTCACAGGTCTAGACAAGTGAGAGTTAAGGTATTGCATCAGCATATTGAATTTAGTCATCTAAATTCAAAATATATTGTTACTTTAATAACGACAACTTTTTTTTATCCTATGTTGTGCCTTTTTATAATATATATATATATATATATATATATATATATATAATTTGCATAATTATTCCACGAAGACAAAAAACTCAGCTTGTCGTCTTACTGAGAAACCACAAAAAAGCGCAAAAATCCTCTGTCCTGAAGACGTCGGAAAACTACAGCTACAAGGTACAGCTTTATAAAGAGCATTACAAAAGCGCTGACACTGGAGACTTCTTCCCTAAATGTTAAATAAGCATCCTTAAATCTCCTTAAAGAAACTGTCACCAAAGCAACCATGAGTACGAGTACCTGTCAATCAGCTGTTACTATAGAAACGATAACGTATTACAACGTTGTTTTGGGGACGTTGTTTTAGTTAGCCATCTCGGCTATCATCGCCATCCATACTGTTATTATCCGCCCAATAATTACACCTTAACCTGTACATGAGTAAAGAATTGTGTGATAAGAATAAAAAAAAAACAAAAAACAGTGGACTCAAGACATTTCAGACGCTACTGTAATTTTGTTAAAATGCAGTTTAACCTCGTGTAACTTAATCAGCGGGACTCTCCCATTACACCCTTCTCATCCCCGAGACTTTAGAGCCAGGAGACGTGAAGATCAGCACATCTCACTGCTTAATTTCATATTTCATATCGCACCTGCCCCAAGCCTGAAAGCAGTGATTTACAAACCCCAGCGCAGCCCTGTAACTATCGCCTCGTTTGGCTGCAGAAAAGATGGAACATGAAAGCTCTTAAACGAGTATTAAAGGGTCCACAACGGTATTTATCGCAGCTCTGCTTTCCCACTTAAGACACTTAATGATATGCCTGTGTGTGTGTGCCTATGTGTATGTGTGTGTGTGTATGAAAAGGTTGCTGCCGTATCCTGAACTTTGTGCCATTAACCTCCACCACGACTCCACATCACACTGTTTTCCAGTCACCGTGACATGTTTGTTAGCAACTAGCCAGCTCGCAAAAGCTTTCTAGTAATGTACTTTGACTTTAATTGATAATAATTCCCAAATTTTAGGTACAACTTTATTCATATTCCTAGCCCACAAACCAGTTCAAGGTACTTTACTTTGACACATGATCCTAAAAAAGTTTTGATTTTGCTAACTAGCTAAGTAGAAAAGACATTTTAGCATGTTTGTTCACTTCTCTGCTAATATATTGTGATTAAAGTCAATGATACATAGCAAATTCTGAACAAATTAGCATATTCTTAGCCTGTGAAGCAGTTTGAAGTAGTTACTTCACGTGTGAAAAAAACGCGACACGTGTTAAGAAAATAAACAGATTTTGCTAACTAGCAAAGAGAGTTAGCCTCTCTTCTGATATATTATGATTAAAATCAACACTTTTACCTCAGTTTTGCTCAGTTTATCCTTATTATTCAGGAGTATATTATTTACCAGGTTGTATTGGTTTTTTGGGATCAGATTAGATAAAAAAAAATACAGAGATGCTAGGTTTGCTAAAAGACACATGGACAAACAGGAAGTTTAGCAGGTGAGAAGCTCAGGTTTAAATCCCACCTGCTGGTTCACATTAATCATAACAAAGTGTCTCGATCACAGGAAGAGATAGAAAGACAGATTAATAAACGGTGCTGCTGGATTAAATAACGCTTGTGCATGAGGAGAACTCCCTGTGAGGTGTTTGATCATCACGCCAGTGCCGGTGCCGGCTCGATCCCTGAAAGGTGTTCATTGTCTCTTTGCGGTTTCAGCGAGCCGTGTTTTGTAAACGGTGTATGACTGTTTGTGTCTGCATGTGAACAGACAGGAGTTAATTGTTATTTTTGGGGAAGGGCCGATCCTTTTATGAATGGTCTCGAGCTTGAGACGTGGGTGGACCTACAATCAGAGATGAATCGACGTGTTTGCAGGATAAATACGATCCCGGTGATGGAACATTAGTGGCTTTTTTTTTTACAATTGTCCAAAAGATCCTTGGGAACTTCCTCTGCATGTGTTTTATTCTGCGCTGAACGTCCACATTCCCTAATGTTAGCTAACTTGCTAGCGAGCACACCAAGTGACAAGTACATTCCAGGCACCCGGTATTACAGGGCTCTGCATTCCCAATGACTCATGATCCCAGGGCCCTAAATTCCTCAGGTCCTATGTTCTAGTGGCCTTGTTTTCCCAGGGCCATATATTCATAGTGTCCTTTACTCTTGGGGCTCTATATTCCCAGCTCTCTGTATTCCCCGGGCCCTGTATTTCAATATTCCCAGCTCTCTGTATTCCCCGGGCCCTGTATTTC
>CM074919.1:24070790-24082089 GCA_037576815.1 Pangasius larnaudii | reverse complement strand
TTTATTAATGTTTTCTTTACTCCTCTATACTTCAGCTTTTCCTAGATGTCTCCTGCTTTTCCTCTGCATTTCCCTCTTTGTCCTCCATGTCATGTTTTCCCCTCTCATCCTTTCTTTATGTATCTCTCTACCCTTTCTCAGGTTTGCTTCCTCCTTTTTGCCTCTTCTCTCACTCCCTCTGTCTGTCTCGCTCTGTTCCTTTCTTTTTCCTTACTCCTCTGTGTATATCTTCTTCTCTCTGTCTCTTTATATCTTTTTCACTCTTTCTTTCTCTCTGTCTTTCTCTCTATCAGTTCTCTGTCTCTATTGCTTCCATTCTATTTTTTATCTCTCTATCTTTTTGTACAACCCTTCTTTTTCTGTCTCTTTCTCTTCTTCTTTCTCTTACTATTCCTCCGTGTCTGTCTTTTATCCTGATACAGCTTTTTTTTCTCTCAGTTTATGGCTTATAGCATAAATCATGTAAATATTAAAGAAGAATAAAAAGTGAAATTGAACTCTGTCTCTCAGTCTGTATTTCTAACGAAGCTGAGCAGATGATTCATCAACGCTCTCACTATCAAAAGCCTTTTTTTTCCCACAATGCACTGGTGAACAATGCTCCTGTGATTGCGCTGCTGAGAGATTTGAGTCATGTTGATGATTTCATCCAGATTCACGTTCGCAGCCTGGACCTTTCACACTGTCGCTAAATTTTACCTTCAACTCTACTGTAAAAACATAGGGCTGGAGCGATGTGATGGTGTGATGAGGGAGGAATAAAACGCTGGGTGTTGTGCTGTTAGAGGAGAATAATTAATGACGGAGTGGTGCGATGATGTAGAATTACTGTTACCACTCTGAAGTTGATTCTTTTCCAATAACAGCATGTCCTGAGATGTGCTTTATTCTTTTTATACCACGGCAATAAACAAACTAACAAACTGTCGTGTCTCAAATCACATACTTGTGTACTACTCTAGACAATTATTGAGTACTAATGCTGACCGTTCTTCGTATTACAGTTAGTGTTTGTGTTTGAAAAACCCATTAAGCCTACTGAAAGCTCTGTTTTGAGTACCATTCTTCTGGATTTTCTAGATTAGATGATACACGGATCATGACGACAATCACAAAGACGGCAGGAAGTTTTAAAGAGAAACGGAGCTTGTCAGTCTGTTACAGTCTGCCAAACCTTACAGTCCGACTTGGAAACCAGATGGACAGAGATGTTTTGCATCAGATGTTTCATCTAGTGGACTCTGCTTTTAATCCTCCAGATTTACATAAGATACGCAAGCGAGTATCTGAACAATGCTGCGGCAGCGGTGGAGCAGCTGTGTGTGTGCGTGTACATGTGGTGAAAGTGAAGCATTTTTGCACCTTAATAGAAGCTTGTTGGGGCAGGAATCATGCTGCCCCATGCTCGGGGATGAGCAGAGGACAGGACATTTAATGACCGGGTTGCCAGAGTTTTAAACTCCGTGACACCATCTTGTTTTATAGCAAAAAATCAGAACGAATGCTAATAAATTTCTGCAAGCAAAGGCACGGTGTAAGCGCAAGGCAGTGCGTATTTTGTGTGGTTTTTGAGATGTACTTGGGTTGGAAATGTTGCTGAAACCTGGCAACCCTGGTTCATGATATTACCTCGAACACAGCTGAACAAAAGTATGTGCAAAAATCGCTCAGAACGAGCTGCTAGACCGTACGCTAGGTGACTATGTTGTAACTCTCAACTGCAGATTACAGGGTTACTCTAACAATTCACTCGACAGTAAGTCAGGTGTGATAGCCTCCATTTAGTTTGAGGCTACGACGTTATTAATGTCGTCCTGCAACCCCAAAATTTATGGCCATGAGCGGGACGGTGGCGAGGGAAAAAAAAAAAAAAACTGGAGAATGGGATTATAAATCATTACAGTGTACAGGTGTAGTGTGTGTTTACAGGATGCTCAGTATGAGCAGATTGTGAAGAAGCGAGTCCTGAGACGAGAACAGGACCGTCTTTATGATTACGGCTTCTTGGAGCCAAGTGTACGGACATTATAATCTCCCTCACTTTTCTCTCTTTCACGCCAAGATTACACATCTTCTCATCCACCTCGTCTCGCTCTTATATTAATTATACACGCTTTAATTACACATCGCTTTCATGGTTTCTTACACACCCCGACACGACGGACTGTTATTTAGGCTTTTAGATACCTAACTGATCGTTTAAGCATTAGCGCACTTCTTAACTCTTCATTTGTAAAATCATGGAGGTAACATCATCGCTCCGAAATCCTTGTCCCATCAACAAGGAAAATTTCTCACCATTTTCCTTTCAAGGGTAACCCTTTATTAGTGATTTTTCCCTTAAATGGTCCATTTTTTTTATTCTATCATTCTGCCAACAAAGGTAAAAGGTAAAAGAGTAACATTTTTATTCATACATTCCTCATCAAACATGAGAGAAGTTACATCCTTTTATTTTTCATCAACAGTAAAATTTTATCCACCCTTTTCTTAAAAGTAATAATTTTATTAGTTATTTTTCCACAAAGGGCAAAATTTCGTTCTGCATTTTCTTATCAAAAGTAAGAAAAAGAAAGTAAGATGAATTCAACATTTTCTTATTAAAGGCAAATTTTTATTTGCATTTTTTCATTCAGAATAAAATTTATATTATTCCATTTCTAGTAAAAAAAAATATTTGAACAATTATTACAAAGGGTAAGATTTTATTCTCCATTCTTCTGTCAAAAAGAAAATCCTATCCACTCTTGATCCTATCTAATCAAGTTTATTCTCTCATTCACCAAGTGTAAAATTTTACCTGCTTTTTTCCCCATTAAGTGTTTTTCCACCAATTGTAAAATTTGATTCACCATTTTCATATCAAGTCTAAAACTTTAATTGCAATTTTCTAATCGAGAATATTTTTTAAATACAAACAAAAAACTGTTGTTTTATGATTTTTTTTTCTGGTCAAGCGTTCTTTTTTTTTAGCTTTCTTTTCTGTTGTAAAAAAAAGTGTTCATTTTGCTGTCAAGAGCTTTTTTTTTTAAATTTTTTTTTTTTTTTTTTTTTACTAATACCACAAAGGGTAAATCTGTATTCTTTATTTTGCTGTCAAATGTAAACTCCTGTATTTTTCTATCAAGAGGAAAATATATTTTATATTTTATTTTCCCATGAAGTATTTTTTTCAATATTTATTTGATCAGTTTTTTTCATATCAAGGTTAACATTTTAATTTAACATTTTTTCCCACTGAGGATCATTTTTTGTCCCTTTTCTAATAATGAAGTGATTTTTCATCAAGGGTAAAAGTTTATTCACTTTTATCTCATTGAGGGTAAAATTTTATGTGTTCTTTTTTTTTTTTTTTTTTTTTTTTAAATGTGCTTTTTCTTCATAAAAGGTAAAAAATGATTGACCCATTTTCACTTTTCGCAGTGAGAACGCATTATTCATTATCCCTTTTATATAATAAAGGAATTTTTTCAATTTATCCTTCAAGGGTAAAATTTTATTCACCTTTTTCTTATCAAGGTAACGTTTTATGTTCTTTTCTTCTTTTCTGTGGTATTTTAAAGTATGGTTTCTTCTTTTCCATGGTATGTTACTTTTTTCTCATAACGAGAAAACCCCTTCTTATCCTTCAGGTATGTAACAGGACATACATTTTTTGCACATGCGTTGAATATGTTCATGCTTCTCAAGTCCTTCGTATTGTGTTCATTCTCACTCACACACACTCACACACACACACAACACACTATCAATGTCCTAGCATTAGCATCTCTACAGCATTAGCATCTCTACAGCGTGTTCTCCTGGACGAAGGATCGGAAAAGGAAGATAAAAATGTCTGAGAGCCAAAATGCTTCAGGGAGTGGAAAGAGACATTCTTTGAACCGAGCAGGCCGTAACACACACACACACACACACACGCGTGTAGAGACATAAATGTGTGCGTACACGATTCATTTTTTCCCGAATCCAGGGACTGGAGGACATGACGGTTTCCTCAAGTTCCAAAATGGCATCATTTGCTAATGCTAATGTGACACTATTTTTTTTTTTTTTACTCCATCATGAACCACACATTTTCTTAGTAATATATTTTATATTAAAAAATACACTCACTTATGAGGCTCACCTGTACACCTCTCCCAGCAATTGAGATGCTTTTCTGCTCACCACGTTTGTACAGAGTGGTTATTTGAGTTACTTAATTGGATAATTGCATGTCTCCAGGTGTTCCTATTAAAGTGGTCGGTGAGTGTATCTATAAATATAGTTATAACATCAATAGCTGCTTCGCTCATATTGCATATCCGGAGGACACAAATAGTTTCGTCCCTTTCCAACCAGAGATGAGCCGAGACCTGCTGTGAGTTACAGCAACACACACACACACACACACACACACACACATTCACATCAACCTGTCCAACGGCTTATCAAACCCACCGATCGAGTGTGCGTGGATGTAATTTGGCTGCTAGCGCTCAGGCTAACTTCTCTTGATTTAGCACAGTCCTTCTTTCACTGCCGGGAAACAGGATCAAAGGTAAATAGAGAGAGAACAAGACTGAGAACGAGAGAGAGAGAGAGAGAGAGAGAGAGAGAGAGAGAGAGAGAGAGGGATGCACTTTCCCGCAGCCAAATTAATTAAAACGTTTGGCCCTCGTTCCCACCCATCAATTTCTATAATGTAATTGGTGCAGACAGCAGAGAGACTTGGTGAGAAAGTGGATGCGCTCATGGAAAAACCCAAAAGGCCAAAAGGATAAATATAACACTATAACAGTATCATGCCATAATAGATTGTATTGCAATTAGTATTTGCATTGCACATAGTGAAAAAAAAAGGAGGAATGACGTCAGTGCAAACGCTTGCAATAATGGTTTAAAGCCTCTGTGACGCGGTGACTCTGCATTTCTGCCCTGTCCATTTCTGTCTGGTCCATAAGTTTTGCTGCGTAGCGAGCATTAAAAAGTCTAATCCGTCTCGTTTTTTTGGCTCCCGATAATTAGATCCGGTGGGTTTCAGAGAACCAAAAAGAATGACATCATCGCTGCGTCTCTCCGTCTCCCTCTCCTTTTTTTTTTGCTGACTCTCTCCAGAGGTCAGCGAGGATGGACGGAAAATGGATGTTTTGCAGATTTCGGTGCCATTTTCTCATTAATAGATGTACAGAAAGAAAACGGATGGTGCCAGCAGAGGAGCGTGAGATGTAATTGCTTCTGCTTCAGACCTGCACTCGTTTTCACTCGCCAGGAAGAACTGGAAGGATAAGCGTCTTCCCAAAGACCTGAATGACCGCATGTGGACCACTTTATCTAAACGGATGAATATGCCTTGCTACATGATTATCAGTGCTGGACAAATCATAAATCCATTAGCTAGCAAGTAAATGTTACAATGTGCTGCCTAGTCCCATGCTATGGTTGCCTGACAAAGCTAAAAAGTATATGTCATAACATACGAATATTTTTGTACGGCAAGCTAGTTAGCCTTAACACAGATTAAGAGAAACAAACTAGCATATGATACAAATGTCTAGCTATACTTAGTTTTACCCTTTTTAAATAAAGATTATAATCAGTTTGCATCCTTGACAAAACGTTGTTGAACTAAGTTTTGTTTATTAGATTAGATTTATTTTGCTCGGATTCATCAGAAACCTGCGCACAATGATCACTTGTCATTGTCGCGCAAGCTCGTTAATACGTAGTAAAAATCGTTCCACCTATAACCAGATTTCGGCTGATGTCAGAAGTGCAGCATCAGAAAGAATAGCAAGTGCTACAGCTACGCTGTCGCTACATCGCAAAGAGTTATTACATCATTATGTTTAAACATAGCTACATACCGAATAAAGGCTTTTGTTTTGCAAAAGTCAATAAGAAGTAGGGTATTTTTTTGCCTATTTATGGTTGTTGAATTGATTTGTCTTTTGCGCAGCTACGAATAAAGCTACGTCAAAATGTTTTTTCATGCACGTTGAAATTTTGAGGAGACAATTCAATTGAAATATATTTTATTTGTATAGCGCTTGAAAAAAAGACATTGTCACAAGTTTACACCACTTTGGCCTGGTTAAGCGGTAAGTAAAGTGAAAAACAATGAAGTTTTGTTGGATGTGGAGAATCTGCTATAAAAGGAAACAAACAAAAAACCAAAACTCTAGATTTATACTGCAATATCGCAATGTTTAGTTCTAAAAGCGTGAACAGACAGTCTGGAGCCAGAACAATAGACATCACATAAATCCCACAATGCAATGCCAAAATGGCGTTCACTTCCAAATCCTTTACGTATTCCTTACGTTTTCAAATAAAGTGTGCTCAGAAATGTTTCATTTTTGTTCAAAATTGTCATGTGGTAGCTTAAATAAACACCCACTAACATAAATGTAACATCCACATGAACTGTGATTGGTAATCATTTCTTCAAATGGACTTCTGAGATTAAAAACAGCATGATCTAACATCATCAAACCTAACGCTCAATTAATCGTCTGACTCTCAGATGAACTAAGCGAGCGCTTCCTGCATTTAACATCTCATAAAACCCTGAAGACGAGATAGTCTGTGCTAAACTTCACGGCACTCAGAAAGCCACAAGAAAGTGTGTCAGTCTGTAATTCCAGGAGGTACCCCTGCATTAGATCTGCTTGGAAATTACATCAAAAACATCTAAAGCAGATTAAAGCACAATGAAAGACGAGCAGAACCAGGAACCCGAGGTGTCTCACTGAGCTGTAGGGTTTGTCAAAACTGATGTAGCACTCATCATGGAACCATCATAATCCGACCATGATGGAACATCATTGTGTCATGATTAGAGAATTATTTGGTGATGATCAGGTCATGATTAAACCATGAGTTGACCATAGTTAGACCATGACTGAACCACTACTGGGCCACAATTGGACAATGACTGTATCATGATTGGAAGATTATTGGACCACGATTGGGCCACGATCAAACCATGATTGGGACAGTATTAGACCATGGTTGAACCACACTTAGACCAAGATTTAACCATGATTGGATCATGATTGGATCATGATTGGGACAGGATTGGACCATGAGTGGACCATGAGTGGACCACGCTCAAGCCAAGATTGAACCATGATTGGGTTCCAGTTAAACAATGATTGGGCCACAACTGAACCATGATTGAACCATGTTAGGGCCATGTTTGGAGAATGATTGTGCCACAAATGGACTACGATTGGACCATGATTGGACCACGATTGGGCCACGCTTGGACCATCATTGGGCCACAACCGGACCATGATTGGACTATGATAGGGCCACATTCTGACCATGATTGGGCCACGAACCGACCAGGATTGGACCATGATTTGGCCACGATTGCACCATGATTAAACCATGATTGGACTGTGGTTGAACCACAATTGTATTATTATTATTATTAGTGAACCGTAATTTAATCATGATTGGGCCATGATTATATTGTGGCCATGTTAGGGTCACGTTTGGGCCATGATTGGACAGTTCTCTGGACCACTCTCAGGCTCAAACACAGCTTTCACACTTCACCAAATTTACAGCACTCTCAGTGCAAATAACCCCATGTCTGAAAACAACATTAGAGGTCTAACTACGTGCTAGAAACGAGTCCTGACTATGAGTTCCCTGACTAAAAGTACCTAAAACATACCTTTGTTCCTACCTTGAACCCCTACTTTGGTACTTTAGCATAGTATTTTCAAGTCCAACTGTTATTTTAGGGACATGCTTCACCTGTGTTCCTACGTTCCTTTTTTTTTTCAAAAAAAAGAAAATCCAGAAAATGCAGTGCATCCAGTAGTTCTGTTTTTCTTAGCCTTTTCTTTCTTCCTCTCTTGATCTCTCGCTTTTCTTCTCTTTTGTTACATTAAGAGCTTAGCTGCTCCACTGCTTTGTCCGTCCACACCTAGCTCTCTTTCTGCACCAGAGCACGAGAAGC
The DNA here is from genome assembly GCA_037576815.1 of Pangasius larnaudii. Lineage (NCBI taxonomy): Eukaryota > Metazoa > Chordata > Actinopteri > Siluriformes > Pangasiidae > Pangasius > Pangasius larnaudii. Next base: position 24,074,132 of record CM074919.1, on the reverse strand, counting down.
TTCCAGAACATCGTTATGGTCGCAACCCTGACTGAAAGCGTGTTACTCCACGGGTCAGCTTTCACACACACACACACACACACACACACACACACACACACACACACACACACACACATATGTGCATTCCAATATCAGCATAAAGAACTATGGATTAGTTCTCATAATGCATTTCTGTTGATGGTCAAACTTGTGAACTTGAAGAAGCAGCATGTTTGCAGTGTGTGTGTGTGTGTGTGTGTGTGTGTGTGTGTGTGTGTGTGTGTGTGTGTGTTTGTGTGTGTGGATTCTGGCCCAGGATTACATCGAGCCAAGGTGTGTGTAGGGGTTAGACTCGGGGAATGTGGAGCCGAGTGTGGTATTTCGGAGAATGCCAGCACCTGCGTCAGTCCTGCTCTCTTTTCTGAGATGTGAGGTTTGGACCTGACACCGCCGTTGGGAGTGTGTGTGCGTCCGTTCCAACTCTTGACTCACATATACACACACACACCTTGCGTGTGGAAACGCACACTCACCTTGCTGCTGTGCACACATCCTCATCAGCTGCTGGAGGGTGAACTTTAGGTGAAGTGGACAGTTCCCTAACTAGAGTAGGTTTATTAGCAATATTATTAGCAAAATGGCACCTTGATTTGATCTATGACATCATAGATGCTGTGTGACTGGCTGAAATTACCCACATGACCATGTTCTTAGAGGTCACACGGCTTTCTGACTTAAAATAAATGTAAAACTCATTTAAAATGTTTGCTAACTAGTGTTATATTGTTTACATGTAAGCTAGCTAGGTAATGATAGATATAGCTAGCTAATTAACAGTGCCATAATGTAAGTTAGCTGGATAGATACAACTTGTGGTTGTCAATGAAGTAACTATAGCTAGCTATATTGCTAGCTAGCTAGTTACCTAGCTGCTATGACTCGATAAATAAGCACTAAAATGAGATGTTTAGCAAAAGCAGAATATAGAGAAACTAGATAGCTATGAGGCTAACATAGTGAGGGAAGCTCTTAGCATCCAGTTTAGCATAAACAAACTTTTTTCCTCAGCAGACAGGGGGCAGGGCCTGAAATTTTAAGGCGGAGCTTTACACTGAGATGCTCTCTTTTTTCTCCTTTTCCTTTTCTCTCGCTTTCACTTTTCTCTGCCTCTTTTTGTCTCTTACTTTGTCTCTTCTTCCTTTCTCTCTATCTCTCTCTTCTCTCCCTTTCTTCCTCTCCTTCCATCTTTCTCTTTCTTTTGTAGGTTTGTCTCTTCTTTATCTCCCTCTTTCTCTACCTTTCTCCCACCTTTCCCTATTTTTTTCTCCCTCAACTCCTTTTCTCTCTTCCTTTACATCCACTTTATCCTCTATTTGTCTTGTCCTTTTCTTCCTCTCCTTCCATCCATTACTTTTCTTTGTTCATTCTCTCTCTTCTTCCTCTAGTTCTCAAACCATTTTCCTCCCTGATCTCCTTTTCATGTTCTCTCTGCATTTTGTCTCATTCTCTCTCTTTCCTCTCTCTCTCTCTCTCTCTCTCCATTTTCTCTTCTTTTCTTCCTCTCCTTCTATCTCTTTCTCTCTCGCTCCATCTCTCTTTCTTCCATTCCAATTATTCAATCATCTCCTTTTCCTTTTCGTTTGTCTCTTTTTGTTTCGCCCCCCCTCTTACTTTCCTTAGTTAATTCTCTCTCTCTCTCTCTCTCTCTCTCTCTCTCTCTCTCTCTATTTCTCTGTCATTCTCCCATCTTACTTTAATTCTTTTAGAGGAATCTGTCTGTATACTTTTCCATATCTCTCTCTGCCTGTCCCTCTGCCTCTCTCTTTCTGCCATTTTCTTCTAATTTTCCTCTCCTTTCATCTTCTTTTCCTTTTCTTTCTCATTTTGAGATTTGTCTCTGACCCTGTCTCTTCCTTTCTCTTCTTTTGACCTCTTTTCTTCCTCTTTTTCCCCATCTCTCTACTTTTCTGCCTCTCTGTCTCTGTTCTCCAATGTTTTCTTTTCTGCTCTCCAATCTAATTTTCCTCCCTCATCTCCTTTTCCTTGACTGTCTTTCTCATTTAGATTTTTATCTCCAACCCTGTCTCTCTCTCTCTCTCTCTCTCTCTCTCTCTCTCTCTCCATTTCTTCCTCTCCCTCTGTCTCTGTACATTTCTGTCTCTCTCTCTCTTTTCCTCTGTCTCTCTCTATCTGTCTCTCCATCTCCTTTATTTGTGTCTTTCTCCTGCCTTTCCCTATTTTTTCTCTCTTGTCTCCTTTTCCTCTTTTTGTTTCTAACCCTGTCTCGCATTTTCTCTCCTTTTCTTCATCTCCCTCCATCCTTTCATACTTTTCTTGATTTGTTTTCTGTCTCTCTCTTTGTCTCTCTTAAATTGTTTCCTCTCTTTCTCTCTGTTCTTTTCCTCTGATTTCCTTTGCTCTGTCCACCTTTGTCTATTTTTTCCTTCTCTCATCTCCTTTTCCCTTTTCCTTCTCTCTCTCTCTCTCTCTCTCTCTCTCTGTCTGTCTCTGGGTGAAGGGCACTAGTGTCTCTATATTTAGAGCACTTTGGTTTATTTACCTGCTCTCTTCGCTAAAAGTGTCCTTGCTGAGCGCTTCACACTGTCTATCGCCATTGTGTGTGTGTCTGTATTTGTGTTTGTGTGTGTGTGTGTGTGTGTGTGTGTGTGTGTGTGTGTCTACGTGGAGCTTCTCGAATTTGCATTTTAATCAGAAATGCACAGAATTCTCCTTCATCAAGGTTTTTTGTCATCAGCTGGTGTGTGTGTGTGTGTGTGTGTGAGTGTGTGTGTGTGTGTGAGTGTGTGTGTGTGTAAAATATTTGTCCTTTCCTAACACAAAGAGTTATGGGGAAAAAAATTGCAAGAACTTCAACTCTCTATTCCTCTCTATCCTTCTCTCCTTTCTGTCTTTCTCTATTGTTCTTCACTTCATTTCCGTCCAAGTATCTTCTTCTCTCTTTCTCCCTCTCTCTCTCTCTCTCTCTCTCGCTCTCACACTTTCTCTCCTCCTCCATCACTGTCTTATTTCCTACTCTCTCCTTCCACATCTGTCCTAATTTTACATGCTGCTTTTTTCATTCATTCATAGGAAAGAAAGGATGGAGGGAAAAAGAGAGAGCAAGAGAGAGAAGTCTATAGGAGGAAATCTAAGCTGCCATCTTGGACTAGTCTGGAGATAAAATGGGGTGTATTGGGTTTTGACCAACTGTGTGTGTGTGTGTGTGTGTGTCAGTGCCAGTATAGGAGGGTTTTCTAAGCCCCGAACTGGGGGAAACCCACCCGTCGCCCCCTATTGGCCACAAATATGAATAAATTAATAAATCATCTATCTATCTATCTATCTATCTATCTATCTATC
>CM074919.1:24025445-24067861 GCA_037576815.1 Pangasius larnaudii | reverse complement strand
AATGAGATAATTAAGTCATGGCCACGACTTGGTGACGTGAATGAATGAGATAATTAAGTCATGGACACAACTTAGTAATGTGAAGGAATGAGATAATTAAGTCATGGCCATGACTTACTACCGTGAAGGAATGAGATAATTAAGTCATGGCCACGACTTGGTGACGTGAATGAATGAGATAATTAAGTCATGGACACAACTTAGTAATGTGAAGGAATGAGATAATTAAGTCATGGCCATGACTTAGTAACATGAATTAATGAGATAATTAAGTAATGGCCATGACTTACTACCATGAAGGAATGAGATAATTAAGTCATGGCCATGACTAACACTTTAATATTAATAACACTTTAATATGTGGCCGCTCTTCATGATTTTGATCCCTTGTGTTAATAAGTTGTGGCCCTGCAAAATTTTTATTAAGTTTGGATGTCGCTAGTGAGGCTTGGTACACCTTGTACCTATAATAGAAAAATAAAATAAAAAAAAAATGGATAGAGATGAGTGCATAAAGACATAGAGCTTTAAGACATAAAGATCGGTTTTAACTGTCGGTTTGAGTTCAGCGAAGTCCAAGCCATAAGCTAAGTGGCTGCTTTTGGCCACGACTCCTGAAGGAAAAAAAATGGTGTAGAGGCATTACATCACCAGCGAGGGCTGGATCAATAAAAGCGATCGATCAGCCACCAGTCTCTCTTCTGCCTCAGTGTGTGTGTGTGTGTGTGTGTGTGAGTGTGTGTGTGCCTTGGCATTGTGCTAATCCCACACGCTTTTGTTGGTCTGCTCTCTGTGAGAGATTGCAAGGTGAAAGGATTTGTCTTTGATAAATGTCGTATCTAGTTAGCGTTCATGTTTGGATGTTAGCTATTAAACCATATAGAGTCCATTATTATTACCCATAATTCCATGGGTATTAGAATAAATATTACGTACATACATACATACATATATTAGCAATGTGAAAAAAAAAATAGGTTACCTTATGTAATATACAGCTACAGTTCATGTGTATTTAGTTCATGTGTGTTCCTGGATTTATGCTAACTCTTACGCTAACTTCTAATTAGCCCATCAACTAGTAAAATCACTCATGAAATAAGCTAGTTGTGTTATCTGTAACACAGAACTAGCAGATTTATGTATTTGTTTTATCAACAAATATGCTAGCCTGCTGTTTCATATTTTTTTCTTCTGTGTGTCAAGTTTTATCTGATCTTATATGCTAACTACTAATAAGCATATTAGCTAAATATATTAGCTGAATACTGTCACACATGAAATAAAATTAGCTATGTAATCTGTAGCATATAGTTAGTAATTTTTGGTTATCTTCATTCTCTATCAGGGTTTAGCTTATTTTATATGCTAACCACCAATTAGCAGAGTAAGCTGTTCATTCTATCACTGGTGAAATAAGCTAGCTATGTTATATGTAACATAGAGCTAGAACTAGCGGTTGTATGTGTTTCTCTCATTCAGCGTTTAGATGAGTGTGATTTCTCTACAGCTCTGTCCTGTATGCTAATAGGTCATTAACAAATGAATTAAAAAAGTGCTAGCTACCTCATGAAATAATGTATTAAGTTGATAAACTAGTGAGTTGTTTATACTATCACATGAAATAAAGTTAGAGCTCGATGTTTAGCATCTGCTAATCGCTAATTACCTCTTGAGCTGACATGCTAATCATACTGTACCAAACCTCTACATATGATGTTCTCCCTTCCAGAAACTCATCTTTGTAAATATGTTAACAGATGTTAGCTAGCAGAAAGTTGTTAAAGCTAGCAGAAAGTCTAATCAGAATCCATGCTCGCAAGAATATTCTTTTTTTTTTTCTAGCAAAGGTTAAACCACGTCTGTCTGTTTAACATTTTGTTTCTTGTGACCACACACATAAAATATAAATAAAGATCTTTCTAGCCCTAAACCCTCAATAAACAATATAAAAAAAATCATAAAGGCATCCGTCAGCCGTAAAGGATGTTTTAAAGCGGGTTTCTCTGGAGGACGGCTCTTTTTTCTCCAGCATCATAAACGAGTGTGTAAGGTCGATATGTCGCTTTTGAAGTTCTTGCACAGCATTGAACCTTAAAAGCCTGTAAAAAATAAAAGAAAAAAAAAGAAAAAAAAAAGAAAAAGGCTTTTCATTTTGAGTACATTCTGAGGTGTTATTTTGTTTTCCTTTTTCTTTCGTGGCTTCCTACTTTTGAAGACAGCATTTTATCTTCTCTATCATCATGGCTCCAAATTAGAAACTCCATTACTAAGTGCTGTTTTCCTTTTTTTTTTTTTTTAACTTCAGTCGCTCAGGTTCCTTATATTTAGCTCCAAATTGTGGCTAATTCTCATCTCATATGCTAACTGCTAATCAGTTGATTAACAAACAGAATATAGTCTCCACAAAAGTACAAAAGTTATGACAAAAAAAAAAAAGAGCTTCTTAAAAGGAGACCATCATATTTAGCAGCTAGCATAGTTGGGAAATGTACCAAAATTCTTTACCCAAGTTAAAAAGTGACTATTAAAAAAGAGTCTAAATAAATCCTCAGGTATGAAGTATGGCTTTGAATTCTACACTCAAGTTCAGTTAGAAAGGTATAAACGCTTAAATTTAGTCAATGTATGAATGTTAAAGTACAGGAATCACACAGATTTTTAGTTCCTGATGCTAAACGAGTGCCTCTTTCACCAAGGGAAAATGTTAGCTAAGGCTAACAAACAACAGCTTTATTCCTAAAATGTAACTAGCCTGATAATAACAATATAACAACATAATAATAATGTCACAATACAAACTGTGGTGATTAACGCAAAGTGTACGTAGCAGCAGATAGATTAGCGTTGTCGCATGCTAAAAATCTTAAAATGAATTTAAAAAAAATATATATGATTATAGAAAAAGAAGAGATCTTCCAAAAGTATTAGGTGAAAGAAAAATGGTAATAAGGAGTTTGTTTCAGTTTCATGTTTCATGTTTTGTTTCAGTTTCGCCATCGCCATTAGCGTATTTGTAGCTGTCTGGTGAGTTTGCCACGTTACGCTTCAACTCATGACTAAAGAATTGCTTTGCGATGTGCGATTTTTGTCATCGTGGATCCGTGGAAGTTACTTCCCACCTCTGGTAGCTAGCAGTAATGTAAACAATGGCATAGTATGGCTAGTGGTAAGCATATAAAATGGCGCTCTACTTATCTAAATTAGTTCAACGTAGCTAAATTCACACATTAGTTATATAGATGCAAATTATGTACACCTCTAGCAATGTGTTACAGCTAAGACGTCTCTCTTTACGCTTTATATCACTACGCAGTCTTTCGGATTTTTTATTTAACTCTCTTCTTGCAACCTTTCCATCATGTTAAACCTTGATGTATGCTTGCAGTGCATTATGGGTAATGATAATTGCACTAAAATGAAATAACTTCTATTAAGTATTCTTAGTCTAACATTCTTTCATTTTGCTGTTTTTTTTTCTTCTTCTTTAAAACGGACAAAGCGAGAGCACTCACTAGACGGAGCACGTTGGCTCTCGTCGTAAGAACTTCACTTTGTGCTGGTTCACTTTTTTTTTTTTCCTCTCATGTCACCGCAATTATGTTTTCATCTGTTGCTAAAGTGTCCATCACAACAGCGCCTGCCGCTTTGAAGTCTCTCTTTCTTTTTTTCATTCTCTCTCTCTCTCTCTCTCTCTCTCTCTCTCTCTCTCTGTCTTTCACAGGTGAGTCACGGCGTTTTTTGTTGGGTTTTGTACAGCAGCCGAGATCCGAGTGTGCGTGACTTCGTATCGCTGCCCACACAATACAATGCGGCTAATATCCAAATAAACAAATGACTCATCGACAGCGGTGCTAAAGGCCCGGACGTCGTATAGCGATTAGCCTGAGATTTGACATTGTTTTTGAGAGAAATCTGAAGGAAAAAACACGCTCACCTTCGACCAACACGGGTGGACATGTTTCATTATTGAATTAGTGAAGTGAAGAATGACCAAAAGTTTAGTAGACACAAAATATTAAGGTTAGTATGAATAGAAACACGCTAAGGATCGCTGTTTAGCTAATTTAGCGCCATGATTCAGTCAGTGTTATATTTAGCATTCCTATTCTCAATGCTAAAACTTTTTTTCATCCTTTTTGGGTTGGTACATTTATTTCATTATATTTCATTATAGTTATTCATTTTAACATTTACTCTCAACACCCACTGTCATTTTTTCCCCCAGGTTTTGACCTCAGAAAACTTGTTGTCATTTAAATTTTTATTAGCTCCTACATTTTAAAATGTCACCTCACAATAAAAAAAGGGGGGGAAAAAAGGCCACAGTGAAGGCAGCACCCTTAAAAACCCCACCATACCAAGTGTGTTTAAGTAGAGGGAGCGGCCGAGAGGAGCAAATAAAAACGCCTTTACACACTGCCAGGCTGGGCTGAGCGTGAACTTCAGGTACATGATTGTGAAATTCCCCACAATGGAAACATGGCATCGTCCCTAAAACCACTCCATGAGAATGCGTCTCTTTTTGGTTAAACACCAACACCATGCAACCCTTTTTTTTTTTTTTTTTTTTTGAAATCACATTGTATGTTATATTGGTGTTGCGTAATCTCCGATTGGGGCCCACCTGCAGGTTGAAAGCCGTGCCCTCGCTCCTGTTTGTCAGTCGGATGAATAAGAAAAGCTCGGCTCTTCCCAGCAAAACACACCTGACCTGGTTAGGTGCGCGTCTGTGTGCTGTGTGTGTGCTGTGTGTGTGTGTGTTTTGTGTGCACAATTAATCCGCCGCTGTAATTCATCATGAAAGGCTCGCAAAGCTCCAGACAGCGGCATGGGGAAGAGCCTAAAGCCACAGGTGCTCTTACGCTTTACAATCTTCCACCTTTCTGAGTTACCCAGCATGCCATCGGGCTGAAGACAATCAAAAAAAAAAAAAGAAAGTGACATGTGACAGAGATTTTCAAAGGAAATACCTTGGAAATATACCTGGACAGAGGAATTCGAAATTAAATGAAGGCCCAGTGCTTCTAATATACCGTCTGCTGTAGTATGTTATTATTATCATAGTCTCTCAGATGTAACAAAAAGAGATAAAAACTTCCCAGTATTGGTATAAAATGTAAAACTTTAATGTGTTTTTGGCTTCACGCTCCTTACGCATGCTAAATTTGAAGGTCCCGAGTCATAAATATTAGAATAAAGCTATGTTTTCTTCCTTAAAACCTCTGACTTCATATTGAAGCCACTCATAAGCAAGTGCGGTGTTGTGACGTTGTTTCAGCTACTTTAGATGTTGTGAATCAGCATATTGATTCGCTTTGATCCTCCCGACTCACTGATTCAGTTTGGGATTGTAAACGTGAAAAATAAAACCCTATTGTTTTTTTTGTTTTTTTTTTAACCAATGGCTTTGTTTGGCGCTTTGACTCGGATCAATACTGCGACTTGATTTAATTTTGTGACTTGGTTCACCTTTTGACTTTAATCCTATTATTCGGGACTCAGTTTCGAGATTATGAATCAACATTTTGACTCAGTTTAAAAATATTGTATGACATCATGACTCACCTCAGTGTTTTTGGATAAAATTTGCTTTGTTTTAAAATAATGACTTACTTTGACACTGTGACTCAGTTTAACACTGTGACTCAGTTAAACACTGTGAGTTAACGCTGTAAATCGGTTTAACACTGTGACTCGGTTTAACACTGTAGCTCAGTTTAACACTGTGACTCAGTTTAACACTGTAACTCAGTTTAACACTGTGACTCAGTTTAACACTGTGACTCAGTTAAACACTGTGAGTTAACGCTGTAACTCGGTTTAACACTGTGACTCGGTTTGACACTGTAACTCAGTTTAACACTGTGACTCAGTTTAACACTGTGACTCGGTTTAACACTGTGATTTGGTTTAACACCGTGACTCAGTTTAACACTGTGACTCAGTTTAACACTGTGACTCATTTTAACACTGTGATTTGGTTTAACACTGTGACTCAGTTTAACTCTGTGACTTGGTTTAACACTGTGACGTGGATTAACACTGTGACTCAGTTTAACTCTGTGACTCAGTTTAACACTGTGACTCAGTTTAACACTGTGACTCGATTTAACACTGTGACTCGATTTAACACTGTGACTCGGTTTAACACTGTGACTCGGTTTAACACTGTGACTCAGTTTAACACTGTGATTTGGTTTAACACTGTGACTCAGTTTAACTCTGTGACTCGGTTTAACACTGTGACTTGGATTAACACTGTGACTCGGTTTAACACTGTGACATGAATTAAAACTGTGACTTGGCTTAACACTGTGATTCAGTTTAACACTGTGACGTGAATTAACACTGTGACTCGGTTTAACACTGTGACTCAGTTTAAAATAATGACTCAACATTGGAACTTGTTCAACATTATGACTCGATTTAACACCGTGACTCAATTTGGCGATCCAATTCTGCATAAAGTGCATAAATTGATTTCTGATTTTCTGATGGAAATTGCTACACGTCCGGAGGGAACTACAAGCAGCATGAATTAAAATGAAATCCAAACTTCAGTCGCAGTAATGAACATTTTGCTAATTAGAGGTGCAAAACCAGATCAATAGCGCATTACTCTGTGATGTTTAAGTGTTTTATGTTTTTCTTGTGCATCCATTTAATTTTTAGACTTGGAGTAGAAACAGGTGGTTGACATGACAACAAATGAACAAAAAAAAAATCTGCGTACTGAATGCGCAAATTATCGGAAAAATTCCTCAACTGCGGCCGAGACCTTCATAACGTTTCCCACCATCTCTGAGAAAACACGAGAATGAGACGCATACCTCACCGCGGCCGTTTCCATGGCTTAATCTGTCACTGAAGTGGAGTGTGTGCTGTTTCAGAGCTGATCTCTCGCCCAAACAACACTGTGTGTGTGTGTGTGTGTGTGTGTGTGTGTGTGTGTGTGTGTGTGTGTGCACAGGAGGAGCCCATTTGGAAACCTCAAACAGACAACAAGGGGGAAGACACCCAGAAGACACCAATGTATACACACACACACACACACACACACACACACACACACATATGCATGTACATATTATGGGATGGCTTCTCCAATGCTGCATCAAATTCTTTAAAAATAAAACCCTCAAGAGTGAAGAAGTGATACACACTTTATCTTGCGGCCTACCCTGGGAACCTTTTCCTGAATGGGACACGACGATAAATTCAGAGATGATACTAAATTTTGCTGTGTATTGTACAAATCACATATCAAACCATTCCTTTTATTGACAGATGTTACATTTATTAATATATTCATCTGTAGCTGCATTTTAATATTTCGTTGCTCGTCCTTATCACTCTAAGTGTATCCGATTTCTATTAATCACACTCTTTACATAAACCTAAAACATTAATGCATCGATTCAGCAAATAATTTTGCACTAAAAAGATGTGCGACACTCACACACACTCTCTCTCTCTCACACACACACACACACACACACACACACACACACACACACACACACACACACACACACAAAACTTTGTCCTACAATGCAAACATTTGCCAAAAGTATACTTTCTTTTGACTTTTGCTAATGATTTTAAGTCACTTAGATGAAAATGGATCACCATTTTTGGAGACTCATCGCTCACATTTCTTTTTTTATAATTAAAAAAAAATCTGCATTAATTGATTTAATGCCTGGAATTAATTGCATTAGATTATGTCCATTAGCTGAAGTTTAATTTATATATAGCATTATATAGCATTATGTTGCACTTTATTAGCATAGCTTAATCAAGGAAATGAAGGCAGATGAGACAAAGTGTCACATAGGACCACTGTGTGTGTGTGTGTGTGTGTGTGTGTGTGTGTGATAATTTGTGTTGCCTTAATGCAACACTTTATTCTAATTGGATCTTTATTTTTGTGCAATTTACTTTAATGTTTAATGACCAACTCACTGCAAACTTAAAGCGTGCACAAATAACTACAAACAAATATATTACTAAATAAATGCTTTAAAGGTTTATGATATGGAAAAAGAATATATCTAAAAAAATATCATAAAGATTGTTTATGATATGGATCTGTAGAAATCTCATTTTTTATGAGTTTTTATCAAAGCGTTTGTTCATTGCGAGCTTCTATGAGTAAGTAAATGTCCGTTTATGTCTAGCTAAGAAATTAAAATAATAATAATAACATTTTAGTAATAAAGCTTCTCTAACGAAGTTAACAAAACTAATATTAATAATAATACTTATAAAAATAAATATACAACAATTTTTATTGCATGTAAAACGCAAAGAAAATAAGACTATAATATCTACTGTATATGTTATTTGAATATTAAATATTATTTAATTTCTCCAAAAAGAAATTTGGAGTTTTATTGTGATATTTTCTACTTTTTTTGAAAGTTGTATTTGGATTTAGACAAATATGGGCTATTTTGCAAATCTATTAAAAAATTGAATAAAAATGTAATCTCTGTGAGGTATTTTTACATTTTTGGAATGTCACATATTATAATGATTTGCAAGATGATGTTTTTTTTTTGTCCACAATAAAAGCTGATATACTACTCATTAAAAAAAAGAATAAAAATGGAACATTTCAGTAAAGAATTTGAGTTTTATTATTATATTTTATGCTCTTTTTTACCGTTTTTTTTAAAAGATGTATTTGGAATTAAAATAATAATCCATGTTACAATTCTTTTAAAGAAAAATCTGTAAAACTTAATCTGTGAGATATATTTTTATGTTTTTGGAATGTTGTGAGGATTATAGCAATACTTGTATGTTGGTGGTGTTTTTTTTTTGTCCATAATAACATTTTTTAATAAATATTCTATACAGAACTGAAGATTTATTGCAATATTTTATGCTTTTTTTTTTAAAAAAAAGAATTTTTAATGTTTTTTTTTTTTTTTAGAATTGTTAGAATAAGGGTCCATGTTACAATTCTATCAGAAAACATAACAAAATAAAAACAAAATGTCTTTTTTTTAAATAACAAAATTAAAAAATAAAATGTAATATTTTTATTACTATGCTGGATAGAATTACTGTATCTACTGTATTTTTTTTTAAAGAAATTATTATTATTATTTTTTTTAGAATTGTCAGAGAAATAGTACACATTACAATTCTATTAAAGAAAAAAAAAACCAATGTGCTGTTTTTTTGTCGACAATTTAAACAAAACCGTGACGCTACTATGGAATATCAACGATCACCGCTAGTCATGTGACCAGCTATGACATCACAACACCGACCCCAGAGGAGTGTGTGACATCACTGCAGCGTTCTTGCCCTTGTTCTTCATATCATATACGGTAAAGTCACACAAATAATAAAGTTCGCAGGATTTTATGACACAATAACGTAGGCAGAAACTTTGTATGGATAAACAAACGGATATAAATACGATACGGATGAATTTGGACGTTGCAACGTGTGGAATTTTCACAGCTAAAGGCACCGAATTTTGTAACTTTTGCTTATTTCTAACGATAAAGTTACGAAATAATTTGGTTCTTTCACCAAAATCATAAAGCATGTAATTTGATTTATGCTAGAAGACTTTTCTTTAGGCTTATATAACATCTGGAAAGATTTAATGAGACTAGAATATCGATATTTTATAGATTTTATTCATTTATAGCTACCAGTATATAGCTGATGTACAGCTTCATTTCCAAAACACAAACAAACAAACAAACAAACAAACAAACAAACAAAAAAAAAAATTTGGAACATAATGGAATCTTATGAATAGTGAAAACATTTTGGTTAAAGATTTACATTAACATTCTTCTTATTATATTCTAATATTATTTACTGCAATATTAATACACAGTAATGAACATTAACATTAACACAGCAATTATGTAATTAGCTGCATTTTCTGATCTTTATTCCTTATTAGTTATTTTTCTTGGACTTACGGTCTTATGTTTATTCCTTGAGGCCATAATCACTAGTTACTGCATGTGTTTGTTATTTAATTAATATTTTAATTCATGTCACTGAATACAGGAGAATCTTAAACTGTAATATTACCAATATTTAATATTTTATGTCTTATTTTACTTACAGTTTGGAAGTAAACACCCAGATTTGAACATGTAGCTGCAGGCTGGATTTATACAACCTGTTTCCAGCAATAACAACAAAAAAACCTGCCATTTCCTTTATATAAATGCACATGCACGTGCACGCAGTGTGTAACCTGGATGTAGCGCGTGACCTTTTATTTTATATTTAACACACTGGAAAGGTGTAACTGGTGTGTGTCGTGTGTGTGTGTGTGTGTGTGTGTGTGCGCGCGCGTTTAATTTGTAGCTATATTATTTCCTCTATGATCCTTAGATGCATTGCACGTTGGAGGGAAAATGTCTAATTGGTGTGTGTGTGTGTGTGTGTGTCCCAGTGCAACCCCACCCTTCAGGTTTAGGGGTGGGTGGAAAAGACACACACACACACACACACACACACACCATGTTTATTCCACACAAACAGCATCTTTTCACATCTGTGTGTGTGTGTGTGTGTGTGTGTGTGTGTCGGCGCAGGTCCCTCCCCTCGGCGCTTATAACGCTTTAGAGGCGCGCAGAGGAGCAGCATTACAGCGGAGACTCTGCACCTGTACCGGAGAGGAGAGGGCAAGGACGCGCGAGACAGTCCCGGTGCTTCTCTCTCTCTCTCTCTCTCTCTCACACACACACACACACACACACACGCGCACGTACGCACGCACACACGCACACACACAGACAGAGACGCATACACGCGTGCGCACGCTACCGGTCCCGAAGCCGGTTGCAGAAAAAAAAAAGAAAGAAAGAAAAAAAAAAAAAAGCTCATCCAGGTGCTGCTGATTCTGATTTTAATTTCCACTTCGGGAGAAAAGAAAGGAATTTAAATTAAAAAAAAAAGAAAAGAAAAAGAAAAAGAAAGAAATGCGCGCGCTGTCGGTGGGTCTGTGCCTCGCGCTGCTGGTGCTGCTGCCGGTGCGCGCGTGCGGTCCGGGCCGCGGCTACGGCCGGCGGAAGCACCCGAAGAAGCTGACTCCGCTCGCGTACAAGCAGTTCATCCCCAACGTGGCGGAGAAGACGCTGGGCGCGAGCGGGCGCTACGAGGGCAAGATCACGCGCAACTCGGAGCGCTTCAAGGAGCTCACGCCCAACTACAACCCGGACATCATCTTCAAGGACGAGGAGAACACCGGGGCCGACCGGCTCATGACCCAGGTACACGCGCGCTATCTCTCTCTCTCTCTCTCTCTCTCACACACACACACACACTCACTCACACACACCATACATGAACACTGATAATTCAGCACACAGCACAGTAACAGATTCGCACGTGCACAAACTGAACACTCCTGGAGGTCATTTTCGTTTAAACACTCCATCTGCTAATTGAGTGTTTATTTAAAAGTCGGTTCCCATTCATACACAGCCTGTGTTAATTCTCATGCTCAAGCTCAACACTCGCAGGCTGATGAGGCTCAATTAACACGCGCGCATCATCCAGTCTGGTCCAAAGTGTTCACCTTCGTTCAGCACTTGCAGGTGTTAATCTGACCTTCCGGATAATTAAACACTGCACATGTTCATGCAAACGCCGTAAGGTTAAGTTTCGGTGACGCACAGTTTTCATCAGCACCCTACTTCCAGACCTTTACTGCTGTGTTAAATCATACAGGTGTTGAATCAACACCTTGGGTGTTAAGTGTTTATACAATCTAGTAACCAGTTGAATCCATTGCATGCACTCTAATAGTGTTTAAGCATCTCTTGTCCTAGAGTGTTGAATGAAACAGAATCAAAATATAATAAAATTGCGTTGGATTTGTTCAGACAGTGTTCAGTTCCATTCTGGTGGGCTACAGGTGTTTGTTCATCCAGTATGATTTAACTCTGATCAAGGTGTTTATTCGCATTCACTGATTTAAAAAAAAAAGGTAGGTGATTAACACCGCTGCACCTTAAATCAACCTTACAGTGTTCATTAAACACCTAATAGTCCTTAATCATTCCATAGGTTGCTAGAAAACACATACACACACACACACACACACACACATGCTCATACACACAGTGTTGAGTTAGCAGTGTTCAGTCTTTATTGCGTCGTCAGTGTGTTAGGTCAGCATGGTATTATTAAATTCAACGCCGCACAGGTTCAGTGAACCCCGAATCTTTAAAAGAACACAGCTGATAAAGATCCGGAGTGTTTAATTCTCTTCGATTGAGTGTTAATTAACACTGCAGCATAGGAATTAACACCCACAGTTTTGAATCAGCTCTAAAAGCCTTTATTGATTGTATAAGTTAAGTGAACACACTCAGTGTTGAGTTACCCCTTTGGTTCGGGTTGCTTGTAGATGTTAATGGAGCACTGCACGAGTTAATTCTATGTGGTGTTCTTTAACTCAACACTGCACGAGTTCAGCAAACCCTGAGGTGTGTTAAGTCACAGCCTCTACAAGCACGGAGCTGGTGTGGATCCAGAGTGTTTAATTCTATTCGACTGAGTGTTAAATTAACACTGCAGCATAGGAATTAACAACTGCAGTCTTTAATATTTTGATAGGTTGTTAAATGAACTCACAGTGTTGAGTCATCTCCTCAGTTCACTTGCATTGTAGGTGTTAATCAAGCACTGCATTTGTTAATTTAATACCGCATGGGTTGTGTTGAGGTGCGTTAAGTCGCAGTCTCTGCTTTTTTTTAATCAGTCTAAATGCACAGAGCTGATGTGAGTCAGAGTGTTAGTGTTCTCCCTCAGGGTGAATGTTAAACTAACTATCAAACACTGCAGTGTGGGAATTAACACCCACAGTTTTAACTGAACACCTACAGTTACAAATTTGTTGTAATAGTCATTAATAATTTGAATTAACATACACAGTGTTGATTTATCTCTTAACAGTGTTTAGTTCTGCAGATGGACTGTAGATGTTAATCCAACACTGCATGAGTTAAGTGAACCCTGCCGTGTGATAATTCGTAGTCTCAGATTATTATTGTCAGTCTAAAACTGAACTTTAAGTGTTAATTCAATACTGCAAGGTTAATTCAACAGTGGAAGCGTTAATTTAACACTTAAACGCAAGGGATAACACACAGCCAGTTCAGCAGTGTTAATCACTCTGCATAACTGGCTGTGGGTTATCCCTTGAGTTTGAGTGTTAAATTAACGCTTCCCCTGTTGAATTAACCTTGCAGTATTGAATTAACACTTAAAGTTCACCAGGACATGACTGATCACTGTTATCCCATGTACGACAGTGTGCGCTTAAGACCTAAGGTGTTCAATTTTTTTCACTGCATGTGTTAATTCTCATGCTCAGGGTGTGGGTTAATTCAACACGCATACAGTGTTGAATTAACACAGTGTTTAATCATACCCATAGTTCAGTCCACAGCTGGATGCTTGATAAAACCTTTAATTGATTTAGCAATGTTCGTTCAATCAATCTAGGTGTTAATTTGACATCTTGGATAATTAACCACTGTATGTGTTAATTCAACACTGTAAGGTTAAGTCGATGTAATACACAGTTTCCATGCTACAGTTTTTATAAGAATGATACAAAACATGAACTGGGTATTAATCTGTGAATTCAGTGTTGCATTAAATCACACAGGTGTTTAATTAACACCAGGGATGTTAAGTGATGCAAACCCTGAAGATTATAATCCAGTAACTAGGTTAATCGTTTAATCTTCACCTAAACTGTTAAAGCAACTTTAAGAATGTTGAAAAAGATCAAATTGCAAACAGTGTTGAATTTGTTCCAATGGTGTTCAGTTGCGTTCAGCTGGACTACAAGTGTTAGTTCAAAGAGCTCTGATTTAAGTCTGATGAAGGTGTTTATTCACACGCACTGATTTGAATCAGTTTAAACGAACGGAGATGATTGAACACACTGCGGCATGGGAATAAACACCTACAATGTTAAATTAACACCTACAGATTTGACTGAGCTCTAATAGACTTTAAGCATTCGACAGGGTGTTGAATTAACATGCACAGTGTTAGTGAGTCAGTATTTGATTGTTCAGATGTTAATCCAATACTGTGTGGTTCAACACTACTTTGATTCAACACCGTCTGATGTAATTTAAGTGTTTTGATTAAACACTGCACAATTCACACAAACCCCGACGTGTGTTAATTCACAGTCTTTTTTTTATCTTATCAGTCTAAGAATTGATGTGATGAAGATTCGGAGTGTTTAACTGGTGTGTCATTCTCTTGGGTTAGGTGTTAAATTAAAGTGTTAAACACTTAAACTGTTGAATTAACTTTACAGTGTTGAATTAACACCTAAAATCCACCTGGACATGACTGATCGCTGTTATCACATATTCCATAGTGTTTGTTTAAGACTTGTGTGTTAATTCCCAGTGTATGTGTTCATTTAGTGCTAATTCAACACTGTGTGTGTTCCTTCACTGCAGTGTTAATCATTCTGTATCTATAAGGCTCTGGTGAATCTGCAAAAACCATGTATAGTGCTGAATTAACATCGTGTTAAAGAAACAGTGGGTTGAATTAACAGCTGCAGTGTTGAATTAACCTTTACACAGCAGTGTTTAAAATAATGCTAACCACCCACTTGGATGCAACTTAACACTTTTAGAGCTAAATTAACACATAATCTGCCAATTTCACAGTGCAAGTGATAACCTAAAGGATAACCAAACACTATTAAAGTCAACTGAACACTATACGTGTTCATTTCCATGCTCTAGCTCAATACTTTTGGCTTGATTAAAAGCAGGGACTGAATTAATTCCAAACTTACATAGTGTTGAATTAACCCAGTGTTAATTATACCAGGTTGAAATAGCAGTCTCTTAATTCAGAAATGTTCGTTCAGCAATCCTAGGTGTTAATTTGGTAAAAAAGTTTTGGGTAATTAGACACTGCACATGTCGATTCAACACTGCAGGGCAAATTAAACACTCTAGTAAAACACCACAGGTGTTCATTCGCACTCTGCAGATTCTATCAGCCATATACAAAACAGGGACTTTGCATGAACACCTCCAGTGTTGAATCTGATTAATAAATAATTAAAACACTATTAAACACTATTAATTATTGCCACCTCCTGTCACTGTAGGTGTTAATTCCCATGCTGTTCCATTGTTTTAGACTGAAAAAAAGTGAGACACGAGGCACCAAGTGCACACTCAGTCTCACTCCTTCGTTCTGGCAGGTGTTTAAAATATTAAACACGCACCGTGTGTTCGAATCTATAAAAATGCGAGGAGAGAGAGACGGAGATAATCACGCCACGCATATACATCATACACACATCCACATACATATGAATATGAATATGCATATACATATACGTATACATATACATATGCATGCACGTCTCGTTTTAATTAATGAATCAGCTGGAGCTGCTAAATATAGCGCCAGAACGAAGCGTCCACATTTCAGACAGCTGCTGAATTTCTCCGAGTGGAGCTGCATGGAATTTTCTGGAAATTCTCCACAGGCTGCATTATCCAGAATGATTTTTTTTTTTTCAGGAATTATTCCTAAACAAACTTGGACGAAGGTCGTGCTTTGATAAATCAGCCTTGCAAGGACACACTTTCTCTCTCTTTCTCTCTCTCTCTCTCTTTCTCTCTCTTTCTTGTTTTTCCGTCTTTATGAGGACCCGCCATTGTCATAATGAACACAGTAGCTAATTAACGCTATGCTACACCTTAACCAACCAAAAGGGAGTATTTTGGAGTTATGGGGACGTTTAATTCTTGTACACACTTGTACACACACACACACACACACACACACACACACAGCAGTTACGAGGCATAAAGCTTCATCGCTGACACGTAACACAAATGTTAACCATGGTGCAAAACTTAACGAACAATTCCGCAGCTAATTTAATTAAACCCGTACAGCAACGATAATTAAACGTATTACAGATTTAGGGTTAAATTCAGTGTTTGGGAATTAAATATAAATATTACATTTGTAATGATACATTTATACAAATATAACAATTTATAAATTAAATTTAATTGGCTAATTAATTTAATATGTCTGATTTACTTTGCATAAAGTTAAGATGCTTATCCTCAGACATTTTCCATCTGGCACTAGATTAAAGCTCGGCTCTGATTGGTTGCACAACAACCAATCAGTAGACCTTCCTTTAATTTATGCGTTTGAATGAGTCGTGCGAGTAAAGGTTTGTAGCGCCGAAGTCCTCCAGGCACCAGATGAGGTCATATGGTGGGAAATTTAGTGGACCAGTAGGCACTTTGATACAAAATGACATCAGTTTTATGCCCATATAAGGACATCCGACATGATGCAATTCAACCAAATATGTCATAACGTAAGAATTTAATGCAAATGCGGAAAAAAAAAGTAATATTCGTAAAACAAATTTGCTCCAGAAACTCGTCTGGATTTTTATGGAGCGCACACATTTATGTTGAACAACAATTTTTTTTGTACGATTTTCCATAAAAGTTTAGGATGCGTAAAATAAATTTGTCGCATATTTGACCCCTATATACAGTACAGTACATACAATTAAGTGCAACAGTTTGTGCACAATCTTACCATTTTCACCACAGCAATGTTGAATTCTGTCATCTGATTGGTCAGAAGGTGTTGATTAATTTTCTATAACAGCAGCCCTGACAATAGTGCAGCTACAAATCACAGGTTTATATTAATGCGGTTGTTCTACTAAGTTATTGTTTCCATAGTAACAACTCATTCACAGAGACATGTATGGCGTGTAATGAGATGTTATTTTATTATATTATATTATATTATATTATATTATATTATTTAACACAGAAATATGATGATACGTTGATATGGGGACGTTGTCTGTAAGGAGAAATGTGTTTATTTAACATTTAGGGAAGGAGTCTCCAGTGTCAGAGGTCAAGCTGGAAGTTTTCCGACATCTTCAGGACACATTTTAGGCTTTTCGCGGTTTCTCGGTATCATGACAAGCTATTTTTTTATTAGCAAGTCATCATTTCACACATCCTTTTATGACGTTTGTGTACAGATTAGACTCAGAAAGAATAAAAAGGTGCTAAAAATAAACACAGACGTCATTAAAGCGGCCACGTTAAAGACCGAGAGCTGTAAGTATCGCCCGCTCTGTAATCGACTCACTGCAGGTGCATTTTAAAGTCTCTCTCTCTCTCTCTTTTTTTTTTTTTTTTTTGGCTGTGGCTGGTTTTTTCCCCTCCTCCTTTAAAACAGGGGGATGAAACTAGCGTCTGGTGTGGTTTGGTCTTTTCTCAGATGTGTATCAAACTCCACTTACAGTTATTACGGCGTGTGACGCCTCCAGGCACTCCCACTCTCCTGAACCGCGCTGAACACGCCCCCAGCCACACGATGAACGCTTTACAAGCTCTCCACTGTCTCACATCGCTCCAGATCCCTGCTCTCACACCAGCTCAGTAACACACCCTGCAGGAGGATCAAACGTCTGGGTTAGCACTAGCATGCTATCAGTCTTGCCTGCGTTTTGGCTACAGGCCAAGTGTTTCTGGGTGTTACTCAACTCCTTTGGAATAAATATTAATATTAGCATTTTAGATCAACAGAATAGTTTTAGGCTAATGTATGAAATAAATGCATCGATTTCAATTAGAGAGCTAGCTAACGAGAGCTAGTTTGCTGTGTAACTAATACGTGTTTATTTTGTTTGAGATGCCAACTATAAAACATTTCATGTCAAAATATCAAACAGCTCTTAGCTAATGTTAGCGTGAGCCTAGCTTGCTGGCATAGTTAGCTTTGAGCACAATGAAACGAAAAAGTGTTTTCAACAGTTTACGACATTAGCACACTGAAAGGGTGTAGCCTGCCTACCTTGTGTGGCAGTAGCGTTGCTAGCGAAGTTATTAGCGAGCTAGTTTAACTATGTTTTCCATTACCAAGTTGTTAGCATTTTTAATTTTCAAATCAAATATCAAGTAAATGCTTAATAATAATGAACTAATTAATGAATAATTAATAAGTAATTACTGATTGTAATTGATTCTTTAAATGGCAATAAAATGGTGGATTGTGATTAGTTAGTTGGTGGAGATGGTGATAGAACTGTGGATTTTGATTGGAGATGGTGATAGAAAGGTGGACTGTGATTGGTTAGTTGGTGGAGATTGTGATAGAATGGTGGATTTTGTTTGGAAATGGTCATAGAACTGTGGATTTTGATTGGTTAGTTGATGTAGATGGTGATAGAATGGTGGATTTTGATTGGGTAGTTGGTGGAGATTGTGATAGAACGGTGGATTTTGATTGGTTAGTTGGTGGAGATGGTGATAGGAAGGTGGATTTTGATTGGTTAGTTGGTGGAGATGGTGATAGAATGGTGGATTTTGATTGGAGGTGGTGATAGAACTGTGGATTTTGATTGGTTAATTGGTGTAGATGGTGATAGAAAGGTGGATTTTGATTGGTTGGTGGAGATGGTGATAGAACTGTGGATTTTGATTGGTTAATTGGTGTAGATGGTGATAGAACGGTGGATTTTGATTGGTTAGTTGGTGGAGATGGTGATAGGAAGGTGGATTTTGATTGGTTAGTTGGTGGAGATGGTGATAGAATGGTGGATTTTGATTGGAGGTGGTGATAGAACTGTGGATTTTGATTGGTTAATTGGTGTAGATGGTGATAGAAAGGTGGATTTTGATTGGTTGGTGGAGATGGTGATAGAACTGTGGATTTTGATTGGTTAATTGGTGTAGATGGTGATAGCAAGGTGGATTTTGATTTGGTGGTGGAGCTGATGATGAAACATTGAATTGTGATTGGCTGAATTGTTGTGTGATTGGTTAGTGGAGATGGTGATAGAGTGGTGGATTTTGATTGGATAGTTGGCTGAGATAGTAGTACACACTTTCTAACACACAGCAAAAGTTCCATTTTGATCTTGTATGTATCAGAATCCACCAGAGTTTGATGATTTACACTCACACACACGTTGAAGCAGGTGTGTGTGGCCAGTAAAATGTTCTGTATTTTGGCTCCCTGTCGCTAAGCGTTTCTTCTGAGGCGAGTCTTTGTTAGCAGATTAAGAGTCGGCGTCCGGAGCGTCCGCGTGTCCCGCTGCGCTTCACGCCCGCTGGCTTGATTTGCGGCACACGACCCGATGAATTAATAACGAGCTCTCGGCTCCCTGCTTTTTTCCTTTTTCACTCGAGTGCTACAAGTTCTCAGACCAGCTCAGTCTCATCTTTTGCACCACTGTGTGTTTACTGCGTCATTTTAATGACAAGGTAAAAAAAAAAAAAGCCAACCTCCATCGCCGTGCTTGTGTTGCTAAGTGTGTCACATTGAGAGGATTCCTTTTTTAACAATCATCACTTGCTATTAATCCCCTGCTGAGTGTTTTTATGATTAGGCAAAGTGTTAAATGGAAAAAAGAGCTTGTTGCTCAGTTAGAGCTAATCTTGATTATGCTAATCATTTAGGGTGAAAAAAAAACAATAAAAACACACCTGAAAGGTTTGTGAAATAAAGCAACACAGCGTTAGAGATGTGTGTCGCAGTTTCCAGCTCCTCGGCTGGATCTATATGTTTTAGGGCAGTGAAGCGAACACGATGAGTTATCTATATTTAATGGCTTCTTCCTCAGAGACAGAGAAAGAGAGAGAGAGAGAAATAGAGAGAGAGATGCTCCTTCTTTGTGAGGGAATGTTCCACAAGGCAGGAAAATATCCACAGCCTTAAAAAACACTATAGTTTTATGTCTGCATGTAAACTAAATTTCCACCTCCATTTTAAGTAGATTCACGAATCAAGTCTATTTTTCGAATGTTATCATCATCATAACACTGGATTCTAGGATTCTAACGTGGCTAAGATCATTAAAGCGGCATGTGTAATGCCTCTTGACACAGTCCGTATTAGCGTGAACATGGCTGTTGTCCGTGTGCCATCATTAACACGCTCATCTATGTAACCTGTAATGTATGCGAAGAATAACAAGCTCTGCCCACTAGGGGGCAAGTCAGCGCCAAAATTTAGCTAGCCGCCAAGTTTCCGTGTAAAATGGATACAATTTTACGCTAATTCTAATATAGCTAGGAAAAAGCGATGCTTGTTTAACATTTATGGAAGGAGTCTCCGGTGTCAGTGCTCTGTAAGTCAGAAAGTCTTCAGGAAAGAGGGAGGAGTTTACACTGTTGGTATCATGACAAGCTGCGTTTTAACGAAAAAAGAGAGGCAGGTGAGGGAACGAGCATTTATCGCTGCTATAATGTAAGTGAGAACAGGAACGAACTTGTTTCGCAGATATTAAATATTATTTAATATTAAGGATACGAGAGTTTTATTTTTTTAAATATCACGTATACAATACTTTCCAAGAACAATGAGCAAAACCTACATTATAACAGATTTTGATCAAATCTCAGTGAAACCAAAAAAAAAAAAAACCCAGCCCAGGATCAAGACAAGACAAGATTGTTCTTGTAGTTAAACTTATCTGGCTAACGTAACGTGACCTGACTCAAGGTTCCAGGTTCGCTATCAGACACGTAAAAGTGCCTTGTTCACTGATTCGTTCCCTCTTTCCTCTCTCAGAGATGCAAAGACAAGCTGAACTCGCTGGCGATCTCGGTGATGAACCAGTGGCCGGGGGTTAAGCTGCGCGTGACTGAAGGATGGGACGAAGACGGCCACCATTTCGAGGAGTCGCTTCACTACGAGGGCCGAGCCGTGGACATCACCACGTCCGACCGAGACAAGAGCAAATACGGCACGCTGTCACGCTTAGCCGTGGAGGCCGGCTTCGACTGGGTGTACTACGAGTCCAAAGCTCACATCCACTGCTCCGTTAAAGCAGGTAAGAAACACACAGCTGATAAAACCTGGATGAATAGATAGAAGGATGCTGAAGAGTGTGGAGATAAACGTGTGTGTGTGTGTGTGTGTGTGTGTGTGTGTGTGTGTGTGTGTGTGTGTGTGAGTGATTCATTTTATAATAAGAGCCTCTGTGTTCTCAGAGCTGGATGGCGAGTGTGTGTGAAAAGTGTGTGTCCTGTGTTACATTCAAACAGAAGAAGAGGAATCAGACTCATTCTCTGAAAAATCTTGTAATAGTTTACAGAAAATTTCCTCAACAACACACAAAACAGGCAAAAAAAAAAAAAAGATTAAATGAATGAAGGAAAGAGTAGAAAGAACTGTTCAAGGATGACAAAAATAAATCCTAAAATGAATGAATGATAAGTTTAATGCAAAAAGTGCTAGTAGAAAAAAATGAGTGTAAGTAAATTTTCAAATTCAATTTCGACCCATTAAACATTGTTTTTTCTTTCATTTTCAAGCATTTGAAAAAAACTTTCCCTAAACAAATCGTTTTTACGTTTTGTTTTTTTTACATTTTACTTTCTTTAATTTTTAATTCCTTTCAAACAGCTTCTTTCATTCTTAAAGTTTTATTTCCTTCATATTCAAACACTTAAACTTTATGTTTATTTTGTTCTCATTCAGATTTGTTTCTTTAGTTATTCCCCCCACTTTTTTTTGAACAACTTTTAAAAATCTGCTTTTCCTTTCATTTCCAAACATTTAATAATTTCGGTTTCCTCAGCAGCTTCAAACATTAAAGAAATCAAATGTTTCCTCATCTTTAATCCTTTTAACTTTATCCTCATCTTCAGCCAAATCCTTATTAACCCTATTATTACATATCCATTCTATCATTATAATCCCTATGATTAGATTCCCAGGAGTGAGTCGGGATGGTGTGTGTGTGTGTGTGTGTGTGTGTGTGTGTGGGGTGCGATGGTGATTAGTGATCTTATATCGCCCCACTCAGTCTCTGTGAGGGAGAAACTCTTTATGGAGGAGAAAAAGATTTAGGTTTTTTTCAGATTTTAGGTTGTTTTTAATAAAATTATTTTTTTTATCCAGCATTGAAAATGCTACTTAAATGATCTGTAATAATTTAAAAAATCGTGTATTTATTTACATTCATGTTTTATTTGAAGTCTTTCTGGGTAGTGTTTAATGTAATCTGGTGCACACTGCATCGTTTCATGCGTATGGGATGCAATATCATTTCAAATAAATGAATTCATGCATAGACCAATTTGTCATTGTAATAATGCTTGTAATAACATTGTCATATTATAAGATTAATATATTAAAATCCGTTCAACCTTTTTTTTTTCATCTCCTCTATCAGCACGTCAGCCGTGTTTCAATCTGTTTAAAGACGAAATCTGCGGATTGCAATTCCAAACACACGTTTTGACATATTTATTGAAGTCCGTGTCACTCGCAGGTCACATGCCTTTAGAAAAAAAGAAGGATTTCCGTGGCCCGGGATCTGATGAGAGGATTAGGGTTTAAAAAAAAAAAAAAGAAGAAGAAGAAGCACAAACCTTTAGCTATGTTTGCCGAAAGTGTGATCCGAGAGACAGGAATGTGATGAGAGAAGCATGATGGGAAATAAAAAGGTGGCTTTGACGTTAGTCTGCCATTTCAGACCTCATTTACATTCAAATCTCCATCAGCAGAGAATTGGGCAAGAGCAAATACCTATTCTTTCTTTTTTTTTTTCCAGGCAATCTGTGTGTGTGTGTGTGTGTGTGTGTGTGTGTGGGTGTGAATTGTCACCCAGACGTTCCTGCACCTGAGCAAATATGAGCAAGTTGCTGGGAAAAAGGCCCAGAAGTGTCCCTTCTTTTATTTTCCAAGAGCTTCGTACACAAACTGTAATTAGAATGACAATGTCGCCTCCTTTATTGGAGCTTTTTTTAATTAGAGCCGTGCGAGCCTCTTCCCGTGAACACACACACACACACACACACACACACACACACACACACACACACACACACACAGAGGCTCTTTGGGAAGATTCTAACCCGAATTCACACAAGCTGCTATGATTGATCTTGTTTGCTGAAAGGCTGTGTTCCAATATGCACCGTATTCCCTTTGTCTCATTCACTACACACTTACACAAGACGTTTCCAAACACAGAAATACTTTCATCTGTTCCTCCAGTAACTGAATAACTATATTTCGGAATTTTGATTTAGAGCAATTAACAACATATACTTAACATCAACAAACATCAAATTTAAACGTTTTAACTTTTTTTTTTATTTTAAAGTGTCTAATTAAGCACGCGGAGAAAGTTGAATTAACGGCATTTAACCAGTGAATTACTACAGTTTATCTTCAATCCTGCTGAATTTACACTAACATAAAAAAACTGAATAAACGCTTTGTTAAATTAACACTATACATTCAAAACTGATTAATAAACATCAACTATAGAACTCATCAATTAAATGTTGAATTAGCAGGGCTTAAAATAAAACATGTTGAATTAACACTACTGAAAACCTGTTCAATTAACACTATGTAACCTAAAACATGTTGAATTATCACTGCGTAAAACTTGTTTAATTAACACTACATAAAACCTGCTGAATTAACACTACTTAACTTAAAATCTGTTGAATTAACACTACGTAACTTAAAACATGTTGAATTATCACTACTTAAATTAAAACATACTGAATTAACACAACGTAACTTTAAATCTGTTGAATTAACACTACATAAAACCTGCTGAATTAACACTACTTAAAACGTCTTGAATTAACACTACTTAACTTAAAATCTGTTGAATTAACACTATGTAACTTAAAATCTGTTGAATTAACACTACTTAACTTAAAATCTGTTGAATTAACACTATGTAACTTAAAATCTGTTGAATTAACACTATGTAACTTAAAATCTGTTGAATTAACACTACTTAACTTAAAATCTGTTGAATTAACACTATGTAACTTAAAATCTGTTGAATTAACACTATGTAACTTGAAACGTCTTTAATTAACATTATGTAACTTAAAATCTGTTGAATTAACATTATGTAACTTAAAATATGTTGAATTATCACTACTTAAATTAAAACATACTGAATTAACACCACTTAAAAACTGTAGAATTATTAGTATTTAACTTATTTATTTGTCTCTATTTTCTATTGTATCTTTATCAAAATCTGTACCACATAAAGAAGCGTCTTTATTTACATATTTTTGTTAATCTCCATTAAAGATGAAATGCGTAACTCCAGCACATGAATAAATGTTATTAGAAATATAGAATAACGTTTGAGTAAACATGTTTTTATCTCTCTACAGAGAACTCTGTGGCAGCGAAGTCGGGTGGCTGTTTTCCCGGCTCGGCTCGCGTCCGCCTGAAGGATGGAGCGATGAAGGAGGTGAAGGACCTGAAAGCGGGAGACGAGGTCCTGGCAGCGGACGAGTTCGGGAACCTGGTCTACAGCGAGTTTATCATGTTCGCGGACCGCGACGGCGCCAGGAGACGAGCGTTCCGCGTCATCGAGACCCGGAACCCGCCGACGAGGATCGCCCTCACCGCCGCACACCTGCTCTTCATCGTCCAGAACTCCACGCTGACCGAGACGTTCGCCAGCGACATCGCACCCGGACAGGAAGTGATGATACTGGACGAGGGAGGACGCCATCTTCGTGCGGTCACGGTGGAACGGATTTACGAAGAAGAACGTGAGGGTTCCTTTGCGCCGCTCACTGGTCACGGCACCATCGTGGTGGACGACGTCCTCGCCTCCTGTTACGCCGCCGTACAGAACCAGAAGCTGGCGCACTTAGCGTTCGCGCCCGTCCGCCTCGTCCACAAGGTGGCACCGTTTTTGTTCGACAGATCGGTCCAGAATGACGGCGTGCACTGGTACTCTGACTTTCTGTATCGAATCGGGACACGGATTTTAGGCGAAGCTGCTTTTCATCCGCTCAGCATGGAGGACAAGAGCTGAAAGACAAAATGTCTATTATATATACATATATAAATATATCAAAGACTAATGTAGGATACGAGACAATATTAGAATATAAATAAAAAGAGACAAACGGGCCCCCCTTTCTGGAAGAGGAAAAAGAGGAGGGATATTTATTATTTTACAGACACCATCACAAAAAAAAAAATGGAAAAAAAGAAAGAAATGGAGCCTTAAAAGTGTCCTGAATAATTTATTCACACGTGAACTTGGGCTGCTGATCTCTCTTTCTCGTTCTCTCTCTCTCTCTCTCTCTCTCTCTGTCTCTCTATCTCTCTCACACACATACATATATACAGGATTGTGTTTCAGCATGTGTGTGTGCAGAATCTATTTTTGTATACTTCAAGAAAGAAAGAAAAATGAATGAAAAATGTTCTGTGCTACTAAGGCATGTGCCGATCGTGATTTCTGAACTTTTTTCGGCACCTTTTCTTCTTCTACAGGCATCAACAAGGGGGGGCGGAGCTTAACTTAAACATTGTGTGACTGAAGCTAGCAGCCATGTTCGCTTACGATCAGCTAGCTATCATCGGACTAGCGTTAGTTTGCGTCTGTTAAAGCCAGTATTTTGTGCTAAGCAGTACGACGAGCTGAAAAAATGAAAAGAAAATCGAACGATGTCACATGACATCTCAAATTCAACTTAAGCCCCGCCCCTTTTTGGACAAGTTACTTCAGTCAAAAAAAAAAATCGGTGTTCTCATTCAAATTTCTCGAAAATAAAAGACTTTAAAATGCTGCCTCCGTAACAGGACAAAACAAACAAAACAAACAGCCTCGTCCCAAATAGCGACGTTATTTTTAAACGTTATTTTATCGGCACATGCCTACGTGCGTCTGACTGACTGACTGTTATATATATTTTTCGGGATTGGGGGGGTCCATAAATTATATTTTTCTACACAGAATTGTAAATTAGATTTTGACTGTTCGATCGTTGCCGAATCACTTGAAATAGTGTAAATTATGAGAATATATTTTAATTTAAATAGTCACAGAGTTTCTTCATGCTATTATCCTTCTTATTTTTATTATTATTATTATTTTACTATTATCATCATCATCATCATCATCATTTTTTCATCATTTTTGTCTCATGTCCTGTTTGACTTTTTTTTTTTTCCTCTTGTTGTTGCTCGTTTTCGGAAAACAGAACTGCACATTTTGAACATTTCACTCTCCTAACCGCAGAGTTACAGACTAATTATTATGTAACTCCTGTAAATTTACTAAAATGTTTTTTTTTCTTCCATTTTTTGTTGTAATAGGTGAATAGTTTTATAGGAGTAAAAATGTAGCAGATATGCACAGGCTCAATGTGTCAGGAAATGTATAGAGATGATTATTTATATGTTTATATTATAAAAAAAAATGTGACAGAAAGGATGTGTTTCTGGAGTTTATTTATTTTCCTCTTTTTTTTTTTTGTTATAAAGCTTTTCTTTTGCCAAACTAGATGAGTAAATCTAGACAAAAAAAAAAACCCAATATAGCTAAATGAGTTAAGATCGTACTGTATAACAAGTTATTAAAAAAAGAAAAGCGCTACAGCTGTAATACAGCACACACTGATACAGCTCGGTCACCGTGCTTCCTGTACACGTACACACTGAGTGATGGATGGACTGATAGGATTAGCTGAATAGATGGATGGACAGATACATTCCAGTGATCCCAGATAAGTTAAATCCATTTGGATGGATGGATGGATGGATGGATGGATGGAAAGATTATGCATAGCCGGTTGGATGGAGAGATAGAATGCATTGGATGGATAGAGGAATGGATTATGGATAGTTGGTTGGATGGAGAGATAGAATGAGTTGGATGGATAGATGGATGGATTATGGATAGCTGGTTGGATGGAGAGAAAGAATGCATTGGATGGATAGATGGATGGATGATGGATGGATTATGGATAGACTGTTGGATGGATGAATAGACTGGATGGATGGATGGATGGATGGACAGAGACTGTTTAATGGATGGAAAGATAAATGGATTGTAGATAGATTGCTGGCTGGCTGGCTGGATGGATGGATGGATTTTGGATTGACTGTTGGGTGGATATATTACGGATATGAATGCATGGGCAGATTATGGACAGACTGTTGGATGGGTGAATGAATGGATGGATAGATTATGGATAGTCTGTTGGATAGATGGATGGGCATATTAGAGAGTGCTGGATAGAGGGATGAATGGATAGGTAGATTATGAATAGACTGTTTTATAGCCTGTTGGATGGATAGATTATGGATATACTGTCTGATAGCCCACTGGATGAAATGATGGATGGATGGATGGATGGGTGGATAAATGATTGCTAAATAAAGAGCTGGATGAATAGAGTGATGGATGGATTATGGACAGAGTGATTAATGGATGACTGGATGGATAAACGGATACATGGATGGATGGATGGAGGGGTGGGTAGCTCATGGATAGACGAGTAGATTTGTGGATTATAGATAGATAAATGGATTATAGTTAGCCTGTTGGAAAGGATGGCTTGATAGATTGATGGGTAGACTATGAATAGAATATTGGATGGATGGATGGATGGATGGATGGATGGATGGATAGACTTTGGATAGACTAGAAGGAGAGATGAACAGATGTCTGGCTGAATGGAATATGGACAGGATGGAGTTGGAGGGATGGAAGGATGGACAGATACATTATCATGTAGGTAGAGAGAGGTTATTCTGGTTATTCTTTCAGTGGCAGTCAGTTAATAAGATAAATAGATGGATGATGAATAGATGGATGATGAATAGATGGATGATGAATAGATAGGCAGAGCCAGACTGATAGAGACAGACAGATAGAATGATGGATAGACAGACAGCTGGATAGACACACAGGAAATCAACCGCAACCCAATGCAAACATGTTGTCTGTCTGTCCATGTATGTTTGCACAAATACCATCCTACTTATCTGTCTGTCTCTCTCTCTCTCTGTCTCTCTCTCTCTGTCTTTCTGTCTCTTTATATCTCTCTCTGTTTCTATCTCTGTCTCTCTCTATCTCTCTCTGTCTGTCTCTCACTGTAGAGTTAAATGTGTTTTGTGCAGTATAAGAGCCTGAGTGTTCTCGGAGCTGGATGGTGTGTGTGTGTGAAAAGTGTGTGTCCTGTGTTACATTTGAACAGAAGAAGAGGATTCAGACTGCGAGTGTGTGTGTGTGTGTGTGTGTGTGTGTGTGTGTGTGTCTGATTAAAGCTGAACAAACACTCTACGCTTACACACACTATGCACAATCTAAAATAGGGGAGTAATAAATAGCAAAATAATAAATAGAAAATATATAAAGATATTAATAAGTAGTTATTAAGGGAAAGAAAGAAAGAAAGAAAGAAAGAAAGAAAGATAAATTAGAGAACAAGAAACAATTCAGAAGAACGACTAATAATTCAGTGAATAAATTCAGAAAACCAAAAATAAAAATCTAATCTAGAAAAAAAATCAAGCAAGAAAGAAATGTCAGATATGAAATAAATAAAAAAAATAATAATAAACAGTACTTAATAGTAGTTTTCTTTCTTTCTAAAGAAAGAGAAAACTCAGAAGGAAGATAAATCAGGGAATGAAAATTATGTAAATGAGAAAAAAATCAGATGAAAAGAATGAGAGAAAAAGTGAAATATTAGGGGGAAAAAAGAAGAAAAATTCAGAGAAGAAAAAGAAATTATAAATGAATAAATAAATCATTTTAATTTAATAAAGAAAATCTGATGATAAATAAGAGGAAAAACAACAAAAATAAGAGAAAGTGATCAGGTATAAATGAAAAATGGTTCAAATGATTTTCTTGCCAAAATGAATTTTAAAAATGGCCACATTTTACAGAACATTTGACGAAATAAATAAAAAAAAATTTTATTGCAGTGAAAATGAGGCAGCTTCATTTTGAGAAAAAATCTGGGTTTTTTTTTTTTTTTAGGGTGTCTGTTTTAAATGCTGATACACAAACTCGTTAGCCGCTTCGTTTGTGTGTGTGTGTGTGTGTGTGTGTTTAGAAAAGAGGTTTGAAAGCTTTTGAACTGTGTTGCAACATGAACAGAAATTCCACGGCCACTTCTCTCGAGCAGCTCTTCATTGTGTGTGGGTTTTTTTTTTTTTGACCTTGCACGCTTTATGCCAATACACACAAAAGCATCCAAAAAGCATAAAAGCATGAGCATTCCTCACCACGCAGGTAAATAAAAGCGGCAAAATCCTGCAAGCGGCCTTGTGCCTGAGAGAGAGAGAGAGAAATGCTTGAGGTCATCCAGAAAAAAAAAAAAAACATTTAAAAAAAGAGAAATAAAAAGCATAATCTAAGGCAGCATAATGCAAACCTATAAATCAAGTATTTGAAAATGAACCTTAAACCTAATTTTAATTCGTTTACTATAAACCTTAAAGTTTTACTGAAACAAAACGAATAGATTGTCATCTTTCCTAAAACACGAAAATATTGTAATACTAAAATATCTTGGCTGATTGACCACAGCTGCAGTAATGTGTAATCTAAAAAGATTCAAAATCTGATGTATCTAATGAGAAAGAAAGAAAGAAAGAAAGAAGGAAGGAAGGAAGGAAAGAGGAAAGGTGAGGGGAGAGAGAAGAGAAAAAAGAATGAAGCAAAAAAGAAACAAAAACAGAGAATTAAACAAAGAATCAAATCAATCAATCAATAAAACGAAAGGACAAAAAAGAAATAAATAACTAAAGACAGAAGAACAGAGAGAGAGAGAGAAAGAAAGAAAGAAAGAAAGAAAGAAAGAGGGAGAAAGAAACTGAAACCAGGGATAAAGAAAAATATAACAAGAAAAAAATGAAAGAAAATGAGAAAAATGAGAAAATAAAAAGAATGACATGTTGATGAAAAGGAAGGAAAGATAGACATTTAATAAAAAGAAAGAAGGAAGAAATTAACTCATTTTAAACACATCTGATGTCCACTGAATTGTATAACATGAGGAAAAAAAGTAACACAATTCCAACAAAATTCTAACACTATCCTCAACACAATTCCAAGGCTATTCTCATAATTCCAAAACAATTCTCAACCAATTCTCATAATTCCAACACTACTCCCATAATTCCAACACATTTCTCATAATTCCAACATAATTCCAACACTATTCCAACACAATTCCAATGCTATTCCTGTAATTCCATTGCTATTCCCACAATTCCAACATATTTCTAATGCTCTTCCTGTAATTCCATTGCTATTCCCACAATTCCAACATAATCCCAACACAATTATCATAATTCCAACAGTATTCTCATAATTCCAAAACAATTCCCACCCAATTCTCATAACTCCAACACTACTCCCACAAATCTAATGCTATTGTCATAATTCCAACACAGTTCTCTTAATTCCAACACAATTCCAATGCTATTCCTGTAATTCCATTGCTATTCCCACAATTCCAACATAGTTCCAATGCCCTTTCTGTAATTCCACTGCTATTCCCACAATTCCAACATAATCCCAACACAATTATCATAATTCCAACATAATTCCAACAGTATTCTTATAATCCCACCACTATTCTAATAACTTCAACACTACTCCCACAATTCCATTGCTATTATCATAATTCCCACACAATCCCAGCACTATTTTCTTAATTCCAACCCAATTCCTATGCTATTGCCACAATTCCCAC
Organism: Pangasius larnaudii; assembly: GCA_037576815.1. Classification (NCBI taxonomy): domain Eukaryota; kingdom Metazoa; phylum Chordata; class Actinopteri; order Siluriformes; family Pangasiidae; genus Pangasius; species Pangasius larnaudii. Next base: position 24,037,289 of record CM074919.1, on the reverse strand, counting down.
GCGATTCCCACAATTCCAACACTACTGTCACAGGTCAGTTCTGCTAATTGTGTTTTTATGTTGTGTTATGCTGCGTTGTAGAAATATAGTGGTGTGTGTTAGTAGCCTGTGAGATTCACTTCTGTATCCACAAAATCTATCACTCAAAGTTGTCCCTGTTGTTGTTTAGATAAGCAAACACAAACACACACATTTGTTTCAGGCAGATTTATTGCTTTTGGATTTGTGTTTACATTTCGTTGACATTTACATGATGACAAAAAGAGGATGTGTACACACTGATGCGTCCATGACAGCAGTTTAGGAACACACAGTTCACTCCACACAGTAATGAGTGATCACATGACTTTTGGAGTGTACAGAAAATCGTCTCTTATACGGAGCGTTTCCCTTCCAGTCCACAACAACAACGCAGAAGTGTGTGTGTGTGTGTGTGTGTGTGTGCGTGTGTGTGTAACAGACAGACAAATCGCTCGGAGCTCTGAACGAGTGTGTGAATGTTCGCTTGGGTGCAGCGTCACTGATCCACGGTAAACAAACTAAGGAAATCCACGCGCCACGTCCTCCCTGCTTTAATATAAAAAAAAAAAAAAAAAAACACGTCATGTGAACATTAAAGGTGCAGTCAGCGTGGAGATGCTGAGCCGATACGTTGATTAGAGAGATACAGAGATGAAAGAATGCACAGATTTCTCTATCTAGTGTTTAGCAATTCTGCCAAGAAAGAAAAGACGGAAGTAGAAGGATGGTGAATCTGTTCATCGGCCCTGGACCTGGTGAGGAACGTAATCTCATTAGAGGTGAAACTCGCTCGCAGGAAACACGCGCTGTGGACAAACCAGTCATTAGTTGGATCGAAATCAGGGCAGGATTTTTCATAAATCTGTATTAAAGGTACGGTTCAGCGCTTAAAGGTTCAGTATGTGAAGTTTACAACCGTTTCTAGACCTTAAATAATCGGATCATTTCAAAGACACAGTTTAAAAAAAATTGTAATTCACAAAAAATTCAAAAATTAACGCCTCTTACTGGCTCTTCAGTTCAGGTTCCTGTTTATATTTTTCTGGCCCAGACGTTAGCTCCGCCTCCTGTTCAGCTCAAAGATTGAGCTCTGCAAAAGGTAGCAGAGGGCTTTAAAAAAATTACACACTGCTCCTTTAAGGTTCTGAAAGGTTCTGAGTTCTAATCTGCTGTAAGACTCTGTGTTTAGACTGAATGCTGCCTTGCAAACGTCAAATAAAAGTAAACGTTTTTAAAAGTTAATTCATTTCATATTTCTGACTACATTAATTTCTGGCCCAGAAACTAGCTCTGTCTCCCCCTTCCACCCAAAACACAGCTACATTTCTTTTACTTAAAAGAGAACTTTAACAACTGTGTGAAGTTTAAGGTTTTTCTTTCAGTTGTTGTCTCGGAAACAAGCAGAGGGCTGTAAAAAAAAAAAATTACACACCGCAACTTTAACATTCCAGAAGGTTCTGAGTTCTAATACACTGTATGAACAAAACCATTTAAAATGGATCCTGCTTCATAAATGATAACACCACTAAAATAAAAATTAAGGTGATTTTACTACTTTACAAGCAAACAATGGCTCTTATTGATTTCTGTTTACATTTTTCTGGCCACAAAGTTAGCTCCACCCCTCAAGCCGAAACACAGCTGTTCAAGTCTACCTTTTTTCCTTATTTAAAAGGAAAGATAAATTTAACGGTTGTGGGAAGTCGAAGGCCTGGCGATGTTTTAGTGTCAGTCGTCTCGGAGGCAGCAGAGGGCTGTAAAAAAAATTACACACTGCTCCTTTAAAGTTCTGAGTTCAAATCCACTGAAAGGCTCTGTGCTTCGAATTCAGCTTTTAAGAGATATTAAAAGATATTATTATCCCAATTTAGCCACATGTATTAGCTATGATGAAATGTCCTAGACATAAATCAACGCTTCAAACTAATACTTTGCCAAAAAATCAACTTCACCGTCACCTCCTCTGGAGTCGATCAGCTGAAACACTTGGTGTCTGATGGTAGCTTTTGCACTGGAGCTATGAGGCTGATATTTTCCCTAAACAGAGGCTCAAATCTTCACATAGCTACAAAAATATAATTTTTAAAATAGTATCAAAATTCTGTATTTACACCGCATCACTTCGACCCCAAATCCCCCCCCCCAACATCATTAGCCTTGTTGCTGGAAAGTGAAGAAGCTAACAGTGGACACCAAACACGTCTTTAGCTGATCGACTACATTTGGGGAATTGTCGCTGAACCGTTCCTTTAAAACAAATACTGGGAAAAAAAAACAAAACAAAAAAAACACCCATTCGGCAGTCTCTGGAACATCTAACCTGCAAAAAAAAGAGGCTGAAATTAGTAAAATATATACAATTAGCCTAAATGACGAGTATATCCTTCGACAAATTCTTAATTACAGAATAGATACAGTGACCTTCAATGTACAAACATGTTTTTAAAAAGCTTCCAGCACCACAAAAAAAAACAAAAAAAAAAAAACAGCCCGGCTATTGTTGCAAGATCATCAAAAAATAATCCTACAAAACATTCAAGTAAATGAACCACAGGACAGTACAAACAAATACAGTTAAAAAGACGCAGCCGCTAAATCTTCCAGCCACAAACTTCTAATGAAGTTACTTTAAGATTCAATATGAACCTTGGTTTCTTACTTATAAGATTTTTCCCCCCCTTTTTAAATCTTATATACGTATTAGAAATGTGTCATGTGACACGGGTCAGCATAGCTGATACACTTCAAATGCATGAGGATTTTTACAAAAAAATCCATATAAATGAAGATTTAAAGTGCACTTAATCTGGAAGTCAAAACGTAAAAACAAACAAATAAATAAAAATATAAATAAATCGATGAATTAATAAATCAATAAACCAACATAAAATAAAAATGAGCACAAATTCAGCATGCACATACAGAATGACAACGACATCTTACCAATGCTTATGAGAATACCTGTGGACAAGATATAAATAAATAACCGACATATTAACCTATTTAATATATTCAAGTTATCATTTTTGACTAAAAACTGACTTTTATATAGATTTATATATAATATAAAGCAATCAGGACATTTGAATTAAGTTGCTTTCACACTTAGTGTCTTTTTTTTTTCCCCCTAAAAAAAAATAAATAAATAATAGCTGGCCAGACCACGTAACACAGCCATACTGTAACCATAGCAACACTCTTACCAATCCTAGCTAGTATCAGCTAACTAACTAGTATGTAAAAAGGGAACCAAAAAAAAGCCAAATGTGAAAGCAGTATTGACCTTTAGCTTGTTTAGGTTTCAAATTTTTTCATGCATTCATAAGAAAAAGATATTTCTTTGAGACCGAGCTCAAAAGAACTCAAGCAGTAACCCGAAAAAAAGTGCCTTAAGAATCTAACAAAAAAACATCTAAAAACATCAGCTGGCAAAATTCAAAAAGTATTTTTTTTCCCCCAAAAGCTTCAACCCAAAACACCTGGATGGAGAAGTTAAGATGGTGAAATGAGGAAAACAGACATTTTTCCCCTCACGCATACACAAAACCTTTAGAGTGAACCGCCTGCACATACGTATCATTACAGTGTATACACATGACCATGGTTTATTCTTTTTTCTTTTCCTTTTTTTAATCTTTAAAATGTCTTCAAATAATAAGCTTGCCAAAGATAAACCTCTGGGCTAAGCGTGCTTCTTTAAACAGAATGTGTAAAACAATCCAGCAGTGATGTGGTTTAGTACAAAAAAGAAATTCTGACAATAATTATAATCGGGGAGGGAAAAAGAAAAATAAAAAAAAAAATAAAAAATCACCCGCTGTTACAGTTGGTGTTCCTCAAACGTCTAATGTAGCCACGTCTTATGTACATGAGCGCGAGCACTGATAGCGGCTGCTCCCGACACACAGCAACTCCTGGACAAGCGTAGAATAGAAGTAATGAATAATTAACGCTAGTGGAAAGAGGACGAGGGCAGCATCTATGCTAAACGGAAAGAACAAAATAGAAAGTGGCATTCATTCAAATTAGGGAAATTGGGTGAAAATGCAAATAACTCAAAGGAAATGGTGCGGGGATGTAGCGCAAAAAACATCCATCCTTTTAAAAACCACAGTATAAGGGGGAAAAAAACGAGCTGTAATCACCCACAACGCTAGTTAGCAATAAACACTAGCTAACACACGCTGAGGAAACTGTGAGAAAGTGGAAAAAAAATTTAATGAAACATCCATCTAAGGCTGAGGAAAATATCATAACTCAGGATCCGTGAGGAGAAAATACTAATCTGCGTTCACTCAGAACGCTAGTTAGCAAAGCTAGCGTAACAATCCTTCAATCCTGATGACTCTGAAGTGCCAAATGCCCAGATTAAACGGAAAATGAATGAAAATGCCCTTCAAAACAACTCCAGCCCTTAAAATCACAAGAGTCCAGGGGAAAAATAAAGACGGATCTATAATTACCTCAAAGTGGTTAAATGCTAGCAAGCTAAACCCTCGGACTCGCACTGAGAAACTGAGGGAACTGGGAACAAAAAGCTAATCATAACAAAGCAACCATTAATGTTAACATGATACAGAACAGAAAATAGAAACAGAGAGAAAGGAAGAGAGAAAGAAAGACTGATCTATACTTGCTAGAACGTTAGTTAGCAATGCTAGCATAACAATCCTTCAAACTTGGGAAATGGAGGAGAGCCCTCAAGCAACAGAGTGAACAAACTGATAAAAATAGGGACATTTTTACCTCAGAAAAAACCCCTAACCGCTTAAAATCTCCACAAATTGATCTATACAGGCTGGTTAGCACAGAGCTAGCACAACAATCCTTCAGACTTAGACGCAAATGCAATGTTTGGATGTAACAAGAGATGGAAACTGAACAAAAACAAAGCCAAGTGTACTTTAGAACTGAATCTCGTTAAAATTTAAACGCACTAGCTGTGAATTATACGAAGAAGTTGTAAACATTACACAGTTAGCATAACTAAAGTGGAAAAAATGAAGGAAAATCAAAGACCTGGCGTGAAATTAGCAATGTTAGTCTAATATTGCTTCAAACTGGGGAATCTGAGGGAACATGCTGAATGTTTAAGACATAGCAAAAGAAAAAAAAAGTTAATATGCCTTACTGTATCCTCTTTATAGCTAATCAGAGCAGAAAAGATCGAATTGTACGGACTAATTGACACAGCAAGCAGTGCTAGCGTTAAAAAAATTCCCCTCAGAGAAAACCGTGAGCGAGAGCAAAAGGACACTGTGGTCTCAAAATCTAACAACCAGAAAAGAAACTACAGCTAATTATACACAACGCTAATTAGCAAAGTCTCAGATTGCGGCTTTGCTGCTGTTAGCTTATCCAAAATGATCAAACGCTAATATGCTAGTATGTTCAGCCACTCTAGAAATGCTGCAGTGTAACTTGAAAAAGCCAAGACGACGACTTTCTCACAAGAAAAATACAACCGCACGCATTTTATGGGGCGCAAGCAGGACGTAGAAGTGCGGTTGTGTTTTTACTATTTTCATTTACATGGATAAATCTTAAAAAAAAAACACAAAAACAAAAAATTTCATGAAAAGGAAAACGAGAGAAATATGAATATTTGAATTTTTAGCCATTCCGGAAAACTAGCCATTGAGGAATTATGATAATAAAATAAATAGCAAGTTAATATTTAAACCTACGATCGGAGATCCGAAATAAAAACCTTTCTAATAAAAGTTGATTGTATATTGGATGCCTGTGATAAATGGGATCGTAAAGTGTGCACTGAGCTGAAAGATGAACTACAGCTACTTCATGACCTCAGAAAAAGCAAATTATGTAAATTATTGAATAATTACGCGTGAACAAATCTCTTACGGTCGTTTCTACTCGCATGCTGCCCTCTAGTGGTGGCAAAGACTACAGCTCCAGCCTGCTTTTCGATCTCGTGGGAAAAGAAAATCTTGTCCAGGAGTGCGTATTTAAAAGTGTACACGAAGACGGGAGCAACCATTATCGAGCGTCATCTTTATCGACTACGCAGCCTTTCTCTCGTTTCACTTACTGATCAATCAGTCAAAACAAAAAATAATAATAATAATAATAATAATAACAACAGTAAACGGCGCGTCTACAGTCTGAGCGACTTCCCCACCTTTGAGTCAGTTCTGGGAATTATCAGTGGAGTACGTATCACAAAGCAGGAACAGCGGCTCTCAGTGAAACCGTGGATGATTAAATCCGAGTCGTTTGCCATTGTTTCTCCCGTTAGTTCCTCCGAAAACTTGCTTTAGTGTTTTGAGAGCTTTAGAGTAAAACACGGCCTTGATTCCAGGAGCTTGCTTCGATCTCTCGGCTTTGCGCTGATCGTTCTCTCGTTCGCCCGATCCTCAGCCGTCGATAATGGTCACGTCGATGTGGGACAGATCGATCATGTGCCTACGTGATCACAACACACAAAAAAATTTAGCTGCTAAGCTATTTACATAAGCTATCTGCAGTAAACAAAAAACAGTCATTCAGCCAACGGCAGCGTTTTATTTCCATTCATGATGTAACAGGAGAAAAATCGTAATTCATGTGAAAAAAAAAAAAAAAAAAAACACTTATTATTTATAGTTAGTCCTTTTTACAAACCGCTAGTCTAGCAAGGAAAATGGCTGATCTGCTGCTCAAACTGTTCGAACGTATCTGTGCAAACCAGCATGTTTAACCGCTTTCTATTTAAATTGCCAACAATTACAACTTAACGTATTTACAAATGACATGTTGTACTTTTTTTTATCCGTTTATAGTTACGTTCGATGTTGCGGAACGTTCTTAATTATGAAATGCAGCTACAAACCCGTCGTTCCCTCACCAGGTTCTCGTTTTTTCTCCCAAAGTTAAGAAAAGTAGCTTGTCATGTTGATAAGAAACCGCAAAGCGTAAACACGACTTAAACGTCCTGAAGATGTCGGAAAAACTTATGCATATTAACGTGCAGCTTTATCTCTGACACTGGAGACTCCTTCCATATCCGTTAAATGAACATCTCCTTTCAAGAAACTTCACCATATCAACGTTTATACGTTTTTATTTGTTATGTAACAGTACGTTTTTAGTACGTTTATTATTAATCGTAGATTAGGTGGAGCGTCTGAAATACAGGTCCGCATGTAAGCTGTTGCTATAGAAACGATAACTTAGTAGCACGCGTGCATATGCTTGAATGTGTCTGTGCTGACCGGCGTTCTTTAATCGAATATTGATATCGTTAAAATTATTCGTAAAAGCGATTAGATTTCATACATTGTTATAGACATAGTGGCATTTTTGCTGCTGTATTCATAATTAATATATTTAACTATATATTTGTTTAACGTTAACCAAGTCAAACATACATAACATATTTTATGTTGCATTAATAAAGTCAAAACATTCTCAATTTAGTGCATTTACAGAAAGCGAGGACGCTACTTCAGAGAGCACCGTTTTACAAAAGTGAAAAATAAGAAATACTGGAGAAGCTCCAGATGAACTGCGGTCACCTGTGGAAGCTGTGCTGGAAACTCAGAGCGTGCTGAGGATTCACAAACGTGGCGATGGCTTTCCTCTGCTGCGGCATCATCTTAAACATCTACAGAGCACAAAACACTAAACTTTCAAACTAGAAATCGCCGATTTAGGAAGAGAAATGTCTGACTTGCTCTCTTTAGGAAGTGAGATTGTATTGCATCACATTATTGTCTGCACATTTGATACAGAAACCTGCTCTGTTTGTACGGAGCTTTAATAAAGGCTATCTGGCCACAAGATGGCGTCATTGCACGCTCATATGATACGCTCAGACGCGCTCTAGACACATACACAGGAAACCGAATGACTAGCGCCACCCAGTGCACTGAAGTGTTACTGCATCATGTAATATTTACAATGTTTAACGTTTTAAGTTAGGCTCATCTTATCAACTAAATGATCGACATCTGACACTGGAGACTCCTTCCATACATATCAAATAAACATTTCCTTACAGGAAAAATTCACCAATTTCAAAGATTGTGATTTTTCTTTCCGTCTCTGTGAATGAGCTGTTACTATAGAAACGATAACAAACGCATTGATACGAACCTGTGATTTACAGAACTGTTGTTATAGAAGATTAATCAACACCTTCGGAGCAATCAGAATCCAGAACTGTATATGTTGTACCTGTATGGGGCCGATGGAGTTGAGCAGGTTTTTGATCTGTTTCTCGGTGGTAGAGGACGACAGGCCGTCTATAGACACCGTGCTGGGCTGAGACTCCGCAACTCGGGTATTCTGCCTGTTCTGCTGCGGCGCCGCCGCCCGGCCGCCACGAGCACCACGACCACGCCCCCGACCCGAGACCACCACCTGCGCAGTGACGAGACCAAAACACACACACACAAAACTTAGGCCCAGTCCACACTAACATGTTATATTTCAGTTTCCTGTCCACAATGAAATGCAAAAACAATAGAAAATCTGTCACATGTACAACTGAGCAGTTGAGGATTAAGGGCCTCGCTCAAGGGCCCAGCAGTGGCAGCTTGGACTGTGACAGCGATCATAAAACACACTTTCCCAACGCTGCTTATATACTAACTTATATATAAACATGAAACTACATTTCCTAATACCGAAAAGAACACTGCGATACTGCCATCTTGTGGTGATCACGTGACTATTACTTGACTTGAAAACTGCTTGACTATTTATGTACTTGTTTGTTTGTTTATGAAATTATTTAATAACCCCCAATCCCCACCATGGACTATAACCAAAATCTAGAAGAGGGAAAGAAAAAAATGGAAAGAAAATTAAAAATAAATAAATAAATAAAGAGGTAGAGAAACATAGCAGAAGAAAAAAATCGATTAAAAAATGTATAAATTATGAGAATTGAGGAAAAAATACACTGTATACTTGTACGCATCAACAAACTAGAGACAAAAAAAATGTAAAAAGAGGGGGACAAAAAAATCCAAAAATATATTTTCCATGATCCAAACTATGTTAAATGGGTGGGTTTTTTTTCTCTTTTCTCTCTCACGCTCTCTCTCTCTTTTTATTTTTTTTATTTTTTTTATTTTTATAATAATTATTCGTTTTAAAGAGCAGATTCGAAAATGTCTTTGTGAATGTGCCCAGGTTGGCTTGGACAAGGCCTTCATCCTGTGACAGGTGTGTGTTTTCTGGAACATTCCTCAGCCTCTTTAAGTTAAAAGTGATGCAGCATTCGGCTACAACTCGTAATCCGTAACTTCCTACATTAAAAAAAACAAAAGTTAATGCCCCCTCGAATTTGTACTCAGGAACTTGGGATGGTCTCCTCGACCATGAGTTCATCAAATGACGTCAAATCAAAATGGCTGCTCACAGCATCAGCAGTGAACAACAGCAGCACTTCTTCACCTTCAAATAAGTTATAGTGTATGTATAAGAATGAGATTATTCAACACACACACACACACAGGTGTTGATGTTTTTCCTCCACTTTGTAGGTTAAAAAAAATAATGTAATTCCGAGTTTTTCCTGAACACAGGATAATTTGTTGGTTTTTAAGCTCGTATGAGGACGTACCCGGTTACTCTGGTTCACTTCAGGCTGCTGTTGCTGCTGTTGCTGCTGTTGTGGAGGTTGCTGTGGTCCAGCTGCTGGTACCGTGACCTTCCTGACGGCGCTCAGTCTCTGCTGAGGAGCGGCTCGACCAATCATTTGCTGCGGCTGATTCTGAAGGGGCGGAGCTTCCTCTCCCTGTGGAATACAGATAAGCCTGTTTATTCTGCTTATACACAATATCTGAGGCATAATATCAGCTCTAACAGGTGTCAGGAATGATGACGATTTTGATGCTGGTTTGTGTCCCACTGATAAAACATTTACAACTAGATCCTATAAAATTAAGGTAAAAGCCATTTTACACACTTGACACTTCAAAAACCGCATTATTTTTGTGTCAACGTGTAACATCTCATACTTGAAACGCCACCTCCCCACCCCTTTCATCATGCATGTCTAAGTTATAAAAATACATTTTACTACATTTCAAATCAACTTTGAACAAATTAACCCCTATGAAATATTTGGAACAATCCACAAGTCACATGTTCAACCAGAACATATTTCCTAAAGATCACGTGAAAAAGCAAAAAAAAAAAAAGTCTCTCACTCTTTTTTTCTAAAATCATGCTGTGATATCGACTGATGAGGTCACTTTGAAAATAAATTATTCATTAAAAAAAAAAAAAAAAAAAACATTTTAAATAAACCATCGCAAAGTCCTTAACGTCCTTGTGCCATTAGCATGGATGCCAGTGGTCTCCATTTTGTGTCTAAGAATTCAGACCTTTTCTCTATGTTTCTTGCAGCATTTATTTTCATTCGTTTTTTTTTTTTATTTCCTCCTTTTACTTCTTAACTGTCTGATCTTTATCTTTATTACTAAAGTGTAATTTTCTTATTCCTTTGCTTCAGTCTGTTGCTGTCCGCGAGCTTTCTGAAGGAACAATATGACAAAAGACTAACAATTCTGACCCGAGCTCCTGCGCTGACGAGTGAATCTATCTGTCCGTCGCTCTCTGGACGCTATCATTCTCCCGCCTGATGCGCTGACAGATTAACGCAGCTGAAGAGAAAATCCAGAGCTGCTTGTCGGATGCTAAGCTGCAATTCCCTCACCCTCTTCCTCCTCCTCCTCCTCCTCCTCCCTGCTGCTTTTGTGAACGTTTCATTTACTCTTATCGCCGGCGCTAAGCTCAAAAGAATATCTGTCCCTCTTTTATTCCCCCCTCTCCTCCCGCAGGTATTATTACAGCCATACCTGCGACGAGGAAGAAGATTAATTGCGCTCGTTGTGGGACTGACACCTATTTTAACACGGATCAGCGTCAGACGGCTGGAGAGGGAGAAGATAACGTCGTCAATCCATTTACACCCCCCCCCCCCTCCCTCTTCTTTTCATGGTTAAGACATTTATTTACGAAGCGGAGTCTGTGTCAAATTTCAAAAATGATAAAGTTTTACGGTCCCGGCGGAGCAAAACGACTTAAAGGAGACTCGCGAACCTTTAAGCCGCTGTCGAAAATCCGAAATGCCAGACGGCTCACTCTGACGAGTGCCATTTCAGCGCTTAAAAAGGTGACGAGTGTGCTCAATTAGAGCCGAGTGCCATCACACAGGCTTTATGGATTTCGTTCGGTCAGGAGGACGTTCACAGTAAACTGACGCTCGTTCGCTTTGTCCGGATTCAAAGAAAGATGACAGGATGGAAGAAAAAAATTCAAAGGACAACAGCGGGATGTGAACTTTACATCAGGCCTACGTGGCTCACGGATAAAGTCTGATGCTTGGACTTTTTTTTTTTTTTCCCTAATATCATATTTTACAGACCTTAGCATTCATATCATGGCTTTCTTTTCCCCAGTAGCCATTCTACTACATCACAGTGTGTTGATCCATTTTAAATTTTGAATTATTATACTCTGGAACTAAATGCTGGACTGATGCTACCACTACCATGCTTCACAGTAAAGACAGTGTTCTCAGGCTGATTACATTATTTGTTCACCTTTTCCATATATCTGCTGGAAACTCTTCGCTTTATATTACCTTCATTCACAAAACCGAGCTTTATAAAACAGTTTTTTTTTTATATATGCAACAAATTGTACTGCTAGGAAATTGCTCATAAACCGATATATTGTGAAGCATATCGTGTATCGTAGAAACGCCTTTGAGGATTGTGACGTGATATTTTTTGTCGTATCGCTCACCCCTGCTCGATATTTTATCACTTTTTCTAATCTGTAAATAACTATGTAAATAACTAA
>CM074919.1:23977024-23996057 GCA_037576815.1 Pangasius larnaudii | reverse complement strand
TTTCCTACAAAAGCACGTCCTGAAGTGTTTTATTCCTCCTATACCACAGCAAATCTGCCAATGATTACAGCTTTTATTTAGCAAAGAATAACAAGAAAGAATGCTTCTTTCTTTCATGCTTTTAATAGCCAAATATTAATGACACACTTTTAATAACTGAATATTAACGAAAGTTTTAATAACCGAATATTAACGCTTGTGATAGCCGAATATTAATGACATGCTTTTAATAACCGAATATTGATGGGACGCTTTTAATAACCAAATATTAATGACATGCTTTTAGTAACTGAATATTAATGGAACTCTTGTAATAACCAAATATTAATGGAATGCATCCTTTTTTGTTGTTTATCTGTCTGTCTGTCTCTCTCTCTCTCTTGCTCTTCCTCCCGCTTTCTTTCAAAATTCAAGTTGCCTATATTAAAGTGGCAACAAGTGTAGAGCATAAACATGTAATAAATATGTAATAAATATGTAATAAATGCAATAAGTATGTAATAAATGCAATACATCTTGCAGGTGTGAGTGAGACGACTGGAGGAGGGTGGAGTTATCATACACACACACACACACACACACACACACACACACACTGTGTGTGAAAAAAAGATAGGGAAAGAAAGAAAGAAGACATGGTGAAAAATCACCATGTTTTCTTTCTTTTTTCCCTATCCTTTTTTCCCTATCTTTCTTTCTTTCCTTCTTTCTTTCTTCTGTTCTTTCCTTTCTTTTGTCTCTTTTGTTAGTTTGTTTATCTTTTTCTTTCTATTTTTATGCACAGTTCTTTCATAGTTTTTATGGACTCTTCTTTCTTTCTTTCTTTACTGTTTTTGCCCTTTTCTTTCTTTATAGTCTTCTTTTTTTTGCTATTTTGTTTTATTTTGTTTGAGTATTTATTTCTATCTTACATTCTTTTTTTCTTTTTCACTGTTACTTTTTCTATTCTATATCATTCATTGTTTTTTTATCATTCTTTCTTTCTTTCTTTTTATCATGTCTTCTTTCTTTCTCTTTCTTTCTTTAATTCCTACCACGCATTGAAGTTTTTGGATGTTTCTTTTTCTTTTTTTTTTGTTTTCTTTTACTCCTCCTTCATTGCTCTTTAAAAGCGCAGGACTTCTTCGCTCACATGCAGGTGCAGTTTAACGTTGCTGTTCTGTCGTCTCTCTGCTCTGTCGTCTCTCTGCTCGTCCCCTGAGAGAGCTGTGAGATCCACGAGGCATTCCGGCGACTTAACACGCGGCTCTTTAAAGCATTAACACTCCGTCCGCTGTTGATCTCATTAAGAGCAGCAGAGTCACTTCTCCTCGTGTGTGAACAGGTGTGAGAGGTGAACGAGTGATTAAAGCCCCGCGCCGATCACTCCTCACAAACACCGCGTCCGAGCTGCGGCCCGTCGATAAGCCAGAGCCCAGCGCAAACACACACACACACACACACACACACACCGAATATCAATTTCACGTTTCAGCACACACCGTGTCAGGTTCCGAAAAAAAACAAGGCCTGGGCCGCGGTGTCAGCGTTATCTCCTATCAATTAGAGCCTGAAGAGGATTAACCTCCAGCACTGAGAGCGAGCGGATAGCAGAGGTCACCTCACCACCTCATCACTCACCACCTCTCTTCTACTCACTCTCTCTCCCTTCACTCGTTTAACAGAGAACGCGAGCTGATGACTCTCAGCTCTGGCTTTGTAACGTTACCCGGAGGAGCGCAAGAGCAACGGAGCGGCGGATATCCGACACGAAGCAGAGGAGACAAAACACGCCTGGATTTCATTCTTTATCCAACAGGTCCATCTGAACATCACGCCCTTTCAGCCAACCAGCTCGTTTACACCTGCTGGATGCTGCATTCTGATTGGTCAGAAGGGGTTGATGAATTTTCTGTAATGGCAGTGCCAGTTCTAATACGTCACCGTTTCTATAGTAACAGATCAGTCACAGGGACGTGTACGGCGGACGGGTTGCGTAATCATCGATCCGCTGACGCTTCCCGTTGTTTATTTATCGTCTGCGGAAGGAGTCTCCAGTGTCAGCGCTTTGTAACAGTAACGGTGTAACCACGGGAAAGTCTCGAGGCTGCTGAGTTGTTTCGCGGACGCTCCACAACACTAAATGGATAAAAAGTACGAGGGGTCGTTCTATAATAAAGAAAGTGGCGTCATGGTGGGCAGATTGCTGTGGAATAAGGGGAATGAAACACAGTGACAGTAACTGCTCTTCATCACACCACTGCAGGACACACAGTGTTCTCCTCCTCACACCTCCTCTGTGCAGTCCCCAGTCTGTGTCTGTTACGCTGCAAGTCTTCAGTAATAAAGCTTCTTTCTTCTTTTTTTGCTTGCTTCTCTCTCTCTCTCCCCCTCTCTCCCTCTCTCCTTTTATCACTTCTGTTTCTTTCATTGTTTCTTCACTGCCTTTCTTTTTCTGTTCTTTCTTTCTTTCTTTCTTTCTTTCTTTCTTTCTTTCTTTCTTTCTTTCTTTCTTTCTTTCTTTCTACTATTGTTAGCTTGCCTCTCTCTCTCTCTCTCCTTCCACCCTTCCACCCCTTGTTAGCCTCTCTCTCTCTTTCCTTTCTTCACTGCCTTTCTTTCTTTCTTTCTTTCTTTCTTTCTGTTATTTGTTTGTTTCTTTGTTTCTTTCTTTCTTTCTTTCTTTCTTTCTTTCTTTCAATTATTGTTTGCTTGCCTCTCTCTCTCTCTCTCCTTCCACCCCTTGTTAGCCTCTCTCTCTCTTTCCTTTCTTCACTGCCTTTCTTTCTTTCTTTCTTTCTTTCAATTATTGTTTGCTTGCCTCTCTCTCTCTCTCTCCTTTCTCGCCCTTATTTCTTTCATTGTTTCTTCACTGCCATTCTTTCTTTCTTTCTATCTCTCATTTTTTCCCTCTATTTCTTTTTTCACTGTCATCTTTCTTTTTTCACTATCTTCTTTCTTTCTTTCTTTCCTTTTTTGTTTCTTTCTTTCTTTTCCCCCTTATTTTTCTCCACCTCTATTAATTTTTCACTGTCTTTCTTTCTTTCTTTTTTTTCTTTCTTTCTTTCTTTCTTTCTTTCTTTCTTTCTTTCTTTCTTTCTTCTGTTCGTTCGTTCGTTCCAGTCGTGAGATTTATTGATAAGCACTCACTGCAATTTTGGGGATTTTTTTTTCCCCAGGCAGTTTAAATAAAACATTTCGTGACAAATATAAACTAAACCTAATCCCGTCTTCTTCTGCGTTTTCCTCAGACAGCAGAGTTAAAAAACGACGTGCACTTTATCCCACGCTTCCTCACGCAGCGTCCACCTCGCTCGTAACAGGAAATCCTGCTCCCTGTGCACACTCCGGCAGGGGGGGGTGTATGGTTCATATTCTCCATGTCCTCTATGTGTGTGTGTGTGTGTGTGTGTGTGTGTGTGTGTGTGTTTAATAAAGACGACGGCACACACACTTTCACACTTTCACACTTTCATTAAACAGCTGCTTCAGGCAAACACACAGCTTTGTCAATCATCACAAAACCCAGCAACCAAAAAAAGAGATTTTATATCAACAGAGAAAAAAAAAATGCTACAAGTTTGTGTTGAAGTTAAAGTGAGTTAATAATGTGTTTACAAGAATATAAAAAAAAATGTGTAACTGTTTTTCAGCATGAATTATTATTCAAAAAATGAGAAGATATCATTGTGTGTAATTTTAATACTACAGACCAAAAGTGTGGAGAAGTTTCACGATCCTTTCTAGCCTTCTTTTAAACGTTGTCCTTTCTTCATTTCTCTCCTTGTCTTTGTACTGTCTAACCATTTGTTTTATTCTCTTTCTTTCTTTCTTTCTTTCTAACGATTTGAGATAAAACCGATCCTCCCACACTCGTCTGTTTTCTCAATGCTTTCACGCTTACGTCCATAACGTGCTTCTCCTACACGTTACTTTCTACCTTTTTTTCCCACTGTAACATTCTTTCTTTTCACTTTTCTACTTCGTCCACGATCGCAAGCATTTCAATCGTCTTTGTTTTGTTTATGTCTTTTGTTTTGTTTTGTTTTTTTTTTCTTTGTATGCTGTTAAACGTATAAAAGAAACCAATAAAGTAACCGCAAACACACAAACGTCCTGCAGCTCGATCATTACGCTTACGCTGTTCCTTCTTGAAAATACTTTTTTTAAAAATCGTAAATAATAAAAGATTAATAATAAACGCTCTCTGTAAGGGCTGTTCGCTTTCATCCGCCGCTTGATCCGATGGCGTGAATGTGCACGTGCCGCTCCCGTGCGAGATTTCAATTGCCACACTTTCATGCTGCATCACAACAACTTCAGCATGATCGCTGATCAAAACAGAGCATCGGAGGTGTGTGTGTGTGTGTGTGTGTGTGTGTGTGAAGTGGATTGTTGCTACCCTGCAGTGTTTTATTCCTCTCGCACCACAGCAATTTACTATTCGTTATTTATTAAAGAACAACACATCATACTTTTTATCCGTTTGTAGTTACATGTTGTGGAACATCCGTGAAAGACATTAGTTCGCAGCTTGACGTGTTACCGAGAAGCCGCAAAAGCGTGAACTTCTGAAGACTTTTCCGTGTCGGAAATCCTGACACTGGAGACTCCTTCCCTGAATGTAGAAGAAAGTCCGAAATCGTGGCGATTTTTGACAGATTTAAACTCTTCCGACTCCTTTATCGATTAATTATTGGTCCACTGAATGACGGAAGTGTTACGGAAGCATGAAATGCGCCGACATTTAGAAGACTTGAATCAAACTTGTTGACTGAAGGAAACCAGGAAGTGTAATTTTCATTCTACAGTGCTCAGTCGATAAAAACAGTATTTTAGGAACTGGTCGCTCAGTTAATGTCAGTGTGTACAAATGTTACATCAGCGCAAAAATAAACTTCCCAGACGTTTATGTCGCATTATCCTGCAAAACAGTTTTGGATGCTGATTGGTCAGAAGGTGATGATGCGAAAGTGCTGACATATCACAGGTTTATACGTATTAATGACAGCGTTCTAATATGTTATCGGTTCTACAGTAACAAAAAACGCGTGCAGTCGTTTAGTGTAATCGTTTAAACTTTAAGGAGTTTCCAGTGTCAGAGGTAAAGCTGCAACTTTAAGTTTTCTGACATGTTCAGGACAGAGGAGTTTACACTTCAGGCTGGCGAAGGAGCGACTGTTTATAGCTACTTTAACGTAACGCGTTTTTAGAACTCGGAAAGGTTCTCAGTTTGTAATCGGTTCATTCACCGGGCGCATGTCCTCTAATCAGCCCCATGCTGCGTTATCACCTTTTCTGAAACGTGTAACGAATTGCTTATTGTCGTAAGATGTAGGAAGATGCAGCTACGAGTCTGATGTTCTTCGTCAGATCACACGTTTTGTACACGTTTAGATTCAGACTGTCAGTGATATTACATTATAGATCGTGTAGGATGTCACAATACACTAGAATTACACTAGTGATCAATTTCCTTCATGAACTTTAGGCATTATTTTGATTTTATCAATTGAAAGAGACTCGTAATGTGAAATATCTAGCTAGTAGTGACTAAAATTATGATGCGTAGATGCGTTTAATCACTGTTTCTTCTGTTCGAAGGAAAAGGAAGAGAATTGGAGATGATAATTATTTTCCGTCTCTCACTCTCTCTCTCTCTCTCTCTCTCTCTCTCTCTCTCTCTCTCACTCTCTCTCTCTCACACACACACACACACACACACACGCACATCTTGGTGTTTGGTTTTCATAAGGATTGTGAGGGGCATTTCAGTGTGTTTGCCGTGTCCATCCCGCGTGTCTGTTTAAACACACGTTCCATAATCAAGGACAGAGCTTTTAGCTTAGGAAGGCCCCAGGTGGTGTGTGTGTGTGTGTGTGTGTGTGTGAAATGCCAGCGGAAGCTCATCTCAGCTGCCTGAATGGAGACAAAGCACAGCGGACACACAGCTCTGCCCTTTTCTCTTTGGCCCCGTTGCCCTCCGTACCCTTTGATTAGCCGAGTAGGGAGCACTGACCCCCGCCACTCGCCCCCTCAGCACCCTCCAGAGTGCGCACTTGTCCACCGGTGACCCCTCCTTCCGGAAACGTCTGCAGTGGGAAAGTGGAAATGTTGCACGAGGGCGTTCGGGATGCAACGCCGTGCACCTTGACCCGTCTAGACGCTTTTATCCGTTTCTGTTTGTTACCAAGCAGGCCAAGTGAACTCTGACCTTTTCATGTCACTTTTTTTTTTTTTTTTTACTTTCTTAATTTTTTCTTTTTTAAGTCTTTAGCTTTAAATAATTTATCCTAAAGATACATTATTCCATTAACTTTCGGACGTGCAACTAAAACCTCTCTTTTTTTTTTGCTATGTGAGGTAAAACTTATACTTAAAAACTCACCTGTATAATAGTTTTTTATTTAGCTACAGACAATTTTTAGATTTTTTCCCCCCTATTTTCTTTTGTATTATTTATATTATTTATTTATGTATTTTTGCTTTTTGCTGCAACTGGAATACCGAGGACGGTTTATTTTTCCCCCCTGTGTGATTGTGTAATTCCACATTTCCTGTAAGTACCACTTTGGTTCGCTGTATTACATCATGTTCAATTCTCTCTCTCTCTCTCTCTATATATATATATATATATATATATAGACTTGGAATTTTTATCCCTGTTTTAGTGGCACATTTCCTGTAGAACTGATAATTTCTTTTTAAAATGTAGAAATATTCAGAATGGTCTCGAAGCTGTTTAAGCTCTACATTTCAAAACTGCTTATTATTAAATCTTATCTAATAATCACATGGAAGAATTGCAACATGATTAAGTTAATATTAATATATGTAATAATATAATAATAAAATAATAAAATTTAATTTTATTAATAATAATTATATAACTTAAAACATACAGCAGAAAAAAAGTTTTCTTTTTTTAATGTATTTTTTTTTAATTGCTAAATTTTAAATTAAGCATAAATTTCAGCCTTTTTCAGCCTTTTCAGCCTTGAGCATTTTTAAATTTCGTCAGACCGACTCTTTTTCTAGATCTAGATTTATACGGAGCAAATTTAAAAAAAATTTATTTTTAACCCAGAATTATAAAATATTCAGTGCTTAAAAATGTTTTACTGGTATTGTGGTGAGTGCTGATGTTTAAAGTGTTTTAGCTAACAATGATCCAGTTTATATGTTTATATTTTTACTTGAATATTCAAATTTAGGCCCTAATTCGCAATCTTAAATTAAGAGGAAAAAAAAAAAGAAAACGTAAATACATTAAATTATAATTTACTTCTCAAATTCCATTTTCGATAGATTTTTCAAACAGTTAAATGAATTTTAGGGATAAAATGAATGAAAGCTTCCTAAAACACACAGCAAAAAAAACAAACAAAAAACAAATCAGTATCAGTTGATGGACGGTGAATATTAGCGTTGCTTTTCAAAACACTTTTATGTTTTGTGGAATTTAGTGAGAACATCTAAACGTCCGGTGCTTCCGTAGATAGTACACAGAGTACTCTTGGTTTCTGAAGGTGGGCCTCGTTATTTCCTCCCAGTGTTCACGCAGAAACCATCTCCTCAGGTTTAGAATCGGTTTGAGTGCCTCGTTCTCCCAGTCATCCGATCTCAGATCAGTCTGATGAGAACAAGCGCGTTTTTACAGCGAGCCAAGAAAATGGCAGCCGCAATGCAACACTCCCTCGCTCCACCCACTCCACCATTTCCCATCCCCACCTCTCCATCTTTCTTTTAGTCTTCCATTTTTTACAACCCCAAACTCGCCACATTTATCAAACAAATCAGATACGCTGTGCTAGAAGTCGCTAGTATTTTGATTGACATTGTGATTTTTTTTTTCCTTTTAATATTATATGAAAATTAGATGTCTGTGATGAACTTGACTATTTTTCCATCCCTCCATCGTGATACCAAGCTTTTCTGTCCAGTTAAACATATTAGACACATGCAGTTGGTGCTGTACCAAGGGCTAGCTGCTAACTGATAGTGTTAGGATGGATATTATGGTGTTTTTGTATTATCTTGTATTAAAAACAGAATTTCTAGCTATAAGACTCCGACCCTGTGGAATGTGAGTCAGACTGTTTGGGTTGACTTCTGAAATTTAGATTACCCGAAAGTGCTTTGAGATCCAAACAGAAGGTGGCATGTAAATCCACTAAGGTTTATGTGCTTAGTGCTGAAGACCAAAGCACTAGTTACTAATTGCTAGCATTTTGATTGATATAGAGTTATATTTTTTAGAGGTATGTGATGAAATTCCACTCTCTCAAACTTCCTGTTTCCGTAACAATCCCACATTGTCATTTACATGGATTAAATACGTCGACTTTTTCTCCAGACCAAAGCGCTAGTCACTAATTGCTAGCATGTTTGTGTCTGGTGTTCCATTCACATAATCACGATCTTTACAATCTTATATGATGTGAAGTGAAGTGACGTGTAGCCAAGTATGGTGACAATTTTCCAATTTTCCACTTTCCAAAACTTTTTTCTTCCTTCCTCGCACCTTTTTTTTTAATTTACTACTTAAATTTTATTTAAATGTCTCCTTTTGCTATAGACCTAGTTTCCTAGTTGCTAGTATTTGAATGTGTGAGGTAAAATATAATTGATTAGCAACCATTTTGCATTTCCTCCATCATTTTATCATCACATCTCATTTCTATCTCTCTCTGTCTTTCTCTCTTTGTACCAATCACAGTTTCATTTAAGTGAATTAAATAAGTCAACTTTTTCTCTAGACTATACTGCTAGTCACTAATTGCTAGCATGTTTCACGATTTCTGAGATTTCTGTTGTTTTGAAACCCACTCGTTCAATTCCTCAAATCTTTTTTTCATCCTTCCGTGCACATTTTTACATTTACTATGTCAATAAATCAAATGTCTCCTTTTGTTATAGATCTAATCGTTAGTTTGGTTGATATTTTTAATATGTGAGGTAAATGACTAAAATAGCATTGATTAGCCACCATTTCCCATTTCCTCCACCATCTCTTCATCTCGTTTTCTCTCTCTCTCTCTCTGTCTGTGTATCAATCCCACATTTTCATCAAAATGAATTAAAAAGGTCATCTTTTTTTCTCTAGACCAAATTGCTAGCATTATGACTGATATTGTGAATATTTTGTGAATATATGCTTGTGCCTGGTTTGCTTTCTGAAATGTGTCAAAAACCCACTGTTCCATTTCCTCAGTCTTTTTTCATCTTACTCACAGTTTTATATTTACTACCTAAATATAAAAGATTTAGCTGTAGATCCAGTCGCTAGCTGCTAGCATTTTGTTTATGTGAGGTGAATGTCTAAAAATACCCTTGATTAGCAACCATTTTCCCTTTTCTCTACTCTTTTTCATTTCTCTCTCTCTCTCTCTCTCTCTCTCTCTCTTTCTCTGTCTAACAATCCTAAATTTTTATTTAAATGGATTAAATAGGTCACCTTTTTTCTCTAGAATAAAGCGCTAGTTACTACTTGCTAGCATTCTGATTGTGTCTGCTTTGCTTTTGATTTGAGGTGTTTCAAATAAACAGCTTTTTATGAAACCCACAGGTCCAATTCTTCCATCTTTTTTTCATCCTTCCTCACACATTTTCATATTTACTACCTAAATAACTCAAATATATCGCTTTTGCTGTAAATCTAGTTGCTAGTTGCTAGTATTTTGATTGTGTAAGGTAAAAATCCCCACAATGTCCTTGATTAGCAGCCGTTTCTCATTTCCTCCATCATTTTTCTGTCTGTCTCTGTACCACTCCCAGATTTTCATTCGATTAAATAGGTTGCATTTTTTCCCCCTTAGACTAAAGCGCTAGTTACTAATTGCTAAGATTTATTACTGATATTGTGATCTTGTCTGGTTTACCATTCACCTAATCACGGTCTTTATGAAACCCACTCTTAAAATTCCTGCATCTTTTTTTCATTCTCTCTCACACATTTTTATGCCAGCTACTTAAATAAATCAAGTGTGTCTCCTTTTTCTGTAGACCCAGTTGCTAGTTGCTAGTGTGTTGATTACGTGAGGTAAATATCTAAAAAATATCATTGATTAGCAGCCATTTTTTCTCTCCTCCATCTGTTTTTTTTCACCCGTCTCCTGGTACCAATGCCACAAGTGTGTAATTTTGCTGTAGACTACAGTGCTACAGTGCTAACTGCCATACATATAATGTGAGATCTGTCTAAAAATGTGCCACCATACCACTCATTTTCTCTTCCCTCTATCATTTCCTCATCATTCTCATCTGTCTCTCTTTCTGTCTTTCAAAATCATATATGTATTGGTTTACAACCTTATAAGGCTGCTCAATATGGACAAAATGTATGTGCATTGATTTAACCATGGCTGATTTTTTTCACATAACAGCATTGACTTCTAAAGGCCAATACTGCTATGATGATTAAAGCACCGTATACTGTGCAGCCGTAATACTAAAAGCCAAATCAATTAGAAAGTGCCAGTTTGCTAGTACTTGGGCTGGCTTTGTGTTTTGTGATTATGAAATAATGAATGTGATTTGAAATAATATGTGATCAACACAGTTTCCATTCCATCCATCACACACATCTATTTTGTCTAGTTGTTTTGTCGTTTCCTGCCTCTTTTTTTTAAATAATAAATGACAGTCGGGATTGTCACTGAGATTAGAAATGCGTCCATAGCACTTTAGGACACTTGAACACACGGTTACCCCATGAACCACTAATTTTGGCTTTCTTTTTTTTTTTAGCTGATTACAGAGCTGAAACATAGAATTTAAATGAATATGTAGTTAATATGTGGGAGCCACTCCTCCATTTTCCACTCCCTCAATCCCGTATGACACTGTAGAGCTGCGTCTGCTTTGATTTTGGTTGAGACTGTGACTGCGTGAGGTTTGTCTGGACAGCACCTGTGATTTACATGTGCACAGAAATGCTCGATTGGTGTACACTACATGCCTAATAACGCATTCATTTAGGCTTCATTTCGGTCCAGCTTGTGATTTGCATTAATATGTAATAACCACTCGTCCATTTCTCCATTTCGCCATTTCTCTATTTCCCTCCATCTTCCACCCAGTTAGTTAATCATATATACGTTTAGTGCTATAGACCAGCAAAACAGGTATTTTCATTTTTTATTTTCGTCATCGCTGCTATTGCGAATGTATATAATTTGAGCAATGCATTCTAATTGATCATCCATCCCCTGCAATATGTTTGTGCAAAATATTCGAATGAATCAGCCTAATGCGTGTTCATGTTCAAAGTCCATACATAATATGTACCTTACATTCATATTAAACCTTCATAATGTATATAATATGTTCATTATATACTTAGGGCTGGGTGTTGAAATGACGTAATATAAATAACACGATAAATTGCATCAAAATATGGTTTCCTCATGTACCTCATGTATCGTCAGTGCTTCTGTAACTGACTGACAAAATCATTCCTTCATTATTTTTATTATATTAACCATTACTCCACTGTTTTTTTTTTCCTCCGCATTTTTCCTGTACATTAAATATATAAACATCGAAACTCTAGTTTCAGCACATTGCACACATTGCTTGTGATGAAATTATCTTTAAGGATTATAACACAATGTTTTTGTTCTCTATTTTTAATATATCCTTTGTACAATGCGTTCATATTGAACATTCATACTGAACACGTAAACCCATGCAATACGTCAAACCTTAGTGAACGTGAAAACCCCCCCAAAAAAATGCATAGCAAAGGTCAAAAACTACGTGAGCTTTAAGTCCATCATGCTTTTCGATCATGAAAAACAGAGAAATAATGGAGCAGAGCGTGTAAAATAGTGCTGTAGTGATAACACTGTAAATGATTTTGCTAACCATGTGTACAGAAACGCTCACAACAAACACATTTTTCGCTTTTCCCGCATTTCGCTTGAGGTGCGATTTTTGATTAGCGTCTGAATAACAGCGGATACTCCGGGCTTTATACGGCTGAGCGCCTTCTTTGTAATGGCGCTGTCAGTCTTAGCTTGACACTATCTCGGCTCTTGATGTCCGTTTTTCCGCACATAAAAAGCTTCGGTTGGGTTTAGTGTTGGAGCACTGCTACCTTAAATGAATTCATTTTGCTCCCATTCTTACATTTGAATTAACAGGCCTTCAGATTCTTTAGTCAGCCAGTTGGTTTGAAGATTTTCGCCAGGGTTACACAGTGGAGTCTCTTTAATTTCACACTCAATGCAAACTCCTCCCACTTCCTCATTAACTTCTAATTAACTGAGCACTGCTCTTTGTCCGTGGTACACCGTCGATCCGTCTGTCTGGGGCACGCATGAGGCTTGTAAATACGTGCACACTGCAGCTACGAGACGTGATAGACGTTTTCTGTACACCATGTCCCCCACTGGGTGTGTAACTGAAGTTTGATTGACAGCTGAGATCCAGAAACACACACCACGCATTGAATTGTGTGTAACAAGAGGACAGGCACTATCTGTTTCCACGTAAAATTCAAATTTGCTGAAAAGTACCGAAACTCGTGCATGACATACAATGACGACATGATTAGCGTTAAATGTTTATATTATAAGGCGAGGCGAGTGTTAGCTAAACATATAGCTATCTATATGCTAACTATAAAGGGTTAAAAAGATCCTCATTAAGTAAGGAATAAACAATAATAAACAACAGTGTCACCCCAACTGTAATTCTGTACAGGCAAAAAGTCATTGTCATATTAGAGGAATAAAACACTGCGGGACATGCCATTACGGGAAACTAATCAACTCCGCTTCATCACACCATCCCGCCCTTTGGTTATTTTATTATTTTTCTATAACAACATGACACTGAGTGTTTTATTCCTTACTTATAAATCAGAAGGTTTTAATTTTTTTACTACAACATATATAAAGACCATATATATTGTGTGCATTGTAGTATTATTTGTGTGAGTGTGAGTGTGTGTGTGTGTGTGTGTGTGAGTGTGTGGACAGAGAGGATCTTCTCCACAATGAATCTGCTTTCTTTTGTCCACTGCACCGAGTCGACTTCTTAGGAGTCTCATACATGGGAGATCAAGAGTTGCCAAGGTGCTTAGTACACACACACACACACACACACACACACACACACACACACAGACTTATTTCCTTTGGTTGTCAGAGCCCTGCTGTGGTTCCACTGGAGGTCACTGACATGACCACTGGAGCTTTTCCCTTTTCCCACTTATTAAAGACCCCGCCCCCTCCCCATAATGTGTGTGTGTGTGTGTGTGTGTGTGTGTGTGAGAGAGAGAGAGAGAGAGAGTAACACAACACACTGTTAACATGACTAGTTATCTGGTTGTTGAGACATCTAGTCCTCTAGTTTAAACATCTAGTCCCTTCAATTAGATATCTAGTCCTCTAGTGTAGACATCTAGTCCCTTATTTTAGACATATAATCCCTTAGTTTAAATGTCTAGTCACTTAGATATCTAGTCCCCTAGTTTAGACAACTTACAAAAAACTAAGGGACTAGATGTCTAAACTAAGCAACTAGTTGTTTAAACTAGTTTAGACATCTAGTCCCTTAGCTTCTATATCTAGTCCTCTAGTTTAGATAACTAGTCCTCTAGTCTAGACATCTAGTCCCTTAGTTTAAATATCTGGTCCCTTCGATATCTTAGTTATCTATTCCCCTAGTTAGTCCTGTAGCTGAAACATCTAGTCCTCTAGTTTAAACAACTTACAAAAAATAAGGCATTAGATATATAAATGAATAGACTAGTTATCTAATCTATTGGACTAGATATAGAAACTAAGGAACTAGATGTCTAAACTAAGCAACTAGTTGTTTAAACTAGTTTAGGCTTAGTTTCCTTAGTTTCTATATCTAGTCCTCTAGTTTAGCTAACTAGTCTATTCATTTAGATATCCAGTGCATTGATTTTCATATCTAGTCCTATAATTTAGATAACTAGTGTATTAGTTTAGACATCTGCTCCCTTAGTTTGATATCTAGTCTTCTGTTTTAGATAACTAGTCTATTAGTTTAGATATCTAGTCCTTACTTTTGGTATCTAGTTCCCTATTTTAGAAAACTAGTCTATTAGTTTAAGTATGTAAACCCTTATGTTAGACATCTAATCACTTAGTTTAAATAGTTAGGCCACTAGTTTAGCTATCTAGTTGTCTAGTTGTCTAGTCCAGGTTTAAATCTCCTTTACACTAGCTAATTTTAACTATCAGTAAAACATACTCAATAGGTCCCTAGTGAAGATGTCTAGTTCCCTATTTCATATATTGTTCTCTAGTTTAAAATCAGTAAATAGTACCCATATCTAGTCTTGTATAGATATCTAGAACGCTACATCAGCTATATAGTCTGCTAGTTTGCAAGTCTAGTGCTTTAGGTTAGCCTGTTGCTGTAGTTTTGTCCCCTACTTTTGATGCCTAGTTTTTTTAGTTTGCACAACTAATCCTCTAGTTCAGATGTCTGGACCCCTAGCTTAGACATCTAGTAACTTTTTCTAGATTTCTAGGCTAGAGAAGTAGTAAAGTAGTGGACTAAGATATAGGACACAGTGTCTAAACTATATGCTGAAAATAAGGGATTAGATATCTTAACCAGTGTTCTAGATATCTTAACTCTAGTGAAATCTTCAACTAGTGGAGTAGACTAGACATTTAATTTAAGGACTAGGCATCTAAACTAGAGGACTAGAAGTCTAAAGTGTAGGCCTAGGTGACCAAATTAGGACACGTTTCATCTGAACTAGAGTTCTAGACACGTCTAGATCTGCAAATTAGGGAGCAAGATGCAAGAATTGTGAAGTCGACTAGTTTAGACACAGTGAACTGTAGGTCTGAGGTCTAATTGAGATGTCTGGTGCACTAGTTTTGCAAGAATCAAGATGGTGTACAGATCAGTAGTTTGGGGTTGAGTCACAAAAACTGTGGCTGCCATTTTGTTTCTTGGTAACACAAAATGTGTCCTGTTGTTGTTAGGTGTGTGTGTGTGTGTGAGAGAGAGAGACAGTGATCCACAAATGTTGGTTAGCTGCAGAAAGGTGAAAGTCAGTGGACTCATCCTTGCTTTCCTCTTTCCTTCGCTCTGGCGTTAACTTGTATTCTAACGAGATTAAACCGTATGTGTTCGGCTCGATCGTCTCCTCCCGCCGCTTTTTGATCTGTCGTGCATGATGAGGAGCTCCAGTCGTCCAAGCGCCAGTATGAAATTGGCCTGATGTCGTTCCTTTTTCTCCTCCGCTAGCGTCCCTCACTCCATTTCCGACCCTGCATTCCAGGAAGCGTTTAGGGAGCTTGGTGAAAAAGCTCAGCGGGGAGGTTTTTGTGTGTGGAGGGGGGGGAGGGGTTGTCCCAATCGGCCGGCCTTTTATAAGGGAGTCAGACAAGCAGAGACACCACGACACTTTCTTCTGCTCACTTTCACTTAGTTCACTTTGATCACAGAGTTTCAAAAAAAAAAAAAAACAAAACGACAAGATGTTCTGAGCCTCCAGGTCGACTTTCTGTAGAGTTCGGTAAATAAGTACGGAATGAAATCTGGCAGTATGGCGTGAGGAAGCGGATTTAATAAAAGCAAGTGTTTTATTCCTCTTGTACCACAAGTATATCTTTTTATTAATTAAAGAAAAAGATATAGTACGTTTTATCCATTTATAGTTACATTTAATGGTGTAACTATAGCTTCAGTTCCTGTTTTCGCTTATGTTATAGCAGCAATAAACATTCTGTCGTTCTGTCACCAAATTCTTTTTTTCTCTGTCTTGAAGTTAATAAGACGAAAAACTTCAGCTTGTCATGTTACCAAGAAACCGCAAAAGTGGAAACTCCTCCTTCGTGAAGGTTTCGGAAAACTCTCCCCCATCATACGACAGCTACCAACCGGAGAGGGTGAAGGCTAACATGGCTTCCTCTGAGTCACGTAAAGCCAACGAACTGCATCTTTTCTATGCCACAGGGCAGCGTAACACACTCAGAGGAAGGTGCTATCTGCCCTCTTCCGCATACATGAGCCCACAGACAGCCACGATTGCCTAGCATTGCTCTGACTGACAGGAGAGAGAGAGTATGCACCTCCCACTCAGAGAGCACAGCCACGGATGGCTGTGGCATTGTCGGGGATTTGAACTCACAATCTCCCGACAAAGCGCTGACACTGGAGACTCCTTCCACGTATGTTAAATAAACACCTTTTTACAGAAAGCATCTGATGTACATGTCCTGGTGAATGAGCTGTTACTATAGAAACGATAACGTATTACAGGGAGCGCATTAATATAAACTTGCGCTAGTGTCAACACCTGCTGACCAATCACAATCCAGAATTCACAGAATTCAACAAGGCTACAATATTTGTGTAACATTTGTCCAA
This sequence comes from Pangasius larnaudii, assembly GCA_037576815.1. Taxonomy (NCBI): domain Eukaryota; kingdom Metazoa; phylum Chordata; class Actinopteri; order Siluriformes; family Pangasiidae; genus Pangasius; species Pangasius larnaudii. The sequence continues at coordinate 23,979,707 of CM074919.1, read as the reverse complement.
AAGCATGTTCTTGTCACAGAATATGGTGCAACACATTTCTGGCACATGCCTACTCGGGTACTCAGAAGTAAACAGAATATGTATCAGCGCCCACACACACACACACACACACACACTGACAGAAATCTATGTCCACGAGGACAGTTTACTGCATCTTTCAGAGCGTCTATTCGAAACCGTTTTCACTCTGACAGTGTTTACTGTGTGTCAACCACGTGAAATCTGGAGTTATTTGACAAGACGTGCCCTTTAATGGCCAATTCCCTTCTCGCTCCTCACTCACCCAGACTCGAGCGATCAGAAGACAAGCACACGGAGAGACGCAAAACGAGGGATTTCATTCTGTAGTGCCACTGCAGTGATCAAACGCTGCGCTATTTATAACTGCATCGCAGTGTCGTTGAATCAACAAATGATATCAGCATGAAGACTCCGTGTTAACAGCAGATCATGAGGAGATTGCTAGCTAAACATATAGCTAAAAAACAACGTACACTGTGCTGCAAAACAGCTTTGTAACATACAAATTATTATTAGAAACGTTATTGTTTCTATAGTAACAGCTGTGTGATCGTTAATATCTAAGGAGACTTTTTTTTATCACTTACGGAAGGAGTCTCTAGTGTCAGAAGTTTTAACAATAAATTTTCTGACACAGCGGAGGAGTTTACACTTTTTGCGGTTTCTCGGTAACATGACAAGCTACGTTTTTTTGTCTTATTAAGATCAAAAGAGAGAAAAAGTGAGGGCATTTTGGGAACGATGATTTATAGGTACTGTAATGCAAATGAGAACTTGTGTATCAAACAACTAAATGTAACTACAAACAGATAAAACGTACGATGTTCTTTAATTAGTTCAAAATTTCAATTGTTGGTAAAATGATATAAGAGGAATAAAACACTTTGGGAGTTTTTACACAAAAAAAAAAATATTGCTAGTTAACGCCGCATCATCACACCACCTCGTTTTTGATTATTTTCCTATAACAAAACAATACCGAGAGTTTTTACGCAAAAAATTATTATTCATAGTTCGCATAACATCTACAAGAGCCAAAGTACTTTAAAATAGCTAAATGTTATACGAAAATAAAAAACGTTTTCGGTCGATTAGACCGAGAGCAAATGACACAATCCCATAGAACGAAACTTACAGAATTTTTATTTTTGTTTATTTAAATTATTTTGAACAAATTACCTCATGCTAATAATATGCTGTTAGCCAATTCTTTTGTGTTTGTAATAGTAACATACTTTTGTATTTTTTTGATTTTGAAGTCAGAGGTGGGGTACGTGTATGCGAGTGTTAAACGGTGTGTAAGTGTGTGTGTGTGTATGTATGTATGTATGTGTGTGTGTGTGTGTGTGTGTGTGTGTGAGAGTGACAGAGAGAGAGATGGAGAGGGAAGCAGAGCTGGCAAGTGTGCTTTGCTGGAAAAGTGAAACACCTGCGGCCATGACAGGAGGTTTTGACCTTCATCTGGAGTCTTGCTCTCTCTCTCTCTCTCTCTCTCTCTCTCTCTCTCTCTCTCTCTCTCTCTCTCTTTCTTTCTCTTTCTTTCACTCTCTCTTATTCTCTCTCTTTCTCTTTATCTCTCGCACACACACGTCTGTAGACAGGAGTCAGCGAGCGAGGCAGCCCTGCGCTCACACACTGGCCGTCGTTTCCTAACACGGCCGCTGCAATAAAGGAAATGTAGATGAGGCATTCACACGTTCCTCTGAACACGACACCCAGGACAGGTGGACTTTCTCCACGCTGCTTTCTGACTCCACACGTTTAAGAACCAACACAATGCTCACGTTTCCTGACTGCTGCGCTTTTATTCCACACTTGTCTGATACAGACGGGAATTTTTTTTTTTCACATACTGGAAACACTCAATCCTGCTTTTATTACTGACTCATCAGCAAAGCAGCTTGTAGGACGATTCATTAACATGCCACTAGAATATTACAGGATTTACATCTTAGCTTGAGGACTTTAGGCTCTGGTACATACAGTTGAGTGCAAAAGTTTGCACATCCTGAAACAAAGTATAGTGTTCACAAATGGAAACAAAAAGTAAAGTAGTGCATGTTCTGATATTAATAGTGAAAAAAACAACATGGAATCAATTCAAAAGTGCATCTTTGTCTGAAATAAATAAATACATACAAAAGGTAGCTAGATAAACCAAAAGTTAGCTAGATAAATAGCTAGATCACCAACCAACCAACCAAACAACCAACCAAACAAACAAACAAACAAACAAACAGAGAGCTAATGCAAGAGAATATAACCAAACAAGTCTAATTTGTATTTAAATAAATGAATAAATGTCATGAGGGAAAATTACCAAACAAAACTATGTGATAGATAGATAGATAGATAGATAGCTAGATAGATGGATAGATAGATAATGTTAGACAACATAACCAAAAAAAACTAGGTGATAGATAGATAGATAGATAGATAGATAGATAGATAGATAGATAGACAGACAGATAGATGGATAGATTGATAATGTTAGACAACATAACCAAACAAAACTAGGTGATAGATAGATAGATAGATAGATAGATAATGTTAGAGAACATAACCAAACAAAACTATATAGATAGATAGATAGATAGATAGATAGATAGATAGATGGATAGATAGATAGATGTTAGAGTAATTAATCAACCAAGTCTAAATA
>CM074919.1:23943069-23962161 GCA_037576815.1 Pangasius larnaudii | reverse complement strand
ATTATTCCCACACAAGCTCCACAGGTGCTTTTTTATTTCTCCACTTTAAAAGTCGCTGGTACTTTTTTTTTTTTCCATTTCCCCCCCCCCCCCCCCCCCCCCCCCCACACACACACACACAAGTCGGATTTGTTTTAAAATCTGTTTCCAGAATGAAAGTAACAGTTTCAACAGGTTTGTATAATAATGAATAAATTCGAATAAGGTCGAATTTCATCTACCGGAGAATAAAAATAAACTCCAGCTCTTTACAGAAATCTCACTAGGAATAAAGTCAGGATTTTTCAAACGTCGGAGAGTTTGTGTTTATTCCAAACTGCAGTCGCTGTTTCTGAGCAAGTAACCCGCTATTCTTGTTTAAACTTATATATAAATTTATATATATATTATATATATATATATAGCTTTTTTTTTTTTAAATTCCCCTCGTTTTGTCTTAAAAGATCATTCAGATCCCCTGATGAGTGTTTTTTTCCTTCACTTTTCTCTGCAGGAGAGCCCTTACAGCCTGCACCTGAGTGTTTCCCATCGCAGAGCAGAACCAATTTAGGAAACTAACAAACGCTAACTATCTGTTAGGAAACTAAGCCTTGAAGAACAATTCTGTTTTTTTTTTTTTTTTTAAGGATGTTCATTCAGGCTGATTTCTCCTCAATGAAGAAAACGTTTGTTCTTTTCTATTTCACAGAACACTATAATAATAATAATAATAATAATAATAATAATAATAATAATAATAATAATAATGACAACAACTTCAAATTATATATAAAATGATGCTAGTTATAAGTAACACTACTGATTGTTTGTTTATTATCCTTAATTGTCATAACATAACATAAAAAAAGGTGTAGACAGATGTGATAAAAATGTATTTATTTATTTGTTTGTTTGTTTTTTTTTATTAGTAGTAGTGGTAGTAATAGTAGTAGTAGTATTTATTTATTATCAATATTATTTATTTAATTACTTATTTATTATCATTATTAGTAGTAGTATCTATTTATCATCAGTAGTATTTATTTATTTCTTTATTCATTTATTTCCTTTATGTATTTGAGTTGTGAGGATTTTTGTTCGAAAGAGTTTAACATTTCGAACTTTCACTCAAGTTGTTGCTGATAATATAGTTTGTAATTATAATTACAAATGACAATTTTTGTACTAAATTAGAAAAGAACAGGAAATAGAAGTAGTTGCAGACTTTTGGACCCTGGTGTATATGCGGGAATACACAGGGAATAAGAAATTCATTTAGGATTTAGTACAGTAATAATAATTATACAATATGTAAGTGCACTGCATCATAGGGAATATAAATTGGGAAATAAATTCAATAAATGGGAAATAAAGGTACCAAACTGCATTAAGGTCCCTGTTTTGACTCTTTACCTGAAAAGGTGTATGTGATGTCCCTTTAAAAGTGTAGCTTTGAAAGCTTTAACAGTTTAATACAATTATTTTTAAAGGTATAAACATATAAAGTTAATGTCCAAAAGATGTCCCTTTGATGGTTCCAAAGCAGGAACAAGAAAATGTACCTGTACTTTTATTGGTACTTTTATTTCTATATATAAATTCACTATACAATTACAAAGTAAGTACCAATCAGCAGACGTTTTTGAGATTTGACTGTTTTCGTGACTGTTCCAAGTGTCAGGTACAGGTACGTGTCTTTCTGACCTTTGACCTGTCTATCTCTCTGCCTGTCTTTGTCCTGTCCCAGGATCATTTAAATTGAAGCTGAAGTGCAGAGAGAATCCAGGGGGTAGTGTAGTGTGTGTCAGGGATAAAGGATAGTGTGTGTGTGTGTGTGAGTGTGTGAGTGAAGCTGGATTTGTTTCGTCCTCACAAAGCAGGAAGCAGCTGTGGACGGAGAGAGAAGACGTTCCGCTCGACTGGCGGTGCACAAAAGCCCGGCGCAACTTTTTCAGGAAGGAAAAGAGAGCGAGAAAAAAGCTGGACACGTTTGTGCGGTCTCACGCTGGGTTTCCCACCTGTCTGTCTGTCTGTCTGACTGACTGTCTGTGCACTCTGAGGACACCCTGAATGGACAATTCAAAATTTATGGTTATAAGGATTGGTAATAAAGAACATATGCAGCTGACTGGAGCGCCATCTACAGGACAGGAGACATTTTACGGAACCTTCAATTGCACTATAGAAGCGCAGGGGATTTCCCAACCCTGTTCCTGGAGAACCCCCTGTCCTGCATATTTTAATGTTTCGAACAGGGGACAGGGGGTTCTCCAGCACCAGGGTTTGGGAAAATATGTGATATAGCAAGCAGTCTGTTGGGATTGATGTTATTAGTCCAGGTCATGGATCAGGCTAATCCCACTGTACTCACTGTATGAGAGTTGGGAATTCCTCACACATCTGCTTGAGTGTTGTTGCATAATCCCTAACGTTTCAGGATGAAAACCCTTGAGACGGCGCTCTGTGAGCTGGAGAGATGAAATGCTGCCATCTTGTGACAAGCAGCACAACAGCATGAGATTCAAGTCACTTCAGTTGACTTTATTTGTCCAAGATGGCAGCTCATTTTAAAAACAAACACTAAGCAAAAAATGACCAAGTAAGAATTAAAACATAACAGGGTGTGCGGTTACAGGAAAATAATCAACGACGAGGTGGTGTGATACAATCTGAGGAAGAGTGGAGTTGATTCTTTTCCTACAACAGAACATCCTGAAGTGATTTGTTCCTCTTATACCACAGCAAATTATACATTCAGCTAATTCTGATGGCAACTGATCTAATTTAGAGGCTTGATAATAAAGGGGGTGAATACTTATGCAATCACAATTTTTACGGTTCTGATTTGTAAACAATTCTGCATTCTGCACTTTAATATTATGAGTTATTTTGGGCAGATTTATGGCATATAATCCCAAGTAATACTCTGTTCGAGGCGAAGTTACAATTTGTAATTTCAGACCAAAACGTTGTTGTTGTTGCTGCAATTCCAGACCAAAACGTTGCATGAATGTTTGACGGTCACTAAAGTAAAACCCTTAACCGGTAAAGTAAAAACCGATAATCACTCAGGCCTGTAACTGTAAAAGTGCAGTTAAAGAAGCTGTTTATGAAGTGAAGTGACTTGTGGCCAAGTGTGATGACCCATACTCGGAATTTGTGCTCTGCATTTAACCCATCCAAGCGAACACACCCCCCCGGAGCAGTGGGCAGCCATTTTAGCTGCGGCGCCCAGGGAGCAGTTGGGGGATCGATGCCTTGCTCAAGGGTCTCACCTCAGTTGTGGTATTGAGGGTGGCAGAGAGCGCTGGTCATTCACTCCCCCCACCAACAAACCCTGCCGGACCCGAGAATCGAACCCACGACCTTCGGGTTCACCTTTGGGTTACAAGTCCAACGCTCGGGCCATTAGGCCATGACTGAGCTTTACGTGCTCTGACAGCAAACAAAACACACGCTTTCATGGAGGCGTCCATGTTTTTTTGACATGTCGCAAATTACCACTAACAAGGCTACATGAATGCAGCGTTACTTCATCTCAGTTCCAGGTTGTAGCACTACAAAATGCTAAAAATTTCAAGGGGGGGTGAATACTTATGCAAGGAGCTGCAACATTAATACGCTGATTAACGATCCGAACTGTTGAGCCAAATGAGAAACAAAGCTTCAAAAGTGTAGACACTTCAGAAAAATAATCTTAGGCCAATAATGTCAATGCGAACGGTAAATATTACGCCCCGTTGTCCAACACTGACGTAACCATGTATCAGCCAATCAGAGAGCGTTCTTTAATTGGGGCGGAGCATCTTTAATCATTAATAAATAATTCAGAAGGAATGACAATACTTTCAACTTTGTTTTATTTTATAGACAGCATAGTAGAAATCATGCAACTACAACAGTAAACACAGACAAAAAGAAAAACAGGTAAAAAAAAAAAAAAAAAAAAAAAAAAAAAAGTTCCTCAAATAAAATAAAGCTTTCATTCATGTCGAGTCTTCATCATTTCCCTGAACTGAAGTCCTGTTAGCGAGTCGTGTTAATATTTTATCTTCCAGCCGCTTCTGCGTGCACACACAACACGCGCGCACACACACGGCCTTAATAAAGTCGCGCACCTCCATACCAAACATCTCACTAATACTACTCAACAGGTAAAACGTGACGATACACACTTTTTACTCAGAACAGTAGAAGTGGTCATTGGTGTCATTAAAATCAGTTTGTGCGTGAACGTAAACTACCTCTGAATGTGAGTTATTGCTTCTTCGTACTGCATATGATCCTTTACGAGATAAAAAATAAAATCAAAATAAATATCAAGGCTCGTTATACCTGATTGCACTTAAAATCTTTGCTCAAGTTCAAAAATTGCCGTATTTTCCAGAATATAAGGCGCACCTCGTAAATTCTCACTATGATCCTGCTATAGAGCAAGGACACCAAAAATACTTGTCTGACTGGCTGATGAGTTTTAATTACTTTAAATCTGGTCAAGCATTTTATTGACGTTCCTGATACTATGTCTTGCCAAAATATGCAAATATTTAAGCTAACGCAAAAGAAGTATATAACATGTATACAATTTTTGTGTAAATCTAACCTAGGAAATGCTATATAGTCCTAAAAACGGCTGCTTGCATCTTAATTTCTGCGAAGTCTTGCCAACAACTTTATATATATTACGCCTCGTTCTCCAGCTCTGGCACAACCACATGTGAGCCAATCAGAGCCTGTGCTGGGAGGAGCCTCTTTAAACAACTGAGGTTTGTAGTCCAGTTGTGAATTTGAACTCACATTCCAGAATATACGGCACATTTTTGTGCGATTATAAGAAGAATGGATTAAACATGGTCAGCAAAACGCGGTGAACAAAGTGGAGAAGAAAAAAAGTGACAAAAGCACTCATTCTATAATACAAAAGCAATCACAGATTGCAAAATCTTCAAGGCTGCATTAAAAAAAATGTTCCCTTTTTTTTTTTTTTTTTAAACAAAGGAGCTTCGTAAAAACGAGACGTGTCCATGTGTGTATTTAAGTGTATGCGTGTGCCAATTCACAAATGGAAAAAAAAACATCATGATATTAAACATGTAACATTGTTTTTTTTTTTTTTTTTTTTTTTTTTAAATCTTTGATTATTCATCGTAAGTCTGTATTCCATCCTCGCAATAGGTTCCTCTGAACGTTCATGTCGAACATCATGATAACTGATAACTGAAACATACCTAGTGTTCCATAAAGGCGTTCATGAACTAACCTGGCATCATGACACATCATACAGAATGTGTTATTAAATGATAATATTTCATTTGGCAAAACGAGTCTCACTGTAAAGTAACACTAGTGATAATTGTTATTAATAGTAATAACAACATTAGCAAACGTTTACGCCTCCTCTTTGGATGGCAGACATTTTTTTCTGCGGCCCTGAAACTTTTCCCTTTTCATTTTTAACATCGTTTTCCAGCACAAAATGAAAAATCGAAACAATGAAGCACGTATTTGGCCACCATCTTTTTCCACACACACACACACACACACACACACACACACACACGATCAATGCACTCATCTCTCCTTCAGATTCGGGCTAGATCTCTAGATGTGAAGTATATCTCAATATCACACTCACACACACACTTATGAGGCTAACACACTGTACAAGTGAACAACTGAACCCAGTTGTGCTACATAACTCTACTGAGTTGTTTTTTTTTTTTTTTTTTTTTACAAAGTAACTGTGATGACGAGGTCACGAGTTTACCAATCACAATTCCATCGTCGGTTTCATAATTCGTCTTCATGTTACGGACACGAAACCTCAATTACATCATTAGGAATCGCACGGAACTTTTTGGATTGATAACTCCAGATTGTAACATTTTAAGGGGGCGGAGCCAGTGGAGGTCTCTAGAGAGATAAGGGGGAGGAGCCACATGGATAGCAGTAGGATGGTGACGGGGCGAAGCCAGGTGGATGGCTGTAGAGATTTGAGGGGGTGGGGCCAAATGGATGGTATCAGGAAGATGAAGGGGCGGGGCTTACCTAGAAAAAAAAAAACAAAAAACGCTGCACGTAATGTAAGGCGTAATGTTGCCTAATTTACCAAAATCGACTCTGGATTTGGGATTTATAAAATAACAACCACGTGCACTCATGCACAGTTACTTTTCTGACAGGACGTTAACCCCATAACAGTCTCTCACGCCATCGCGAACACTCGAGTGGTGACGTTAGCATCGATGATGAGTTCTGTTTTGTCCATTTCGCAGCCTCGTGTCCGTGGGACACACTCAGTCTGCCCGCCTTTTCTCTTATTAACACGAACCAGAGATTAGGAGGGAGTGGAAATGCGACGGGAAATGTCTCATTCTTCCTCGCTGTGGTATTTAGGGTCCATCCGTGCTGCTCGCTAGTCACTGTGAGGTTTTTCATTCGTACCCTGAAGGGACACAAAAAAAAAAAACAGAAAGTATTAGCTACAAAGCATTCATAAAAAAGTAAAAGGGATTATCTGTGTAACCATTTTATCAGAGTTTATGATTCAGTCGTCGTATTAGCAATAAAGCTGACATGATTAGCAATTTTGCTTTAAAAAGTCATTAAAAAAAAAAAAAAAAACATCTAAAACAGACCTTCTAAATCCTTGCCTGAAGACAATGAGAATAAATTTGAGACAGTGATTATAGTTTTGAATGTTGTTTTGTGTAAACTGCGCTTTGCTATTGAACAACGCTGAAATAATAGCTACTGAAGCAGAACTAGCTGCTTTAATAAGCTCTTGCTGCATAAAATTGCCAAAAAATCCTTAGTAATTAATCATCCGAGACACCTTTGGTGTATGAATTTTGCACTGGAGCTTAAGTAGGGCTTACGTAGCTAACAAGTGGACGCTTATAACCTCCTGTTTAGCATCTTTAGCCACGCCTCCGTGAGAATTCAGTGAGCAGCTCTGGGAATTTAGTGGAAGCTAGTTTTATAGAAAAGTGAGTGTTTTCCATAAAATGAAAACTTGTGCTCTACGAACATTAAAGAGAGGTCTAACCATGGCCAGCTGCCTGCCGATGTTCCCCACCGTCACTCCTCCAGAGAAGAAGATGCAGGGCAGCCAGGAGCGAACGTAGCCCAACTGCGGAGATGGAAACCTGGCGAAGAGACCAGACACGTGGTTTAACGCTAATTAAAGCTTAGCTTGTTTTTTTTAATAGATATATCTGAAAAGTCCAGTTTCTCAAGAATGCACCATCAGCCATTTTTTTTCAATGTTATTGTGATATTTCTATGGAACAGATGATGATGATGATGATGATGAAGACGTACTGGTAGATGCCGTTGTAGACTAACAGCTGTGTGATGAGTGTGGCGAAAAACGCTGTGGTGAGGCCCAAACCGAATCCACTCCTGGAGCGATCAAACGTCCACCACAGTCCCAGAGACAGAGCGGCCAGAGTGAGACACAGCTGAACGTTATTCACAAAGTCCAGCTTCTGAGAAACAGCACCGAGTTAAGGACAAGTGGCCATGAACGAGTCCACGTGTAGTACAAAGGAAAAAAAAAAGTCACAATGGGGGAAAAAGTTCTTAAGGGACTAACTTTAAAAACCACGAGCAAAGACAAAATCAGTGAAAAAATTTTAAAGCTAAAGGTTAAAAGTAAAAACAGGGAGGGAAAAAAATTAAGACAAACACTAAGGAAATGATAAAAAAAGAAACCTTAATAAAAACAATGAACAAAAATAAAGTAACATATTAAGATACATTTATAAATTAATAATAAGAGACAGAATAAAAAAAAATAGTGACTCATAAGACAAAACAAAAATAAATAAAACCCAAAAAAGATTCAATAAAGTGTTAATCAATAAAAATATTTGAAGTTAAAGTTAAAAGTATCCTTTTATAGAAATGAAAATATTTAAACAAAAAAAAAAGTCACTAAACAAACAAACAAAAAAAAGTGAGTCGTAAAGAAAAGAAAAAGAAACTTCATTTAAAACAAAGTAATTTTTTTTTTTTTTTGGTCAGTTTTACACTTTAATATTTACTAATGAAGCTCTCGCGTATGATGTGTGTATAGTGTGTGAATAGCATGTGTATAGTGTGTGTTTGGTAAGGATACGGCACTGGCGTGGTTGATGCCGACGAAAACAGCGATGCAGCGCATGACACTTGCCCACTCGCGCTTAAACTTGTGCGGCTCTCCAAGATGGCTGTCCAGATACGGATACAACAAACCCACCACAGCTGCAGAAACACAACACAAAAATAAAGTTAGCATGAGTCAATTCATTCAGAATGCTAATACCGCTAACAAAGCTTAGAAGCTAATCACTGCTAACTAGCTTGATATCATTTGGTGGCTAGCAATACTAGTATTTTGGTTATAAAGTGCTCCTTTAAATCATTCAACTGTTTCATTTATAATACATTCTTACACTCGCTGTTTGCGTTATCTAGCTAGCTAAAAAATAGCTGGATGACACAAACAACGTGCGTAAGAATGTATCATAAATGAAACAGTTGAATGATTTAACAAAGCACTGATGAGATGAATCATGACTCTGTGAAAAAAAGAAAGAAAGAAGGACCTAAAGAGGAAAGAACTACTGTTTGGGGAAAATGCTTTGCGAACGACGTCACTGAATCGCTTTCTTGCGACTGTTCAGCCCGTTTCAGATAACAACGTTTTCATCAGAAATGCTGGACCAATCCCACAATGCACGACGCTGTGATATCGATCTACATGCCACGTATTTCCATGGTTACAGCGATGAGACTGAAATGAGACGTTGGAAAAGCAAACACTATTCGGAAGGAAACAAGGGTTATGACATGACAAATACTTTTTTTTTTTTTTTAGAACAAAGCCAACTCTCTGAAATTACAGTTACACTCGACAATAACAAGATCCAGTGCCGATTTTGGATTTATTTTCTTCAATCTTTGGCTGCTGACGACTGAAGTTTAATCATTCAGAGCTTTTTTCCTCACATTTTCCTGTAAATTTTATTGTTTGTTTTGTCCAATTCTATAACTGTATCATTTATCATTACTGATAAATGTTATTAATGTTATAAACATCATGCTATTACATGTTAATACATATTATGTGCACTTGTGCCTGAAAAAAAAGTCATACATTTGGGGTAAAGTGTGTTTTTAGAGTGTTAAATAAGAAAAAAACACTCATGTTCACTACTAGCCAAAAGTTTGTGCACCCCTGCTCATAGAAAGTCCTTCATTAATACTATTTTGGAGGAACATTAAATCTATTAGTATATAAAATAACACAGATTGACTTATAAAGCGACTGAGAAAAGTGTTAAACAAATCAAAATTAATTTTGATTTTAAATGAACAGTATTCCTGATGAAACTTTACACAGGAGTTTCACACAAGGTTTGGGGAGATAACTGCATTTTATCAGCAAAAACTACTCATACAAATACATTTGAATTTATAAATAAATTTATACATGATGATGAACAAATGGATGAACAAATTTCAACCATTTATGAAAAAGTCTTTAAAACAATGAAAACCTGGTGTGTCCAAACTTCTGACTGGTGATGTATATGTAAAAAAAAAAAAAAAAAAAAAAAAAAAAATCTAATTAAAATTCATTTTAAATTAGTCAACCTTTCATACTAAACAGTATGTCAATAAAATAATAATAATAATAAATACTACTTTTTGTGCTTAGGTTGTGAGATACAATTCTCTTTTATCCTCATCTCTGCCTGAGGTAAGAAGAATGTGGGCGTGGCCGAGTGACGTATCACTTATACTATACACACACACACACACATATGTATATACGCACACACACCACTTCCGTGTTTCGCTTTGTCGTTAAATGGCGTGTTCTAGCAATCAGCCAATAGCGTGCGTTTGCGCCGCTCACCCGTTTTTGGGACGAGCCAATGAGGAAACAGCTCGCGCGGATTGACATGCAGCTGCTTCCTTTGGTGTTTTTTTTTTTTTTTTTTTTTGAGAACAACGCTAAAAACGGAATTAATCAGCGATGAGTGGCACACACACACACACACACAAATAAAAAAAAAACACCACAAGACATGAATTAATAAATGATGCTGAATACATGAAACTCACCGGCAGCTGTTCCGCAGCACAGAGGAATCCACCAGGCTGAAGAAAACAAAGTGTCCAGCACTTCTTCAGGGAATAACGCATCTTTTCGTTGTATTTGCAGGAAATAAAGCACCAACGCTAAAAACACGCCGACAGCAAATAAAACAAGTCCACGACGGATTAAATTAGCAGAGCGAACATGGAGTAGCACGGACGTGACCATGGACATCATTTCACCCATTTTAGACGCCATCCAGATCCACAAATCTGTAAAATCTTTCACTTTCACACCGGTGCAGCTCCAACAGCGGTCCTCTAGTCTCGGCATTTGGCACTGGAGAGAAAAAAATAATGTTAAACACTTTTTACACAGAAAAAAACAACAACAACAACAAGATGTATTCACACAAAACTATGTTTCAGATGGGCACCTTTGCAGACAAGACGTCTTTTCTTTCTGTCCACAAACAAAACAGATAAAGATCTAAAAGTTAAATTCCACTTCTGTCCACGTTTGCACCTTATAAAGCCACTGAATGGGGGTCCAGCTGATTTATTTCCTCCCCATGTGCTCACATCATCATCTTCTCAAATGTTTGCCTTCCCACCGTTCAGACCCTCAAACCACATGAGTCAATGGCAGGGTTGCCAGATTGAACTCACATATGCACTGATGTAGTGCACTCAATCTCACTACAATCCATCACCGTGGTATGACTTTGCAACAACATTTTAATATCACAAGCAATCATATAATCCAAAAAATATATTTCGATATTTAAATTACAATTAGATTCATTTTTATTTACATTTCCAACGTCTTGCACAGAGTGAGCAACTTTACCCAATCTGGCAACACGGCGAGCAGAACTCGAGCGCGCGCTGATGTCTGGTGAGTCGGGCAGGACCAATCAGATTGCAGCAGCTCATACGACGTCACCACACGCCACCTCCTTCCTGCACGAGGAACAGAGATGCCTGTGCAAAACATAAACTTTACCTCATATAGCCTAGCTTTACCTCAAGTAACTTACGTGCTAAAAAACATTGACGTTTACCACTTGTCCTCACACACACACACACACACACACACCACTTTATCTGTCATGTACACTAAATACATTAAATACATACATGCACCAAAACATGCTCACATTTGCTAGTTTCACCTCAGTATGTGTAAAATAAAGCTACAATATATTGTATGTGAGGTAAAACATATACATGCAAAGCACAGTGTGTGGAAAATTTTTATTTATTAAGGTAAATCTAGTAGATTTCAGAGTATAGTGAGAAGAACTGCTAGTAAATGTGAAAATATGGTATATTTGGATGTAATGTGAAGCAAAGCTATCTAATATAAAAGTATGTTGTGTGTATGGACGTACAGTAACACTAGAAATTGTACTAGTCAATGTACACTATATGTGCATGTGATAATCCTAAGAAGTGTTACAGTGCATTACGTATTTACTGTGTGAGAGATAAACTATTAAAAATGAGAGTATTTTTATATATAAGGTACTTAGACAGCACACTTTATCGCTTTCATAAACATGCGTCGCTGCTCTGTTTTCTCACACAGTGCTCAGACATTCGTGCACAAAGTCATGTAGACAGAGTTTACCAACGTGCCAAGTTTAGCGTTATCACAGAATGTGTGACCCTGGCATAGCCTGCAAGGTTATGTCAACCCTATAGTGATTTAAAAAAAAAAAAAAAGAAATTTTAGCCCTATTGGTTTGCCTGTTTGGGCGTTTGGTCTGGAAAGCAAGATTTAATCCTATTTTTGGAGACTTAGCATTACTAGCACTACTACGCAAGTGTTCGAATCACATCACATGTATACCTGAAACATTTGATGGCTGAATAGTTTGAGCCGTTTCAAAAATAATAACTTGTAATAAAATTTCATATTTAACGTTTGAATATACAAGTCGAGTTGTTTCATCATCAAAATGGCCGCTACAGTTTTTAAAATAAATTTGCTTATTTTTGTAGATAACATCGTCATGCAGTGACTGAAACAATTTCATGTCCCAATGTGATAATGTTTTAGGAAAGTGTGTGAGGATTTATCTAGCAGTTAGCATGTTACTAATCAGTAGTCCAATCATGTATTAACTTGGTTTGTCAACAATATTAGAAAATAGTGGGAAATTCATGTAAATGTAATTTTTTTTTTTGCTACTCCATTACTTTAGGAACAGACGCTAACCTCGGTATCTTCACAGCATACATAGCCTCATGATAATCAGCAGTTTAGTAGATTCAGCTGATTGTGCAATTTCCATTGTGTTTTCTACTTCCTTTCCTGACCTGCTTTTGCGTAATGAACATACACTGTTTACGGTTACCATAACATTTGGATCAGCTGAGTGATTTTTACTCCACAGGGCATTGACCTGGATCAATAACGGTTAAATAAGTGAATACAATATCAATGATGTGCGTCAGGACATCTTACACAACAACATACGAGATAACAGACTAGTAGGTTTTTATTTACACTGAAAAGTAGGTCACAGCCTCAATCACTGAATTTCATTAATCTTCTTTTATTCATTAGGAAGTGAGCCAACAGAAGCCAATAACCATAATTAAGTTGCTGGGACAGGAGATTAATGAAATGTCTGTCGTATATTAACAAAAAAAAAACCCACTGGCAGTTTGGGAAAAACTAATATGAAGGATCAATCATAATTCGTATGCAAATATCTTTTCTAAAAATAAGCCCTTGTACACTTTCCTATCTGTAATTAACTAATGAATTTATCTACAGCATCATGTAGGGTGTAAGTTAATTAAACAAGCGTACCTGTATGGCTAATACAGTGCTAAAATGGTTCTAAACTGAATTCTCACTAAAATAGAAATCTAGCCCAAAGTTGAGTTCCAGTTGTTTCTACTATGCTCATGGTCACTTCTACCTCAACATTTTCCTGTTGGTTATTACTTCATATGACAATATTTCAAAAATGTATGTTCAACTAAGCTTTCATTACTAAATTATTACTTTATTCTGGTAGCTAGTTAGCAAGCTAGTTAGAAGTCAGCTAGACTCAGAAGCAAGCAAATTGCTATAAGTACATTTTCTTGCCTTCAGGGTGAATTTGTTTATATTAGCGTGGTATGAAATCCAGCTAGCATAGCAACAAGAGGCAGAAATTTAAAGTACATTAGCTAAACATAAATAGTTAACTAGCTAGTCACTTCATGAAATAAGTTATTAAATATGGCTAGCTATCTAACAACCCCTGCAAGGGTGGGTTCAGTTGACTGTCCACAAGTGTCTAAAGCCTGACTGATTACAATTGTTCCCAATGACGAATCACTGATCACCATTGTTTCAGATGACGAATCACTGATCACCCTTGTTCCTGATGACCAGTCACTGATCACCATTGTTCCAAATGACCAATCACTGATCTCCGTTGTTCCAAATAATGAATCACTGATCACCATTGTTCCTGATGACCAATCACTGATCACCATTGTTTCCAATTACCAAAGACATAATCTTTATATAAGAAATGCTGCAATCAATTATTTTCTACTCTGAAAAAACTCTATTCTAAGTGATTTAAGAAAACCTTACTTTTTCAGCACATTTTGACATGATGACTATGATGATACAATGAATATGCAAATAAATTTATGACCTCATCTGGTGACTTCTAACAACCTTTTGAGCGTACAAAAATCACAATCTAATGTGGGATGGGAGGAATGTTCTCCAGATGAACCTCCAGCCCCCGAAATGCACATCCTCTTTCTCTTCTCTATCCTCTTCAGGTCCACTGTGGCCCAGAAACCTAGAATAAGTCGCTAATTTTAATTCTGTCCTGAGAGGTAAGTATGATATTTCTTAAGTCTTCATCCTGCACAGGAAGTTCTCTCCAGCCTGAAAAGTCTCGCAATATATTTCAAGCAGATTTTTATGTGCCTCGACAGAATGGTTCTTAAAAATAGAATAAAATTGAATACTTATCATGGTAGTCTGGATAATTTGATAACAGCTCCTATGATTAAGTTTGCTATCATGAAATGTTTTGGAAACTGCTAGTAGCAACAACTTTGCATTACGCAAATTAGTTTTACATGAGAGAAATTACCAACTCCATACTATCTGAAGCAAGTGTGTGTGATTATTCTGGCCAGGAGTTAGCATCCGTCCATTTTCCATACCACTTATCCTACAAAGGGTTGCGTGGGAGCCTGGAGACTATCCCTGGGAACATGGGGCACAAGGCAGTGGACACCCTGGACGGGGTGCCAACCCCTCGCACACACTACGGACAATTTGGAAATGCCAATCAGCCTACAATGCATGTCTTTGGACAGGGGGAGGAAACTGGAGTACCCAGGGGAAACCCCTGAAGCACGGGTAGAACATGCAAGCTCCACACACACAAGATGGACGTGGGATTCGAACCCCCCAACCCCAGAGGCGCGAGGCAAACGTGCTACTAAAAAAGTGATACCAAGACATGAAGCACATTGGCTGATTATCAACATTTGATAAATAGTTAAAGTTTAACTTTGTGAATCATCCAGTTCAGTCACCGACAGTTCCTTATGTTCTTTTTATGGAGGGTTTATTTTGAAAAATTCCGGCCACATCCATTTCACGCCCACTCAGGAGACGAGCTGTGATTGGCCGAATCAAGCACAAGGTGCTCATGCTTGCAGGTGATTGGCTGATGCTGCTGAGCCCACAGTGTTGTTTTTCAAAGACTTTTGCTACCTTTACACTTCCCTTCAACTCAGAATGAGCTAGTCACTGGGTGTGACTATTGTCTGATGATGATGTTCCGATGAAGAAGGTTGAACAAGGGCACTAAAACTGAAAATTTCCAGTCAAATGCATATAGATATAAATCTAATATTAAATATGGCATTAAATATTACCATATTTTGCCATATTTAAGATTAGTTTTAATTTCTATATAATATTATATTTAAAAATATTCAATGCACAGGTTCTGTGACACAGGTGAAAAATGATCAAATATAATAAAATAAAAATAATAATAATAAATAAAAATTCAAAATGCTTCATATGTAGTATGCAATAATAAAATAAAATAAAATAAAATAACTAAATAAAAATGTCATAATTGCTTTACAATTCAAATAAAAGTAAAAGAGTCTGGTATACACTCTGAGATTTAAGGGATATATTTTTGTTGTTGATCCTGATGCCAGTGAAGTCTCAGTGTTTCTTCTTGCACACACTGAGAGCAAGTCTTCAGCCGTGTCTCAGCACCAAGAATGCAAAGTACAGCTTTGCATTTTTGGAGAAAAAAAAAATCATTTACCATGTAAACAGGAACATGCAAAAATTCTAGCAGCTTCTGGTTTCACAAGCCTTGACACAAGTTTTCTAAAAGGTCCTGAAACAAGTATTCAAGTGTAAAAGTAAAAATTTTAACTGACCAAAAATGAACAATCCAGAAATGAATTTTCTTTATCACATATTTATTAAACATTCTAAACATACTATAATAATATACTAAGATAGCTAGCAAAATGAACTAAATTAACTTAAGTTAGGTAAAGCTTTACTGAATGTAACTCAACATACAGTATGATCTTGTATGAATCAATGGTAAAGAGGACAGGTGCTCATTTATTGGACATTGACGGGAATTTGATTGGGTGTCTTAAAAATGACTAGCTAAATTAAACTAACAGTTATGAAATGGTTGCCATGTGAACCGTAACCACCTTGTCGCAGTGAATTATGGATCTCGGATTGAATTCTCGTTGGTGAGTAACTTATTAACGCATTCTCAATATATGTGTAGAATCAAGACCCTGTTCCACATGTCTCAGTGACAGTGTTCCTCAGTGTTAGAATTGAATTTATGAACTTCATACACTTAACCCATTTCTGATGATTGAATTCATTTGGCATTAAAAAGAGACCATTGGATACATTTAATTTCTGTCCAGATTATTCCTTTAACTGCCGAGCTACCACTTCCCCAAGTGAAACAGAAAAGTCCCCTTGGGAAGTCCACATTTCAACACACAGGATGAAATTTTTTTTAAAAGTACATTATGGGAAAAGCAAGCAAGCCGTGATAAGACTCTTCACCCAGGAATAGGAATATGTGCACTCATTTTCTCACGTTTACTCCTTCAATCATTTGCCGTGGTCTTATACCCAAGAGAAATGTGGGTTGCTTTTTATTTTCCTAGACACACTGGCTTTTTTTTTTTTTTTTTACAGCTCTGGTTCAATTTGAAGCCAGTGACTGTATAAGCAATTCTAACATTAGTGCTGGTCAATGTGTGTGAGAGAGATAAGCTGCTTTTAGAGTGAGGGACCAAGGCAGATATGAAACTCCCAAAGGCACTTCCTTCCACGCTTCCTCAACCTCTTTCTTCCCCTTTTTTTCAGCTACAGTGATGGACAGCGTTGATTGACACATGGCTTAAATGAACCGATGGTAATTATGACAGTTGGCCAGTTTGGATGCTGAAGCTATTGGATTGCATATTAGAAATCCAGTTTTACAGATTTCTAAACGGAAAATGTAGAGTTTGAGACTGAGACATACACTCGTCGGCCACTTATTAGGAACACTTGCTTGATCTTTTTCCAAACTTTAACTGTCCGGTTTGGGTGAGTGAGTGTCTGTGCCCAGTATAGCCTCAGATTCCTGTTCTTGGTTGACAGGAGTGGAACCTCATGTGGTCTTCTCCTGTTCGGTTTGGTGTGTTGTGCATTTTGAGAGGCTTTTCTGCTCTCAGTTGTAAAGAGTGGTTATTTGAGTTACCATAGCCTTCCAGGTCAGCAACAAACATTGAGGCAGTGGAGTATTGTTCGTATTGTTTATCTCGTGAAGACAGCGGAAACAACATCAGCGTCACTAACACAGATGTCATGAAAACAGAGAGTGTGTTTCACTTGTTCTGGTGCTGTGGTGACACCTCATCATACTACATTTACGTTGTTAATGCACCACATGGACGTGTAGCATCAATTTCTGAGGATACGCACAAACAGTGTCCCAAGTAAGTGATAAGACTCTTGAAAAAGCCAGATAAGATTGCAGTAATCCAGTCTAGTGGACACAAGAGAATTTGTACATTCACTATCAGAAGTAGGAAGACTGTGTACAGACCTTGATGATATTATATAGGTGATACTATGCTGTTTTGAAAACATTACCAATTCTTGGAACAGAGGACTGTCAGAAATGACAGGGATTTTTGCCCTTCATACAAAGATTAGATAAACTACTACATATTTTCTCAGAAGTGAGTTCCCAGTAAGCAGGATTTCTGTCTTATCTTTGTTTAATTGCCTGAAATTATGAGATATCTGTGTAGCAAGGAGCAGGAGGACTTGAAGGCATTAGACAGGATCAGGTAAGTATTATCTGCATACTGGTGAAAACAAATATTTCCATTTCCATCAGAAGAATAAATAGATATTAAATAAGATGGGCTCTGGATTGAGCCTTATGGTACTCCTCTTGGTGCTCAGATGTTCCCGGTAAAACATACACACACTGCATATTAATTTTTACTATTAACATGTGATCTTCACTGGTGTCCAAGACTTAATTTGTAATTAAATTCTGAGTTGACTCTTTAAGTTTAAACATCTTTCATCAACTTATGGGTCTATTTTCACTTTGGTTTATGCCTTCTACTTTAGCTACAATTCTGTTCGACTACCTTCTGATAGTGGTGCAGTGGGATTTCTCCCTTACTTCAGTTCTACCTAATTAGAACAATGCAGCAGCGCTTTAGTTCTTTAGCGTATCCTGCTCTCTCATCTCATCATCTGTACGCTTTGTTAGAACAGTTCAGCTTCTACTTTTATATATTTCTCCCTCTTTGTGAAGCCAAAGAAGCCAAAGCAGCAGGAAGTTATGACACATCAGACAAATCCCAGATGAACTGCAAGTGATGAAATAATAAAAAAAAATACCAAATTGACTCATCATGTGGGGAATTTGACTTTCTTACATCCTCTGCTGCCGCTCTGCAAAGCCGCATGGTGGAAAAATGTCCTAATCCGTCTTTTGAGGAGGGGGATTATGATCAAGAGTCAATTTTATCCTATTTTACAGGATTTAGGCCAAAGAAAGTTGGCGTGAAAATGACATTTAGATATAGTACATGTAAAATTAGATGTAGAAATATCTTTCTTTGGAATTCAAGTCTAGTTTCCTTGGTGGAACATATTGCAAGGTTTGATTACCAAGCACCTAAATATAAATAACCTGAAAATCGTTACCTAAATACCTTTTTGCAGAACCAGCTGTTCTGTGTGGTACTGAACATTTAAAAAAAAAAAATTCAGCATTATGCCAGTGTACTGTTCAGCAGCTCCATATCCTCCATTTTAAACAACAAATCATCCTCAGGTTTATGAAAAGTTTTTTTTTTTATCTGTGTATGATGTTGCACATTGTGTGTTGCAGTATGTGTGAACAATCAGCCGCTAACCTCATCCCCAAACACCATTAGGTCCTATTGGTGTTGATCTTGGCCAGATGCCAAGTACAATCCATCTGGAACTAGACTGGTGGCTGATAAGAAAAAAACATTGTGCAGGCTGTGTAAACTCTGGCATAGAAAGTTTCCAGTATTGTAAAGTGCTGAAATGGACTTTTGTACTCAAATAAATCATTAGCCAATCAGATGCCACTATAAGCACTTTGTGATTGAGCAGAGCAATCACACTGCACCTTTTGAGTGGGTATGTGGTGGGTGTGGCCAGTGTTTTAACGATAAGTCATTCATAAACAAAGATAAAGAACTATGTGTATGTATATGCGTGTGTGTCTGTGTGTAAGACACCTTTTTTTAATACAGAGTAATTATTAAAATAAAGATATATCTGTACAAATGTTAAGCTAGTTACAAAATTATAGTTATGTAGCTATCAGAATTTTAACTATCTACTAAAATAACTTAAATTTGAGTGACCGTATGTACTCAAATATAGTCACTATGTATATATATATATATATATATATATATATATATATA
>CM074919.1:23913613-23929648 GCA_037576815.1 Pangasius larnaudii | reverse complement strand
TTTAGTCTAGAGCTGTGTGTGTTTAGTCTAGAGCTGTGTGTGTTTAGTCTAGAGCTGTGTGTTTAGTCTATATCTGTGTGCATTTAGTCTAGAGATGTGTGTGCGTTTAGTCTAGAGCTGTGTGTGTTTTGTCTAGAGATGTGTGCGTTTAGTCTAGAGCTGTGTGTGTTTAGTCTAGAGATGTGTGTGTTTAGTCTAGAGATGTGTGCGTTTAGTCTAGAGCTGTGTGTGTTTAGTCTAGAGCTGTGTGTGTTTAGTCTAGAGCTGTGTGTTTAGTCTATATCTGTGTGCATTTAGTCTAGAGATGTGTGCGTTTAGTCTAGAGCTGTGTGTGTTTAGTCTAGAGATGTGTGCGTTTAGTCTAGAGATGTGTGTGTTTAGTCTAGAGCTGTGTGTGTTTAGTCTAGAGGTGTGTGCGTTTAGTCTAGAACTGTGTGTGTTTAGTCTAGAGCTGTACGATTAGTCTTGAGAACATCTTTTTTCCTTTCTCAGCCCATTTTTCTGCTTCTCTGTCTCATTCTCTTTTTTCACCTCTGTCTCTTGCGTTCCTTCTCTCTTTCTCTCATTTGGCCACACTTATTGCAGTGAGAGATAATGAGATCACAGCTAGTGCTCACGAGATGATCCTATCTTCAATTTGCAGGATCTCTCTCCCTGTCTCTCTATCTGTCTTTCACACACACACACACACACACACACACACACACACACACACACACACACACACACACATGCACTTATACACTGCCCGTTGAGATCAGTAATTGCCCCCACAATCAATGATATCAAACACTTTCTTGGAACACATGCATTTAAAATAGCCTCTTTCATAATCAGACAGGGAGATAGAGGAAGTGTGTGTGTGTGTGTGTGTGTGTGTGTGTGTGTGTGTGTGTGTGTGTGTGTGTGTGTGAGAGTTCGGTGTCCTTCATGAACAAGTGGTTGTCAAGGATACCTGGCAGGTTTTCATGTGTGTTTTTGTGCTTGTGTCTGTGTATAGTTCATTAGTTCACTCCCAGATTTACCCTCGTTTTCCGAAGGTAAGTGTGAGACACACATCCATCATTTCTGTCTGCATATGTCGATGCATTCGTCACTTTTGAAGCTCTGGCCCAACTTGAAAAAAGATTTGATTACAGGGGTTGTACAGCCACATTGCTCTTTTCGGTTGTTACTGACAAAATTGTCTTTTCTCATTCCTAAATCAACACATCCGTCTCAAATCCACGTCAAACCACATCGTTCGCTGTCGTTCCGTCAAAGAACCTGACACCGATCACCACAAATTGTCTGACAACCTGTCCACTCAAACCAACAGGCTACCATCCACACTTCTCCACACGATCTCCAGTGGTCTTGCACCAAACGTGACTGCAAACGTCACTGGATGGTAGATGAATTTCTTTCCTTCTGTCATCAAGTAGAGTCATACCTGTACTTCAGAGGCGCATCCTTGACCTCACTGATGATGCTTTTGAACACAGTGCTGTTGAATTCTCCATACCGATCGATCAGATTAACTTCAACAAGCTTTTTTTGTTTCTTCAAGAGAGAGAAAAAAAATAGAGTCTGGTGAGGGAACGACTGTTTATAGCTGCTATAATGTAAGTGAGAACAGACCATTCCACAGCATTAAATGTAACTATAAATGGAATAAAACACTTCAGGAAGTGCTGTTACTGGAAAACAATCAACTTTCTGGTGGTAACAGTAACTCTGTGGGGGGGATGGATGTCTAGCAGAACTTGCCTAGAACTCCAGCCCAAGTTCTCCTACTTTTTTAGGACAGATTAATACATCAGGATGTCCTGCGCAGACGCTTGCATAGGGTGAGGTCTTCATAAGTAGCATAAGTGCGTCCACTAGGGGGCATCACATGAACCACACCAGAATTTACATTAAAAAAATAGACAGTGAAGAAGCACAAAAATCAAAGTACTGTTTCTTCAATATTCTCACCAAAAGTATATCTGAAGTGTTTTCACTTGTGCGTGTCGAAGCACTTTAATTTAACTAGTGTTTCAATCCTTAGAATTATTGAGTTGCTCTGGATTGCGTCACCTACATCCTTTATCAGGAGTCCGTCAGAGAAAAAGTTGTGTGATCCTGCAGGATTAAACTGTCCGTATTAATAATACACACTTATATTCACTCCACTGCACAATAATGTGATCTTATCTCTGTGCCATATCTGATCTGTTTTTGTCCCGAGGTGTGTTAACGGACTACACTAAGAAATAAAAGAGCATGAGAACATGTCCATTCTGTACTACTGGGTTGTTTACACATCGTTTAAAGTTTAACTGTTTACACTTGCGATGCACTGAAAAATAATATTCCTCAGAAACCCTTGCGCAACCTGCAGGTACACAACCAGACACGCCTCCCCGCTAACCAATCAGCACTCGCCTGAAGGATGCAGGATGCACAGCACTGTTGATACGCAAGACAAGCTATTAGCTAGTAGAGGACTGCGCCTGAGAACTTAAAAAAAAATGTCTCTGTGTGCAATGCTTACCCATAAATCCCGTCGCAATGAAGACGAATTCGTTTTAGAAGCACACGTAGAAGTATCGCATCACTCTCAATGTCATTCAGTTGATGATGTGGTCTGTATAAACAATTTCGCTCATACGCACAGCTACACACTGCTAAGAATGTTTACATAACTTCTATGCATCAACCACAAGATCCTACAGATTTCTTCTGAGAGAGATGTGACCTTTGCTGGCTTCCCATACAACCTCTAGCTCTCCAGCTCTACAGAGCCTTCAGAATTGGTGCATAACCTCACAGAGTTCTCCTGTATTGAGGTCAGAGCACTCGCTCCTCATTCCAGCAAGAACAGATAGCAAATTCAAAACATGTCCTTGTATTAGATGCTCCAAAGGGCTCTGCACTGCTCTGTAACTCTGTAGCCTGGAGAATAACTATTCAGTTCTTCAGAGAACCTGGATGTCCGTTTCTGGGGGCTGAGCATTATATTCAGTCAATATCTCCAGACTTTGGACTTCATTTGTCTCTGCACTTCCTTTCCCATAGGTTGCTTTGTATTATGTCTTGTATATTGTATTTCGTACTTTATATTACTAGTACTTGTACAAAACAGCATTTTCAAACCATTCAGGTTATATTTCTTTTTTTTTTTTTTTAAACATTGTGGCTCTTAGAACTTTGGGTTTGTAAGGATGTTCAGTCTGTCAGGTTTAGTAACGTTCCTACAAAGTCATATTTTAGCAGATTCTTGATTCCGATTGGTCAGAATGTGTCTCATTTTCTATAGTAGTTCTGGTTGTAAGTCAAATCACAGGCTTATATTATTGCACTCCTTAGAGTACTTATGTTATTGTTTCTATGGCAACAACGAATTCACAGGCACAGACGTTCCACATAAACAGAAGACGTGTCATCGTGAAGATGTGCTGTTATGTTAAAATAATCACCTTAGGGATGGTAACAGTGACTTCGGCTTCATCACACCACCCCATCGTTAATTATTTTCCTAGAACAGCATGTCCCATTGTGTCTTGAATAATAGACTAAATGGAGAATGGAGAACGTAATGCAGCGTGTGATTTGAGACGCAACCCCGTTCTGTCTTCATATATTGTGTCTTAATTAGATGATGTGTTGATTCAAGTGAGAAACACTGCATTGCAGTGGTGTGTGTGTGTGTGTGTGTGTGTGTGTGTAATACACACACCAGTAGAAAAGTGTATCACATTGTGATACTAACTCGAGTGTGTGTGTGTGTGTGTGTGTGTGTGTGTGTGATAAGTACCTTTGTGTCTGGTGTATTCTTTGATGAGTGTATGTAATATTAGCATTCAGTCATGTACATGCAGATAGAGAATCATTTTAGACACACACACACACACACACACACACACACACACACACACACCAACAAAGGTTGGACTGCATTGTGTTACTGGTAATTACATGGCCGTCAAACTGAGTGAAGGGCTGCCACTCCTCTGTGTGTGTGTGTGTGTGTGTGTGTGTGTGTGTGTGATGTTTGGAAAGGTAATCCTGTTCTTTGTACAGTAGTCTTTTTGTTGTTTTAAAAAAAGGGAATATAAATATATAAACAGACTGTTCAAAAGTTTTGGCACCCTGTTTTCTTTTTTGTTGTTGTATGCTTTTTTTTGTTTGTCGGTTTGTTTGTTTCTGGCTTTGATGTTACTTAATAAGAATAATTTGCACCAATTCTTTAATATATTTCAGTATTAACATTAGGTGATGTAGTTTAATTTGTTTAAAAATAAAGCAGATCTGATTGTCATTTTCCTAAAAAAAAAAATCCCCTTAAATAGCAGAAATGAAAAAAAAAAATATCAAAACAATAATTAAATAATATAAAATTCTTAGCCTAAAAGAATAAATCAAATAAATGAATCAAAGAGATTTATTTTTTCATTTTACGTATATATCGAGTTCTTGTCTCCTCCATTACACACACTGTAGATTTTAATCAGATTTTTTTTCTCTTCTTAGAACTTTCTGCTGTTTAACATTAATTGCAGCCACTAGCCGGGTTTACTAGCCGTTATTTCCACCCAGTATTTTACGCTCTGCAGTACGCCGAGTCAGAAAAGGTCACCAAGGTGATCAACTTCTGCAATTGACTGGTCAGATTTAACAGGGACGCCTGTTCACTCGGCCAAATCCAGATGTGCTGAAATAAATCCAGCACTTTAAAGTTGTATTTCACCGGAGCAGAAGTCTGAGGAATCCACACTAAATCTGCGAGCCCTGTGTAAGAAACCCAGCGTGCTTCAGTCTCAGCCAGATCGCACAGATCGCACAGATCGCACAGATCGCACAGATCGGCCAGCTGTGATGGAAGTGCCAGAAAATCCCGTTTATTTATTTTTTTTTTAAAGTGAGTGCAGTAGTTTTAGATTCCCTCCAGCACGCTTTCACACTCCACACTGATATTTCTGAGTTAATTCACTGAGGATAGAGGATGAGGAGAAGCAAGACCCTCTGGAGCTGGGTGAAGATGTGAGACTATAATACATATAAGGGATATTTTCAAAAACGTAGTTTTTCTGTGTTTTTCTTGCATGAAAATGAAACAAGTAACTAAACCCTATTCGAATGGGATTAATTATGCACGTGGTCCGGGGGAATTTCCTATTGTACAGGAATTTATTTCCATCCAGATCGGACATGTCGGTGTTTTTCTCCATCCTCATCTGAAAAACCTGAATTACTTACTGTTTTATGCCAAACTCAGCTCACGTCTGATCATTTTATCACACGTCATCCTGGTAAACGAAGCCCATCAGACTAGGGCTAGAAAATGTTATTTTCACGGTTTATTTTCGTTTTTTTTTTTACTTGTAGAACTTTCCCTGACAAAACGTGACTCTGTTACGCGTTACTGAAGACTCCTTCTCTGGCGCTCAATACGAAGATCTTATTATCACGTTATTATCATGTGCATAACACCAAACATCACCTAAACATCGCAAGATTTGGTTTTCTTTAAAGCGTTTTCATGTGTTTTCCAACCCGCTCTTTCTGTGTCCTCTAAAATATCCGTATACGTGTTTTGACTGGGGTCTGAAACTTCGTCGTCATCCACTTCACTTCCAGCTTTCTGCTACTCTTCCATATTAACCTTGGGAGGCGGAGCCTAAAAGGGGCGGAGTGAAAACAGAAGTTACGGTTGTCCCATACGGCCACACCCATAACATTCCAGCTACACGGTGACGTTCGGGTCATGACCTGGAAGTGATGCAGACGAATTTAAAGTTCCACTCTGAAAGATAATTTATAAATATTTATTTTTTAAAAAATTATAAAACTGCTAGTTTGCAAAAATTCGAATTTAAAAGTGAGATTAATGTCGACTTTCACTGCTTCTGACAAGCAGTATTTTTATTTTATTTGATTCATTCATTTTTTAATTCACTCTCTCTCTCTGTGCCTCTCTCTTTGTCTTTCTTAAAGAGAGAGAGAGAGAGAGATTGAGAGAGAGAGGAAGAGAGACAGAAAACGACAAAAGGACAGAAAGAGAAAAACAGGACAGTGAGAGGAGAGATTTCTATTTCCCCCTGCTCACTCTTCTCTTTCTCTCTTCTCTCTCCCTCTCTCTCATTTCCTGAGACAGAAAGAGAGATACGTGACAGAGAAGGGGAGAAAAGAGATAAGATTTAGAAAGAGGAGAGCGCAGGTGAAAATAAGAGAGTCTCTTCCGTCCCTGTCTCCCTCTCTCCATTTTATTTGTCGTTCTTTCTGCCTGTCTTCGTTTTTTCTTCATTCTATTTCTGTCTGTTCTTTTCTTCTCTCTCTTTTTGTGTCTACTTCTGTTCTTCTCTTTACCCTTTCTGCTTTCTTTAATTGTTCTGTTTATCTGTTTCTCTTCTTCCGTTCTCTTTTTCTGTCTTTCTTTTTCTGGTATTCTCTTTCTGTCTCTTTTCTTCCGTTCCTCTCTTTCTCTCTTCTGTTCTTTCTTTATATCTCCTCTTTTCTTGTCTCTCCTGTCCTTTTCTCTCTGTCTCTCTTCTTCTGTACTTCTCTCTCTTCCCATCTCTTCTCCTTTTTTCTTTCCAGAACTGTTCTTCTCTCTTTCTGTCTCTCTTCTTCTTACCTTCTCTCTATTTCTGTCTATTCTTCCTTTGTTCTTCCTTCAACTGTTCTTCTCTATTTCTGTCTCTTCTCCTTTTCTTTCTTCTTCTGGTCTTCTCTCACTTTCTCTCTTGATCTTCTGTTCTCCTCTGCCTTGTTGTCTCTGTGGGGACTGGAGCACATCTGTTTGCCCTTTTGTTTCGCCCCTTAGAAAGAGAAAGTGTGTGTGCGTGTGTGTGATATTGCCTAGATCACAGTCACCACACTGTGTAACACACGCACACACACACACACACACACACACACACACACATATACACACACACACACACACACACATAGATGTCAAAACATGTCTAAATCTGAGACGTGTCCAGAATATATAAACACACATACAGTATTGTTTTGTCACAGTCCAGGTGTGTGTGTGTGTGTGTGTGTGTGTGTGTGTGTGTGAGATATTGCCTTGATCACAGTCACCACATTGTGTAACACACATGCACACACACACACACACACAGATGTCACCACATGTCAAAACCTGAGACGTGTCCAGAATATACAAACACACACATACAGTATGGTGTTGTCACAGTCCTGGTGTGTGTGTGTGTGTGTGTGTGTGTGTGTGTGTGTATGTGTGTGTGTGTGTGTGCGTGTGTGTGCTGGTGCCATGGCATGTGTTGTTTCAGGAAACGAGTGCAACTTTCCATCAGTGTGAGATCTAAACCAGTGCTTGTGTTAAAGAGGACTAGACGAGACAATCAGTGTATAAACAAAATAAACCGTCCATAATCCAGCAACTCCAGATCTCTAAAACCATAACAGATTCTCTGTTGTGGCTGATCACGTGTGTTTATGGGAACGATTAAGGCTAAATAAAACACTCTACGTTTATTTTTCGAATCATTTCCGAAGAATCGACTCCAACGCTTTCGATGTGAACGAAACAATTGATTCTTTATACGTTTCGACGATTAGCTATTTCAGCTCTAACTTTAACCTTCTGCTCTGTGAGGTGGTTGATTAAAGGCATTATTTACTGTTGTCCACACACACACACACACACACACACACACACACACACACACACACACACAAACACACCATGAGTTTCTCTCACAGTGAAGTGAAGTATTTCCTGATGATATGTCTTAACTCACCTGAAAGGCAGAAATGGAGGGATGGGAGGGAGAAGAAAGAAAAGAGAGAAGATGACAGATTCATGGAGAGAAAACCCATTCATCTCCATCTGTCTATCTCAATGAGCTCTCATTCCCACAAATCATCTTCTCTTATTCAAGTAGTCGCTCTGTCTGTCTGTCTCTCTTTCTCTCTCTCTCTCTCTTTCTCCAGATCTACATTGAGAGCTCTGTCATGAAGTCACATCTGTACTCAAGATGTTTCACATGTTGCTTGGTTTCAATGATACAAAAGAAGCGAAAGCTGGAAACTGTTGCATCGTCATCTATCTATCTGTCTGTCTGCCCATCTGTCTGTCTGTCTGTCCGTCTGTCTGTCTGAAAACCAATCCTTTATGTCTAACCGAATGAAGCGCTACCTCTAAAACTTCATCTGCATCAGCATAATTAGCCTGCTTTGTCCTTTTTAAAGCCATTATGCGTATCATTCCTCGGATCAGAGAACGGGAATTGCTCTGAGATTCGGAGACGTCTCAAACGAGTTTGGAATAAATTTCCATGCAGCATACAGACAAACACACTCCCCTACACAATCACACACCATGAGCTTAGTGAACTCTCGAGTTTCTACTGTTCATCAAATTTATTCAGTAATGTGTGTGATGAGGTAGAACACACACACACACACACACACACACACACACACACACACACACACACACGATAACTTCATTACCTTCTCCACACACACTTCACACTCTCAGTAAGCAGCTGTTGATGTTCACACTGTGCACAGTGCTGTGATATCCGGCTATTTTTATTCTCATCTCAACACGGGCGCTCTGACTTTTTCATCACGAGTTATTCTGTGTTCACTGTGTCTGTTCTTTACAGGGCAGAACTATCAATCAATAAAAGCTGAAATAAACATTATTGTCTGAACAAAACCCAGTACTTCCACAGAGCTGAGCATGACAAAGGGATAAAGGGATAAAGAGAAGTTTTACTGTATGCGTGTAAGGAAAAACGTCCCTGAAACAAGGAAGAGAGTAAGAAAATGAAATGATGGTGACCTGTACCCTGGCGCCATCACAGATACACGTGAAGCACGTGTTGAGGTCCGTTGTATGCAAAAGATTGGGGTCTTTTCCTGGCCAGCTTGCGAAGACATCCTTTGGTACCTGTATGAGGACATTGTGTGTATCAACCCACCCCCAAGGCCAGTCGCAGGTCGGCACATGGAGGTTGAGAAAGAAGTCTGGATTCTGGAAATCTAGAGAAGGCTTCTTAGAAAAGATCAGGTAAGTTTGTTTTCATGAACTTAATGCAATTCCAGCTGTGGTGGCCCAGTGGTTATGGCTCCGGGTTACTGATCAGGAGGCTGGGGGTTCAAGCAGCCACTGTGGGGCTCTTGAGCAAAGCCCTTAACCCTCTCTGCTCCAGAGGTGCTGTATCATGTTGGATGCTGCACTCTGACCTCAGCTTCCTAACAAGCTGGGAGATGTGAAGAAAAGAATTCAAATTTTGTGCTGTGACAAATAATAAAGGCTTCTTCTTAAAACACTCCTGGATATAGTTTTTGCAACTGAACCATTTAGTATTTTGTAGACAAGCAAGAATATTTACAAATCGATCTTACGAGCTGGTCATCAATGCAGACATCTGAGATCTGACTTACACAATATCTTCAACTTTATCTTCAAGTCTTTGCCTTTCTTATCTTTTGTAGAAGAAGATGGAGAGAACCCATACTGGAGGATGCAGGAGCCAGAAACACGACAGCAAGGAGCACGACACACCCACCGCGTTCTCTATCTCCCCTCTCTCTTTCCCTCCCTCCCCCTCTCTCTCCCTCTTTCTCTCTCTCTTTCCCTCCTTCCCCCTCTCTCTCCCTCTTTCTCTCTCTCTTTCCCTCCCTCCCCCCCTCTCTCTCTCTTTCCCTCCCCCCCCCCCCTCTCCTTCTTTCTCTTTCCACCTCCTTTGCAGTGAAGAACTACAAGCATATAGCACATCCCTTCAACACAGAAATCTCTCTCCCTCGCTCTCTCTCTCTCACACACACACACACACACACTCTCTCTCTCTTACACACATGTACGCAGATACGCAGATATGGACACACATTCCTGTTACCTATTGTTAACTCCTGTTACTAAATTGCTTTTTTTTCTAAAAATAAAGTTTTTTTGTTATTATGTTTGTTCCATCAGTTATCCAACTGTTTAATAAAATACATGATTAAAAAAAACAGGATTAGTTTTTTTAGTCACAGATATCAATTATTTGAACATGTAACCAACCATTTCTTTAAAATAAACAAAGGAATTAGTTGAAATGCTTTTAAAAGAAAGAAAGAAAGAAAGAAAGAAAATAGGAAAAATGAACAGAAAAGAAAGAAGGAAACATAAGAACAATCATAACAAAAGAAAGAAAAAAGAAAGAAATATATGAAGCTAGAAAGAAAGAAAGAAAGAAAGAAACAAAGAAGGACATGAAGCAAGAATCAAGTAAAATATATCAGAAGAAACAAACCAAGGATTTTAAAAAAAAGACATGAAGAGAGAAAGAAAGATATAAAAAAGAAAGAAAGAAAGTGAAAGAAAAGAGAGAAAGAAAGAAAACAATGAAGAAAGAAAGAAAGAAAGAATTAAATAAAATAAGAAACAAAGGGAACATGTAGAGAGAGAAATATAAGGTATCAAAAAAGTCAGAAAGAAAGTCATACACATAGAAAGTCAGAAAGAAAGTCAGAAAGAAAGAAAGATGTCAGAATTGTATTCTTATAATATTAGTCATGTTGAAAAAACTAAGGTGTTTGGTTTGAGTGATAACCAGAACACGACTGAAAACAAAAGCGTTCTTTATTATTTCTTTCACGTTTCTTTCTGCTCCGTGAGGCAGTCCAGGCAGTTCAGGGTTTTACTGGCACTCATGGGACTTAAACTCATGACCTTCTGATAACCTTTCTCAGAACCGGACCCTCTGCGCCACCACCAGCGCTGCCGTCTGAACAGGTTCCCAGATGAAACACAAACATCTCAGTAACGTCGTGGTGACTGGGACTGTGGATCGCTCCACAACATCGTCAGCATCCATGTGCTGCTGTTCCACTAGCCTGCTGAGGAGATCTCATTCACTCATTTTATTACTGATTTCATTTAATATCCTACACATAAATCATCAAGCTAGCTAGGTACAAGATGAACAAAATTAAGAAAAGACAGATACATGAAGCAAAAAAGAAAGAAAGAAAATAAGAAAAAAATCAGTAAGAAAAAAAGGAAAGAAAACAAGAAAGAAACATAGAAAAAAGAAAGAAAGAAAGAAAGAAAGAAATGTATGACACAAAAAGAAAGAAATGGGGGGAGAAAAAAAATCAATACGAAAAAGGAAATATCATAAAAAATCACATAGAAAGAAAGAAAACAAGAAAGAAACATTAGAACAATCGTGACAAAAGAAAGAAAAAAAGAAATACATGAAGCTAAAAGCAAAGAAAAAAGAAAGTTATGAAGCAAGAAGTAAACAATAAAAAAATGTAGAAAGAAATATAAGAAAAATCATACCAAAAGAAAAGGAAGAACAAAGAAAGAAATATATGATGCTAAAAAGAAAGAAAGAAAGAAAGAAAGAAAGAAAGAAAGAAAGAAAGAAAAAGAATACCCAGCTAGTTAACAATTTATGTTTAGCCACTCCTATAGCAACCTCTAGGTGTAGCGCTATCCTGCTAACTTTATATGACACCTTACTTGATGTAGATGTTTCCAGATTAGCTAATTTGTGCCCCTTAATATGGTCAAGATAAAGCAGTTAATGGCTATGTGCTAGCAAGCTAAATCTTAAGCCTTAGTAGTTAGCTAGTTTATGCTAGGTGTCAATGTTTCTCAGGTGCATGACACTTCAAGACACGATGTCAGTAAAAACTGATAGGATTTTTTTTAAAAACAAACTATTAAAAGTAAATATGTGTGATTAAGGGTCACATGATTTTAAAAAACCTGAATGATTAGCAAACAAATTGCACGTTAGCTTGTCCACCTCATGCTGTTTGTGTGCTATCTGGGTTCCTGAAGACGCTCTTGTAACATTTCTTGAAGTCTACAAAATCTGTCTTCTACAAAATGACAATGTTTTCAGTTAGCATCATGCTACTTGCTGTTCACACGTTTCTGTTACTCACCTTTGTGTTCCTCAATTCAGAATGTTTTTTATTTGTTGCTGTGTAGATGAGCTACTTTATCAAACGTATCAAACAAAGAGCGTCTTTATCAAATTTACAGATGGTATTACCTAGCAATACACCAATATTGTTAAGTAAATTAGCATGATGCTCACTGCTGGTTTTTAGCTAGTCTTTAGTTTTAGCTAGTCTTTAGTTCCCAAAAAGGTTCCTGAAGTTTGTGTAGATTAATAATATTGTAAAATATTTGATGTACATTAAATTTACATTTACAGTAACAGATTATAACATATCATTCAGCTATCAATTAGCATGATGCACATATGGAATAATTTAGTGAAACAGGGTGTGTCTGATGCTTTCAACACTTAATCCATTCATTGTCAGAGATTCCTAAAGGTGCAGTTTTTCTTGCTAATGTACAAAAAGTATTATGCCGTGGCAATTAGCATTAGCTAATTGCTAGTTCTTAGCTTCTATTACTTGTCTGCCTACTAATGAGGCCCTATATAATCCTATATAAGGTCCTAATAACCTGAAGGTGCTGTTTAGTTCTTGGCTCTATAGATAAACAGCTTTAGGAAGATTAATTAGCATTATTTACCCAACAATTGCCACGTATAATGATTTTATTATTCATACAGTTAGCATGATGCCAATTAGCTGTAATTCACATCCAGCTGAAGAAGTTTCTTAGGGCAATGGTATGGTTATGTAAATGAAATGATGTACACATGGTGTTATTTAGCAAACAGTGCCATGTGTGATGCCTTTGTTCAGTTAGCATGATGCTAATTTATGGATATATTTGTCAGCATTCCCTGTTAAGGAGGTTCCTGAAGGGGATGTTGTAGTTGTTCTTAACAAAAAAATAGTATTCCTTAGCAAGTTAGCATAAGGCTAATTGGTGGTCATTTGCTTTCTACTGCTGTAGAGCTTCCTGAAGGTGCTGTTATAGTTCTTGGACATATAGATGAACTTTACACAATGGTATTATTTATCCAAGCAATGTTGTCAGTTAGCATGATGCTACCTAGCGCTTGCAGGTTATTTGTCAGCGCTGCCTGCTGAAGAGGTTCCTGAATGCGCTGTTGTAGTTCTTGTTGAAAGCTGTGTAGATGAGTGGGTTGAAGAATGAGTTGGAGTATCCGAGCCAGAGGAAGACACTCTTCCAGACGGGTGGGATGTCGCAGGAGCACAGCGGGATGATGAGCTCAGCCAGGAAGAACGGGATCCAGCAGAGCACAAAGACGCCGATCAGGATTCCCACCATCAGCGCAGCGCGACGTTCCTTCTGCTCACGCCACGTCTCGCCCTCAGGCTGGAACGACACAGCTGCGTGACGGACGCTGAACGCCATCTGAGGCTGTTCCACGGCCTCTTTCACCTAAGGATCAAGAATCAGGAAGGTTAGGTTCACTGCACATTTTATCATAGTTTTTCTGATATCACCAGAACATTTTACTCTCTGCATCAGAGGCATGGTTCTGTCCTCCATGTTTTTCAAATTTTCATAGATCTCTTGTTTGGTGACCACAAACACAGGATTGCTTTCTACAAGAAAGAACCGGTCCTTACAGCTTCTTTTACATACACAGTGTTTAGTCTGTTTGAACTGAACTCTAAAGTGTTTGCCCCTTGAATGTGGTTCATTTAGTCACCGAGGGAGTAAACCAAAACTCAGGTACAGACCAAAACCACTGGGTCAAGACCAACGGAGAGAGACAAAGAAAAATATATAAATATATAAAATATATAAACCATGAAGAAAGAAAGAAAAAGAAAAAGGAATATTAGAAAAGTGATGAAAGAAAGAAAGAAAGAAAGAAAGAAAGACAAATATCAGAAAACAGTGAAAAAAGAAAGAATGAATGAATGAATGAATGAATGAAAGAAAAATATATAGGAATATCAGAAAAATCATGATGAAGCAAAGAAACAAAGAAAATATACAGTATCAGAAAACCATGAAGAAAGAAAGAAAAAGAAAAACGAATGTCAGAAAAATAATGATGAAAGAAAGAAAGAAAGAAAATATATAAGAAAATTGTGAGGAAAGAAGGAAAGAAAGAAGGACAATCTATCAGAAAACCATGAAGAAAGAATGAAAGAAAGGATGGAAAATCACAAAGGAAAAAAAAGGAAATATCAGAAAAATTCTGAAAAAAAGAAAGAAAAATGAAATACATGAAGCTAAATAGAAAGAAAGAAAGATAGGAATCAAGAAATAAACATAAGAAAAAAACGTGTCTAGCTAGTTAGCAATTTATCTTTAGCCATCTTTAGCCATTATAATAGCCATTATTATAGCTTTATAACACCTTATTTTATGTAGCTGTTTACGAACTAGCTAATATACTTCTTACGCTAACAGTAGCTGGCGTATTTAATAAGAAGCTAATCACAGATAGTTAATCATAGATGACAGTGTCTTCATTCCTCAGTGTGGAATTTGCATCTTTAACCATCTTTTACTGAACTACGGAACTCATGATAGGTAGTAGTAACTAACAGGAGGTGTTGATGATTTATTTTTTTATTTTTTATTTTAACCTGGCCAAAATGAGTGTATAATCACTGACTGTAGCCCATCTGTTGGTATGCACCAAGTATTGCCCCCCCAGATAGTATGTAGGTGGTGCCAATTCCAAACCCCTGCAACAGACTGGCGTTCCATCTGGCATGTATTCTTGCCTCGCAAATCGTGTACCACCTTGAGGATAATGTGATGAACGAATGAATGAATGAATGAATGAACGAATGAATGACTGAAGGTAGGAAGGAAGGAAGGAAGGAACTTCCTAACCCAGCTCTATATTTTCTGTTTATCATGATGACATTAAAGGGTTGGTGGATCTCTGCTTTCCCGCTCACACTGAGAGGAAAATTTCCACTCGTTCTCCTTGTGTCTGATCTAAAATGACATAGAATGAGGACGGTATTATTTTCTCATGTTTTCCTGTCATGTCTGATTGTACAAAATGCATTTGGCTTGCCAGATCTGCTCCTTACCAGAATGATATGATGAACATAACATTCTGCAGACTCGCCTTTTTTTTTTTCAGCATAAAAATGAAAATGACAGAAAATCAAGCTACTTCACAAACGGGATTTCCATCAGGATGAATAAAAAGTCATTGTCGCTCCATGTTTGTGCGTTTATGGTAATGTATGTGAAAATGGCTATGACAACAACATGATATACAGGATCTCTTAATGACACACACACACACACACACACACACACACACACACACTCGTACGTGCCTTTGTTTACGTGTATGCAATATGGCTAAATTGTTTATGTGCGTATCGTTTGTTGCCTCTTGTTATATTCTAAAAGAGGAACTGGTACGTTTTTTTTTTTATAAAGCTCATTACACACCTCTCCCCTGCCTGAATTACTCAAGAGACGGAGATTAGTGCTGTGGAGGAATAAGAGGAAAATGAAAAAGCACGAGAAAAGAAATCAGGCAGAGGAAACAGAAGTGGAGAGAGGGAACAAGACGAACCAGATATATAAATAAGAAAGAATTGGTAATTATTGTGGTGTACAACAGATAGAGAGCACATTTTGTTTGTCTTGTACCCAACAGAAAGAGTTGAGAATTGTTTTTATTTCATTCAAAGGCCTTAAAGAACAAATGTGAGAAAATAAGGAAGCTGGTTGCGAATATGTGAGAATTTGTCAAACTGCCAACAAAACATGTCTGATACTGTCATAACCTTAGAGAAAACAATGAAATAGTATCTTTCAGGAAAGGAAAGAAAGGAATTGACAGGGAAGGACAGAAGAAAATAAAAGGATGGCCAGAGAAAGAAAGAAAGAAAGAAAGAAAGAAAGGGACTGAAAGCATAAGAGAATGAAAGAAAGGAATGGACAGAGAAAGAAAGAAAAGGGTGGATATGGGAAAAAGAGAGAGGGAGATAGGGGAGGTAGGGAAGAACAAAAAAGGAGAGAAGAAAAATGGTTAGATGGTTAGAAATGGACAGAAGGAAAGAAAGGGAAATGGAGAAAGAGAGGAGGAAATAGAGTGATGTACATGGAGAAAGACAAAGATGGAGAAGAATGGACAGGAATAGAAAGAAAGAAAGAAATCAAGAAAGAAATCAAGAAAGAAAGAAATCAAGAAA
>CM074919.1:23897403-23913513 GCA_037576815.1 Pangasius larnaudii | reverse complement strand
AAGAAAGAAATCAAGAAAGAAAGAAATCAAGAAATCAAGAAAGAAAGAAAGAAATCAAGAAAGAATTGATGGGCAGGGAAAGAGAGGAAAGGAAAAAGGATACATATAGAGAGACAGAAATAAAGAAAGGGATTGACAGGACAAGAGACAGGAAATTAAATGATGGACAGGAAAGAAAATAATGATGGGAGAGAGACTGAGAAAGAGAGAGAGAGAGAAATGGATAGACAAGGAAAGAGAGAAAGAAAGAGAAGAAGGTTGGAGAGAAAGTGAAAGAGGGATGGAAAAAGAAAGAAGGAATGGGAGGAAAGCACAGGGAAAGGGGGAAGGAAAGAGTGGGATAAACAGGGAAAGAAAGTAAGAAAGAAAGAAAGAAAGGGGATAGAAGGGGAAAGACAGAAGGAAAGAGAGAGAAAGGATGGGAAGAGTGAAAAAAGGCAGAGTGTCATGATCTACTGAATGGAATTGATGGAGTGATAGAGAAAGAAAGAGCCAAAAGTTAAAAAGGGAGCAAGAGTACGGCCAAATCAGAGATAGAGCATTAAAGACAGAGGTGATGAAATGAGAGACAGAAAGAAAGAGAGACAGATAGAGCAATGAAAAAGAGCAACCAGTCGCATCAGTGGAGACTGAAGCCTAATTGTAGCGTGAATGTACTGAATCATTTATTCAGGTAGGAAGCACTCGAAACGCCGCAGAGACGCTTTTATCCTCCATCACGCAGCCTCGACGTGCACATTTTCTCTGTGTGGAGTCACTTTAACGCCGCCGCCTTGTTATTTTCACACAAAATGAGCCGCAGTGGACACAACATGCTATCGCTACGACGTGTGGAGACCTGTGTGAGGGTAAAATTATCCTCATATTAAAAAAAAATCCCTTCCTGGAAAATTTGTTTTTTTGACTCCGGCGAAGCCCTCCTGCTGAGAATAATTGCCTTATTTTTCCGTTCAGCAGGCAATCAAGCACCTTCCATTCCTCCAGCATGAGGAAACAATGCCTAGATCCGTCTCGCTAACATCAACGCGGACATGACATAGCAGCAACAGCAGGGAGCTAGCCAGACTTTTAACAGCGCAACACATTTCTTTAATTCAATTTACTTTTGTATTATTAATTCATAAGTTTATATTAATGCACCACAGTTTCTTTAGCAGCAACTCATTGTACGGCAGAAGCTCCATCTAAACAGATTTTTTTTTAAAATTTACACATTTGAAATGAAGGAGTCTCCAGTGTCAGCGGTACTGCTGCAGTTTTTTTTGACATCGCTTTGCAGTTTCTCGGTTCAACATGATGGCTGCCTAAGTGAGAACAGGAACGAACTTGTTTCGTGGACATTCTACAGCATTACATGTAACTATAAGTGGATAAAAAGTATGACTTCTGTAATACAGTGCATTCAGAAAGTAGTCATACCTCGTCATTTTTTTCCCACATTGTATCTTGCAGCCTTATGCTAAAATGCTTTAAAAAAAATGTTCACAAAGCAAAAAATAAGATTTGTGATAACTGAAATATCACATTGACATAAGTATTCACACCCTTTGCTATGACACCTCAAATTTAGCTCAGGTACATCTCATTTCTCTGGATCATCTTTGAGATGTTTCTACACTTTGATTGGAGTCCAACTGTGGCAAATTCAATTGATTGGATATGATTTGGAAAGGCTCACACTCGTCTATATAAGGTCTAAAAGCTGAAAATGAATATCCAAGCCATGAGGTCAAAGGAACTGCCTGCAGAGCTCAGAGACAGGATTGTTTCTGCTGCATTGAAGGTTCCCAAGATCTCAGTGGCCTCCATAATTCTCAACTGGAAGAAGTTTGGAATAACCACGACTCTTCCTAGAGCTGGCCGCCCAGCCAAACTGAACAATCTGCAGGTGCCCAGAAAAAGATAGGTAACCAAGAACCTGATGGTCACTAGGGTTGAGCTCCAGAGATCATGTGTGGTGATGGGAGAAACTTGCAGAAGGTCAACCATCACTGCAACACTCCGCCGATCTGGGCTTTACGGCAGAGTGGCCAGAGAGAAGCCTCTTCTCAGTGCAAGACACATGAAAGCATGAAAACATGAAATTTTAGACCTTTTTTGAAATTTCAAGCAGGCTTTCACGTGTCTTGTACTTCGGAGTGATGGCTGACCTTCTGCAAGTTTCTCCCAACTTACCAAGGACCTTCTCCCCCGATTGCTCCGTTTGAAGGGGTCTCAATACTTTCTGAGTGGACTGTAAATCGAAAAAATTGTAATCGTTGGCAAATTGCTGTGGTGTAAGAGGAAGAAAACATTTTAGGACATGCATGCTGTTATAGGAAAATAATCAACTTTGGGGTGGTAACAGTAACTGCACTAACACAGAGTTTTAATGCTTACTTACAGTATTGTCTACATTGTGTGTGTGTGTGTGTGTGTGTTTATCACTCCGTATGCTGCCCAATCATCTAATAATGAAGCAATCTGGCAAATATTCAGAGGCCAATTAAATGAGCTTCTGTTTGTAACAGAGTGCAAAGTGACACTGTAGAACAGATGATCCAATTATAACTCTGTACCGCTGTCCTTCTCCTCCTTCTCGCTCTTTTCATCCCATTCTGTTCTGAATTTTCGTTTCCTTCACAAGCTGCATACCTGCCAATAACTCCTGCACAGATAAATCAATAAACTGAGTGCTGTGCTGTTTTAGAAAACTGGAAGTGACCCTGAACTTTAAATACTTTTTAAATACATATAGCAACAGGAACACCTGTACACCATTCATGTCATTCATGCAATTGCAATTGTCCAATCAGCCAATCATGTGCTGGTGCTAGTGGGAGTAGTTCAGAAGCAGCTGATCTCCTGGGATTTTCATACACAGCAGTTTCTACATGGAATGGTGCGAAAAACAAATCAACATCCAGTGAGCGGCAGTTCTGTTGGAAGAACAGAATGGCCAGCCCGGTTCAAATAACCACCCTGTACAGCCGTGGTGAGCAGAAAAGCATCTCACCCTGTCAAACCTTGAGGTGGACTACAAAGGCAGAAGAACAAATCAGGTTCCACTCCTGTCAGCCAAGTTTGAGAATCTGATGCTGCAATGGGCTTTTTTACAGTTCTGTCAACTGTCCAGTTTTGGTGGATCTGAAGCATATCCCGGGAAGACTGAGCATGAGGTAGGAATACACTCTAGATGTGACGCCAGTTTGCATCTGCACAGAGAGGAACCCAAGCTCACACCAGATACCCTGGAGCTGTGAGGCAGCAATGCTACCCGCTGTACAACAATATGTTTTAATTAAAAAAAAAAAAAAAAAAGATATTATGGAGCTTATCTACATCATTTGAATTAAGTTCATTCCAAA
Source organism: Pangasius larnaudii (assembly GCA_037576815.1). Lineage (NCBI taxonomy): Eukaryota > Metazoa > Chordata > Actinopteri > Siluriformes > Pangasiidae > Pangasius > Pangasius larnaudii. Next base: position 23,910,166 of record CM074919.1, on the reverse strand, counting down.
AAAAATTTGTAGGAAAGAGCTTCAGGATTTCTTATTTGTAAGCTAATTTAGTCTCATAGCTCCAGTGCAAAAACTACAGAAGCTCATTTCAGACATCCAGCATATCTTGACTGATCAGCTAACTTTGGGGTGATGGGGCATTAAGGACATTTCTTTTTTTTTCCCTGCACATTTTCTTTTTAACCAAAGAATCTCAATTAGGAGATTATGTGTGTGTGTCTTGGGCTTTAAATTAGGTACATAAGGGACATAAGGTACAAACTAAATGCTAATTCTATCTGTTCATAAGAGTGTGTGTTTTTCTTGAATGCAAAATGAGAAATCCTATTATGGGAGAGAAAGTGTTTGTGTGTGTATGTGTGTTTGTGTGCACGACCTTATCCCAAGGCTAATTGTGAACATGAATTTGGAACACCAATTATTTCAGTTTCTGTATTTTTTCATTTGCATTACGATGTAGTCATTAAAATCTTACACTCTTCAAGGTTTCATTAATATTGTTCTTATGATAATTGATTAGAATATGTGTGAAATATAAATATAGCTGTGTATGTACCATGTTTACTACAGATCTAAAATGCACCCTTGCATTCTTCTTACCTCAATAATCTCCGTCATTGGCATGATGGTGTTGGTTTTGCGTGATCCAATGCGAAACTTGGCAGCCTTGTAGATCTTCCAGTACACAAACAGCACAACGCAGAGGGGCAAATAAAAAGCGCCGAAGGTGGAGAACACTGTATATGATGGTTCCTGGCTCACCTGACATGCCAGATCCTCCTCGGAATATGTTTCTCCCCAACCGAAGAGCGGTGACAGGGATATGACGGACGAGAGTAACCATGTGAGTCCAATCATCACGTTGGAGATCCTTTTCCGCGTCTTGAGCGTATACTCGAGGTGGCGTGTGATGGACCAATAGCGATCGAGCGCAATGGCGGTCACGTTCCAGATGCTGGCTGTGCAGCACAAAACGTCACAAGAAATCCATACTTGGCAAAGCGCTTTTCCGAGGATCCATCGGCGGCCGTAAAGTTCTCGAACGAGGCTCAACGGCATTACCAGCCCGGCTACCATCACATCTGAGATGGCCATCGAAGCCACCAGGTTGTGAGGGACACGGTGGAAAGTTCGGACTCTCAAAATGGTCACCAAAACGAGAAGGTTCCAAACGAAAGTAGCCACCACAAGCATTGCTAAAAGTGTGAGCGTGAGGACGCTGAACACAGAGAACGGGCGATACAAGTTTCCCGATTCTGGTCTGTTGGTCAGGTTTGATAAAAAAGCAGTGAGGTTGTGATGAGGCATGCTGGCAGGGATTAGTGGATTAACATTACAAATTAGTCAGCAATGTTGAGGTGAATCAAGTCTCTGGAATTCTTTATGACGTTTCGGTTAAGCATCTCTCTGGTTGTGGTTGATAAACTTTTCAGTTTTTAGGAAAAACGTCGTCACGTCTTTTTGTTTTTTTGGTTTTTTTTTGCCCAATAGATGTAGTGGATTCGTATTAGAAACTAAACTAAGCTAAGATTACAAATTTTGTTCTAAATATTCTTTAAGGTGTCACTGGATTTCTTTGTGACCTTCAAACCACATGCTGGTGGTAGTTTCAGGTTTGATCATTGCCTTCCTCAATTAATTAATACATTTCTTTGGCCAGGACATGTGAGTAAGGTAGATAAGCACTTGACATTTTGTGTTAGAAAGTATAAGAATTAGCTGATTAGCATTCAAAATTATGCTAAGATAGACTATCATTCGTAATTTGGCTCTAATTAGGTGCCAAATTTAACTAGCGTGGGTCAAGTCAGTAAACTTCTTGTTATTTTTGGAGTATGCATGGCTGCTGTTGAAAATTGTCCACTGAGAAGAACCTTAGAAATGGTTATTTATCAAAATTTTTCCCGCTGGATCTTGCTAATTATGAGATTAGCATGAAAATCTATCAAGTACTTGGTGATCTTTGGGTCAAATATGAGGCCAGAAATGTTCCTTTTGAATTAACAGAAAAGAAGGAAGTGGATGTCATTTATTTTTTGTCTATCTTTGCTACTTGCACACAATCTTAATGTGTGTATTAGCATTTGGAATTGAGCTAAAATAAACTGTTCTAATAAGATTGGTGTAGGAAAATTCCAGAAAACAAAGCTATTGAAAGTGTAGGACTTGGAGAATTAGCATTTTGGTTTAATACAAAACATGCTACCATTAGATATAGCTTTAATTAGTCGATGAGTTTTATTTGAACTTAGTGATGTATTTATTAGAATTAGAAATGAAGATCAGATAAACTAACGTTAGCTGCTAAATTCTGCTCAGATTAGCTCCTAAAGTTAGTGTGAGTCACATGATCGGTCATTGAATTCTTACAAGGGACCTGTTGGTGTTAATGCATCTTGTTTCCTTTTTGGCAGCGAGGTTTATGACTCCATATCGCTGCTCACTGCCATAATTCCAGCTGCTTTCAAGCTGATTAAAGAGAGCAATCCCATTACGTTCAGCCACGGCGGAAGTCTAAAGTTTTGATGTTCTGGATCTTGTTGAGTCCATTCGTGGAAGTGGGCTACTGGTTGAAAGCGACAACATCCTGAAACAGAAAAAAAGAAAACAGAATTGAATAACAAAAAGAATAAATCAGTCGCTTCTCTACAGCAAGACCTGATGAAATTTTAAAAACGTCTCCTGGAGCCCAGAGGCGCTGCAGACTTGTATGTTTGCCAGAAATACCCCGCAGTCTTCTGACATCTTTGTCTGCTCGGAGCGCAAGTTCTCCACAAGCAAAACGCCACGATCCGTCTGAGTTTAAAAAAAAAAAAAAGAGCCAAGCTTGGAGATGGGAAGAGAAGCTTCCTATCGTCTTTCTTTTCCGTCCATCTGTTTTTCAACTCCTTTCACACAGACTGTCCTGCGACTTTCATGTGCAAATAATCATGTGCCTCGACGCATCCTTTGTCCAACCCCAGACTTTTTCACCAATTTGCCACCTGAATGGACGTGTAGAAAAAGACGGATAAAGGTATCATCATGCCTGCATTGACCGCTCTACTTAAGAGTAGTGTGGGCGGGGAAGGATTCACATTATCACACTAATGCTATTTATGGAGCACCACATGCTCAGACCAGACTTTCAGCCTCTATCCTCTGCTGTAGAAACCAAATTTTTATTCCATACGATGCGGGACCGTTTTGCTGAAGTGTTACGTAAGAGATTACAGCTGTGCTGGCTGTTAGAACATCAATGGAGGGTAATTATTACATTATTCTGCTGTGTAATCATCCTTAAGTGCCTTCCGCTAGCTTGAGGTGTTTTGCACCGTCTTCTGCTGACACAAGCACACACACCATGTCCAGTTATGATCTAATCTGTCCTTGCGGCAGCGAATTATGTCCCCTCTTTGCTGATAATTATATCCAACACCAGCTAAAGGACTTCACACTATCAAAAAAAAAAAAACCCTTGGGAATAAGAGAAAAGGAAGGAGAGGATGATTTACGGCTTCATTTAGTATGTATTAAATGACCTAATATAGTTGGCAAAAAGTTCAAAGGAAAGAGCTGCTTGGAAATGATTATGATGAAAAATATTCTCACATTTTTTAAAACACTGCTCCCACAAGCAATAAACGGTGTATCGACTCAATGGGAACACTAACGAAAAAGACTCAAAAATCAATAACTCCGAACTGCAAGAATAAGCTCGGTGCATAGGCGGAGTAGGGTTTAAAGCCACCCTTCTTCACCCCTGCTGAATGACTCACTAGCTCGTCTCACGCAATAACGCCGAGCCGCTGGAGGAAGGAGTCTCGTCTCTCCAGTGCTCCTTCATCAGAAATCAGCAAAGCGACACTCTAGAGGTCAAAGCGAATAGGAAAAAGCACCGTGTGAAAAGAAGTTGCGTGATGGGTTTCAAAAGATAGAAAGGAATAAGATGTGTGAGGACAAACGTAGAGTTTTCATTTACATTTTTTTGGGTTGTACTGTGACCCATATTGCTTTGATGCAAAAGTTTGCACACCTCTGCTCATAGAAAGTGTTTCTTTTTTTTTTTTTTTTACTATTAATAGACAGTATATAATATTATAACATGATGAAGCTTTGCACACTCTTGGTATCTACAAAACTAGCTTCACGAGGGAGCTTTACCCAGGAATCTTTTTTTTTTAAAGTTCCCAAATAAATCATTAAAATGTTTTCAATAAATTAAATCTAGCATGTTCTAAATTTTAACTGTGGAAGAAATAATACCTTAAAGGACTTCACCATGGGGCATAGATAACTTTGGTACACTTTTCTGGCCACAAGCTTTAGGATTTGGATAACTTTTGAACTCTGCTTGCATTTTTCGAAGGAAAATTATACTCATTGGATTGGAAAAATAAAGTTTGTGGCATCTCATGCCATTTTTAACTAACAAGATAAAAACTTGTCCATCAATAGGGTATGGGAAAATGTCTGTGATTGGCCTGTCAGTGTAGGCAGTTCCTGGACATATTTAGTGACAAAACATTATCAGACACATAATCTATAGCTTTTGTTAAGTTTGACAAGCCAATATTTATGTGGGGAAAGTTCCTGGTCTTCAGAGTTTGGTTACGCAGCTTCTTAAATCAGTTTTCTGGATTCCTCATTCAAATGATTAAAATCCCTTATGTGTAGTTCATGCCTTTGTGTTTGCCAAATTTTCTTGAATTGAAGCATCCAAGATGACATCTGGAGACCAGCACCGCTAACCCACCAGCACTCAGCTTTAAGCCTGGAGAAAAAAAAATCAGGAATCCAAAACAGCATTTCCTTTGCCTTCAAATGTAATACAATGTAACATAAAAGCAAGACACCATTTAAAAATGAAAAATAAAAAAGACTAATATGATGATATATGTATGAATGAGAAGATGGCGAGCGTTGAATTAAATCTAATAGGAGTTCAGTATATCGGCAATATATTACTGCATGAATAGTCCTAGTTGTAATGATCACATTAATCCATCCATCCATTTTCTGTACTGCTTGTCCTACAGGAGGCTGAAGCCTAGGGACTTGGGGCACAAGGCAGGGGACACCCTGGATGGGGAGCCAATCCATTGCAGGGCAAAAATGTACACACACTCACACAATTTAGAGATGCCAATCAGCCTACGTCTTTGGACTTGGGTAGGAAACCAGAGTACCTGGAGAAAACACCCAAAGCACAGGGAGAACATGCAAACTCCGTGCACACAGGGCAGAGACAGGAATCAAACCCCCAACCTTGGAGGTGCAAGGCAAACTTACTTTGCCTCACAACACACTCATTATTCAGCAGCACATAGAATAGCACTTGATCCAGCACATCCGGTTATTTATTTATTTATTTTAAAATATGCTGAGAGTTCATTGTGTGTACAACTAAATGAAGCCACGAGACACCGAACTGAGGTCATGAAATAGTAATAGCAATGTGTGCGTGGGGTGTAAGCTATTTATCACGCTTTTAATTCACTGTTTTGAGTTGTGGAATTCATAAAATACTGTGATTAAATACGATGTGCTCTCCTGTAAAGAAAACCTGCATATGGTTTGAAGGATAAGCTGTTGCTAACATTACCAAACACTCACATGAGACGGAAAAAGAGAAAAGGACTCCCACCCTACTTGCTCATTAGCGCACTGTTGTTGTTCCGACTTCATGGAACACAAGGTGATTTAACAAGCAGAGATGGATTATTGACTGGACCTGATGGTCTAGTTCCCAGGGCGCCTCTGATTGGACGACTAAGGCTTGATGTGGCTCAAGGACTCGAGAAAAAAAAAAAAAGGATAGTGATGAATGAAGAGCTAAGTGGAACAGGGAGACGAATGATGGAAACATACATGTAGAGTGAACAACAACAGAGAGAGAGAGAGAGAGAGAGAGAGAGAGAAAGAGAGAGAGCTGAGTTTCTGTATCGATGTTCAGGTGACCTCTGAAGTGAATTAAGTTACTGCAGCGTGAGGGAATAGAGCAAAGCCTCAGATCGATCGATCTGTGTGTCTTATTGAGCTGCTATTGATTACAGTGAGAACTTTGCTGGGAGATGTGTTCCAATGTTTGCTGTGCCGCAGGTTTATTCATCCAGTGTGTTTGGTAAATTGTGTTGTGCTGCTTGTGTGCATCATGCTGCAGTGTGCGTGTTGCATGTTTTCTCCCATTTGGTGAACAGAATAATGGGATTGGTTTCCCTGAGAAAGAAATATTCAATACTGGAGTTTTTGCCAGAAAAGGGTGAGGCTGAGCGCCATGTTTATCCACAAATAGCTATATTAGGGCCCTAGATAGAGAGACAGTGTACACTCCTATTCCCTGGAAGCAATGCTGCGTTCAAGAACATGTAAATAGGACATCACCACTTTTAGATGATTGATGGAGGAAGGAAAGAGTTTTCTTTTTTTTTGTGATATTAAGAACAAATAGAAATGTTTGTGCTTATCTTAATTCTGTGGGAACGAGAAAATCTGTGAAAATACAATTATTCCTGATTCTATTCTTATCAACCCGTTCAGAAACACCTCCAATGCATTATATATTATACATATGCTGTATGTTACATCTCATAAAATCATCGAATCCCGAGTAAATACGATTATATTGGCTGTTTAAATGCAAATTTCCAATGGAAAAATTTATATTTCTCAGTTTGTGACACAACTCAGGCACCACAAATCCCAGATTGTTCTCAGTTCTGATTGGTCAGAATCAAGGGATTCATTCAACACCAGCTCACCAGAGGTGTTACGATTTGCGGTTTTGCTATAACATGACAAGCTGCAGTTTTCATCCTGCAGTCGAGGGTGATGAGGGAACGACTGTTTATAGCTGCTATAACATGAGAACAGGAACTAATTTGTTTTGTGGACGTTCCACATCATCAAATGTGACTATAAATGGATAAAAAGTATGTTGTTGGAAAAGTACTGTGGTATAAGAGAAATAAAACACTTCCGGAAGCGTGGTTACAGGAAAATAATTCACACACATAGTATGTATAGTTAAATTGTGCAGGTAAATTTTATGAGTACCGTTAGACTATTGTGATGTGTTGTTCACAAATGAGTCGACTCTGAGTCAACTCTTTTAAGTGACCATTAGGACCATCACATATGGACATGTGGACATGAAGATTCAAAATGAAGATGATTCATCACACAGAACATTCTTTGGTATTGTTTATTCAGAGTTGGCTAACGCCATTAAATCACACACATCGAAATTAATCCAGTAAATCTTAATTACAACAGCTGAGTCATTTGGTACAGCAGCATGATTGAATCATCTTCAAATTTGACTTTAAAGTTAAGCTCAGAAACACAATAATATTATTGTCAATGCAAATATGTAGCGTAAGATCACTGGAAAACTTTGGCCAGCTCTGGAAGAAAAAACTTTCAATGAATCATTTAAGAGTCAGATAATTCGGTAAGCTTAGTCGAGCGAACTTTTTTTTTTTTTGACACAATAAAGTCTTAGAATATGTTTTGTATCTCATCCACACATACCGGAGAAGAGTTTTCCGTTTTACAGATTTGAAACTGACAGTGAAATCGTTGTCGAGTACTCGCTGAAGTGCTCAACCAGAGTTGAGTAGGACACCCTGGAGACATATCTCACAAATTACACAGACCTTATGATATATATATATATACGGGGACATCACATCATGCCTGGTTCCAGATCACAAGTTTTCAGTTACATAAATCTAAACCATAGCATGTTATATAGGCCTGGGTTCTGTAGAATAGAACTTCTGCATATGTGTGTGTGTGTGTGTGTGTGTGTGTGTGTGTGGTAGGAGAGAGAGCGAAAGGGCTGTGGCAAGATCATCATAAGTCCATGTTAAATTCATGAAGCTCATTCAGTCTCTCTCACACTCCTCTTTTTCACTTCTGCCTCATTCTTTCTCTTTCTCTAAATATATCACATGTCCTCAACACTGAAATATATACACCGAATCAGAAATGTTTTAGTCTGTTTACTATAATGCTATTTCATGTTTTAGCCTGTTTACTGTAATGCTAGTTTGTGTTTTAGTCTGTTTACTATAATGTTAGTTTGTATTTTGGTCTGTTTACTATAAATCTAGTTCATGTTTTAGCCTGTTTGCTATAAAGCTAGTTTATGTTTCAGTCTGTTTACTATAAATCTAGTTGGTGTTTTAGCCTGTTTACTATAATGCTAGTTTGTGTTTTATCCTGTTTACTGTAATGCTAGTTGGTGTTTTAGCTTGTTTAGTATAATGCTACATTGTGTGTTAGCCTGTTTACAATAATGATAAATGGCTTGTTAGCTGGTGTTCTGTTATGCTAGTTAATTTCTAGCCTGTTTACTATAATCCTTAGGGGTAATTATGTTGTTTACTAGAGTGCTGTGTTTTAGCTTTTTAATAAGGTTTTAGCTGGTAATGTTAAACGGTTTGTTAGTATGTTTACTCTTATGCTAGTTAATTTCTAGCCTGTTTACTCTAATTCTTATGGGTTATTTGGTTGTTTAATGCGATTTGGGGTTTTAGCCTGTTTATTATAATGCTAGTTAATGTTTTATCCTGTTTATGTTAATGGTAAATGGTTTGTAAGCTTGTTTTCTATCATTCATACAGGTATTATTCATATGTTGTTGTTTACTATTGTGCTATGTTTTTAGCTTTTTTACTGTAATGCTAGATCATGTGTTAGCTTGTTTACTATAATGGTAGTTAGGGTTTTAGCCTGTTTGTTATCATCCTAGTCTGTGTTTTCGTGAAGTTTGCTGGAGTTCCTTGTAAACTGAAATGCACACTTGTAGCCAAGAACACACTGCTTCGGACGTTTATTAGCAAAGAATTATGGATTCTTGTCAGAAAGAATAGTGTTTAGTCCCCATTTTTGGTAACTGATGGAATAAAGTCATCCTTCTGTCATACACTGATTTTCCGCAGTGTCTTCTGCCATGCCTTGGGCTCTGAAACCCAAACACACACTCAGTAGGAAGCTGCTATTTCTTGGCAGTTTGTCCTTAATGGGTTTCGACACTTACCTTCGGGCAGGGTAACATACTCCTGTCACTTTATTACTGTGGCAGTGGGAGCAATAGAAGAAGAAGAAGAAGAAGAAGAAGGGGATTCAGATTTGTGTGTATAAATATACAGCAAGGATTGGTGTGTGTGTGTGTGTGTGTGTGTGTGTGTGTGTGTGAATCCAAAGCCTCACAGCGAGGTGTGTTAAACCTTTGGTCAGAGATACAAGATAAAGCCTGGAGGCATAGTGATGAAGCACACGGGAGTAGTATGCACACAAACACACACACTCGATACAGATGCTGCTGCACAATAAAAACCCAGTGCCTCAGTGTGATTAGCTACATCACATGCATACACACTGATACACATGGGGCATGAATGACAGAGGGTGTCCATTCATAATGCATTTTCTCATTCCTCCTCAGCTTGTTGTACAAACACATACACACACACCCACACAGAGGCAGACAGTGTGCATTCCACACTCCATGAGTCCAACAGTACAATTAATAAGCTCCTTAGGGTAATCAGCTAATCCAGTTAACTCACACAACTTCATGAGTTTTAAGAATACACACACACACACACACACACCATCAGCAACATCAGCTGTAATGATTCATCTGTTTGAATTTTTTATGATACAGTCATGCTCATGTACTCATCAAAATGTAGCCATTTGCTAATGTTACTAGAAACTAGTTATATAATTACCAGTAAAGTGGGTGTGGCCTCAGTCTTTGGAAAAGGAGGTGTGGCCTGTGTGAGTGTCAATCCTAATAAAGGAGGCATGGCCTGTGTAAATGTCAATCCTAGTAAGGGAGGCATGGCCTGTGACGGAGGCATGTCCTCCGTAAGTGTAAATTCTAGTAAAGGAGGCTTGGTCTGTGTGTAAAGGAGGTGTGGCTTGTGTGAGCCTCAGTCCTAGTACAGTCCTAGTAAAGGAAGCCTGAATGAGTATCAACCCTAATAAAGGAGGTGTGTTTCAGTTAAGTAGGTATAACCTGTGAGTGTCATGGCCTGTGACAGAGGCATGTCCTCCGTAAGTGTAAATTCTAGTAAAGGAGGCATGGCCTGTGGCGGAGGCATGTCCTCCGTAAGTGTCATTCCTAGTGAAGTAGGTGTGGCCTGTGTGTAAAGGAGGTGTGGTTTGTGTGAGCATCAACCCTTATAAAGGAGGTGTGGCCTTAGTGAGTGTCAGTCCTAGTAAGGAGGTGCAGCTGCTGTGAGTGCCAATCCTAGTAAAGGAGGCATGGCTTCGGTGCCTGTCAGTCTCAGTGAAGTGGGCGTGGCTAAGAGTAAGAACAGAAACATACTCTTACAATATTTCATACTTTCACCACCTCACTGTGATTCTGTCTTCAGCAGCATCTTCAGCGACAAGAAAAACCCTAAAGGCATCAGAATAGTAAGAATTCCACTGTCAAGGTCCTCATACACTCTGTGCACTCTGCACACACGCACACACACACAACACACGCACTCCAACACAATTCTCTTCCTGAATGAAGTACAGGCTCCCACTCTTTCAGTTAAAGTACCATTGAACATGTTGTCACAGCTAATCTGTGTAAAATAATGAAACACTTAACAGGTTTTTCTTTTAATGCTACAGACGTGCCTGCTGTCCCTTCTGGTTAACTAGCTCACGATTTTTACACATCCACACCAGTGGGATTTCAGTGTCAGGGTCTTATTTTGCATCATCATATTCTCAGCAATTTATTTATCAGCAGCCAAAACTGTTACCATAGCAACAACAATTTTGTTTATCACTAATATTAGGTACGTTAGATAGCCAGCATGCATGTTACGCAGGTTCTATCACTAAACGTCTCTGCGTAGCGTGTCACCACTTAATAGTCTGCATAACAATAATGTGAATTTATCCCAAACTCCAATCTGTATAATCAGTAGCCAAGAGTTAAACATTCCATTGAGATCAGACGGACATTCTGTTTATTAGAACTTTATGGAAGAAAAAAAATGACAAATATTCATTCAAGTAATCGAACCCAACCAACAAAGCAGAACCCACTCCAAAACCTTCGTAACCCCCCCCCCAAAAAAAAACAGATATGAACAAAGTTTCAAATTTATAAAATATCAATATCAATATCTTGCTTAGGGATCTTCAGCAAGGGTTATGGATGCAGGACAGGAGATTATTTGGGACATCAAGGTTCTAGCAAAAAAGGAAAAGAAATCATCACAAGAAGATAGATATTTGTGAACCTAGCCTTTGAAGATGTATCCCTTTTTTTTTTTCAAGTGCACAAAATAAAAGCATATGCAGGAGGAGTTCCCACTTTCCAACCGAGTTGACAGGGCGAGAGGACGAAAGTGGAATATTGGTGACAGACAGAGCAAAAAGGGTTAATGAGGAGCACAGCTTGAGAGACAAGCCCAGAACCGTCAAAAAATGAGGTTATGGATGGAAAAAAAAAAAAAAACAGAACATGCGACTCCAAATGTTGAGATCTGTCACAGAGTCGAACAGGCAGTTGATCCAGTGGTGTCAAAGTAAATTGGCATGATGTTTGTGTTTACTGAGCAACACAGTTATAAATAAATAAAAAAAAACACTTGCTTGTGCAACATCTGCTCTAAAAATCCATTCATTAACATTGCAGACTTAATGAGCAGCAAAAGCTTCATTTTGTTCCTTCATTGCTTTTTAATTTCAGGAAGTCTCAAACATTTCAGTGTCAAACACCTATTCATGATCAATTTCATCAACACCAGTAAAATATTCAAATATTAAATAAATCAGGTAGAAATATAACATCATCTTTAGTAATTAGAGCCATTATGGATTTTTATTCCAGAACTTTCCACCTAGAGAAACTGAATCAGTTACATTTTGCTGCAAGGAATAAAACATCCGATGGCATGCAGCTATAGGAAAATAATCAACAGAGGGGTGATGCAATGAGGCGGAGTTACTGTCACCATGGAGAAGTTGTTTTTCGTTTTGTTTTGTGCCAACAATCACAGTAAAGAAGTATATGTCATACTTTTTATCCGTTTGTAGTTACGTTCAATGTCACGGAATGTCCGTGAGACAAGTTAGTTCCTGTTCTCGCTTACGTTATAGCAGCTATAACCAGTCATTCCCTCACCAGCCTCACTTTTTTCTCTCTCTTGTAGTTAATAAAAAAAAAAACACAGCTTGTCATGTTACCAAGAAAAACCACGAAAGTGAAAACTCCGCTGTCCTGAAGATATTAGAATGCTTAAAGTTACAACTTTACCTTACAAAGCGCTGACACTGGAGACTCCTTCAAAATGCGACATGAATGACAGAAAACGTCACTACGTCAATCACTACACACATTTTCCCGTTAATCTGTTTATGTGGAGCGTCCAGGCGTACGAGTCCCTGTGAACGAGCTGTTGCTATAGAAACGATAATCTATCAGAACAAGCGCGTTAATATAAACCTGCACTAATGTCAGAGCTGCTGTTATAGATAATTAATCAACATCAGCTAACCAATCAGAATCCATAATCAGTGCTGCAGTGCTGTGGTGTAAAAAAAGATTTAATATGAAGATGGTGGTCATGAAACTAGTCCTGAAAATAAATCTCCATATTATCATTATAATCAATGTGAAGTTTAAAAAATGTATCCTGATATTAATATTAATATAATATTAGCATATGCCTATGATTGTTACACTCTAGATTGGACACTCTGGTTCTTAGAATAATAATAATAATAATAATAATAATAATAATAATAATAATAATAA
>CM074919.1:23885770-23897303 GCA_037576815.1 Pangasius larnaudii | reverse complement strand
CACACACACACACACACACACACACACACACACACACACACACACACACACACACACACACACACACACATATATTCCTGCTCTGCACTGAACATACTATATCTCTATAATTTCCTTCCCTTTTTTTTTTAGAAATCCTCATTTTTATTAAACATATCCTTCGATTATTAATTATTGCGCTTTAACTTCATGCCATCCAGCCTGACACTTATCCAAATTAATTATACTTATATTTAAATTATTCAGTGCTAATTATATCATGTTTTCATCGTGAACAAATCACAAGAGCGGGAAAGAACACAAAATCCCCAAACAATGCAAAGCACGTATTGTCATGTAAGAGTTCGAGTGGGCATGGCCAATAAGAATAAAGCATCACTTACCCACAATTCCAGCGATAATCAGCTTTTGCTTCAGCGTGTGTTGCTGTGAGACCTGTGAGAGATGTGGACTGAGCGGAGTGTGTGAAGTGTGAGTGTTGTACCTGCTGTGGGAGCTGTGCGCGGATCAAACCAAGCATACACGTGGGGAGGGGGGGGTGTGTGTGTGGGGGGGGGTGTTTCTGATGGGAATGTATATAGGAGGAAAAGCAGCAGATGAGTGAATAAAACAGCAAGCTTTATATTCTTGTCACAGATGGAATTGCATGTGTTTTTTTTATTATTATTCCCTACAGAAATGGGAGTTTCTCTCTCTCTCTGTGTGTGTATGTGTGTGTGTGTGTGTGTGCGTGTGTGTGCGTGTGTGTGTGTGTGTGTGTGTGTGTGTGGGTTCGATCTTTGAAAATCTCAGAAAATCAGAGTGTAGCTAAACTGTTTTTTCTCTTGAGGCACATTATGAGGAATAGTGATGTGATGTCACGTGTCTGCAGGAATATTCATGAGACCATTCAAATTGTTTGCCAATTAAATCACAGTAACTGAGGTTTTCAGCAAATAGAGCACAACTGTATTACAACAGAGTTTAGAACAAACTATTAGAATAGAAACAAACTATGGCTTTATTAGAATAGAATAGAATAGAATAGAATAGAATAGAATAGAATAGAGCCATATTACAACAGAGTTTAGAACAAAATATGCCTTTATTAGAATAGAATAGAACAGAATAGAATACAGCCACATTACAGTAGAGGTTAAAACAAAATATGCCTTTATTATAACAAAATAGAATAGAATAGAATATAGTCATATTACAATAGAGTTTAGAACAAACTATGCCTTTAATAGAATATAATAGAATAGAATACAGTCACATTACAATAGAATTTAGAAGAAAGAATGCCTTTATTATAATACAGTAGAATAGAATAAGACACAGCCATTGCAATAGAGTTTAGAACAAAACATCTTTTATAACAGAATAGAATACAGACACATTACAGTAAAGTTTAAAACAAAATATGCCTTTATTATAACAAAATAGAATAGAATAGAATACAGTCACATTACAAAATCATTAACAGTAGAGCATTACAGTAGAGTTTAGAGCCAAGTATGCCTTCATTGTGATAGATAGATAGATAGATAGATAGATAGATAGATAGACTTGTGTTACAGCAGCATGGTCAGTAGCAAGCTACAACACGTACACGCACGAAATATAAAATATAAAACACAATAAGTTAAATTAAACGTAGTGGTGCAGATGTGGAACACAGTTGTGGATTTAACCAGATTTACATCAGTATTTACATAAGTACACTTGTGAAAACTGGCAGTGAATAATGAATGTGAAAATATTAAACAATGAAATCCATCACACCTTCAGGGACACTGTAGTCTAATTAGCCATCAACAGCAGGTTGAAGTAGAGTGACAGATACTGTTACCATAGTTACTGGTGCTAAGCTGTATTATGACATGAAACAAAATGAGTGCAGTTCATGCGAATAAACGGGAGATTAGAGAATTGGGGGGGGGGGGGCATCGGATAGCCTACGCTATATATCTTTTCTCAATTTGTGTAAAACCGCCTCTTACACAGGACGTGAACGCTCACCTGCTGCTTTCTTGCATCATCAAACTCTGAAAACTGATTGGTCCCATTCCAGATGGAAGCATTTTGTCATAAAATCATTCTCTTTTCCTCGAACGCTTAAATCAAGCTGTGAGATTTAACGCAATGCACTGGCAAGGCAATATTTTATCTCCTTGCAGAAAAAGATTTATGGGCCCACAGAACATGTAACCGTGAGACACCTGATATCCTGCGGGCCTGAGACAGAAATACAACTGTGCTTTATGGCTCTGAAATTCTCCATGTTTTACTGCTTTAGTGGGTGAGGAGGTCAAATGGGGCGTTTTACGTATCCAGGGTCTACTTTAGGGCAAATGTGAGTGGCTTTACCACTGAGGTGACACTCAATCACTCTGGCATTTCCTGAAAGGTTAACTTCTTTCATAAAAATCCCAAAAAATCCAAACCATGCCTAAGTGGTGTAGTGAGATTAGGAGGTCCAGTGGAGCCAGCTTTATTAATTCGTTATGTGTCTTTATGAATGATTCATTCTTTCTGAGCTAAGGAGTCACTACGGTGAATGAATCAGTATCAGTCCCTGCCATGCAGTGAGCTGTTCCTTTACACAGATTATTACACAGAGATTTTATGTACGTTTCTGTTATCTGTTTGAGTCAGTGAATCTTTTGGTCATGACCGTGATTGGCCCCTGTAGCATTCACTGGATCATTGTTTGAATCAGTGAATCTTTTGGTCATGACGATAACTCACTCCTGTCTCATTCAGCAGGTCAGTGTTTGAATCACTGAATCATTCAGTCAGCGAGTCACTGAATCATTCAGTCACAAGAACGATACAATCGTATGTCGTTCAGCAGATCTGTATTAGAACCTTTGTTCACAAGAAAGATTCACTCATCTGTCATTCTGTGGATCAGTGTTTCTGTCAGTGAATCTTTCAATCATGACTCCTCATGAGATTCACTCCTCTTGTGTTCAGTGGATCAGTGTTTGATTGAGTGAATCATTTCGGTTGTAACCAAGATTCACTCATCTGTCATTTAGCATATCAGTTTGCAGTTTGAGTCACTGACTCTTTTGGTCAAGACTGAGATTCGCTTCTCTCTCCTTCAGTGGGCCAGTGTTTGATTCTGTGAATCTTTTAGTTACAAGCAAGATTCGCTCTTCTGTCTAGATTCTCTCATTGAGCAAATCAGTCTTTGAATCAGTGAATCATTTGGTCATGGCAGAGATTTGCTCATCTCTTGTTCTGTGAATCAGTGCTTGAATCACTGAATCTTTTGGTCACATGAGAGAGTAACTCATCTGTCATTCAGTGAATGAGTGATTGAATCAGTGAATCATTTGGCCACAAGAAAGATTCACTCATCTGTCATTCCGGTTATCAGTGTTTGAGTCAGTGAATCTTTCTGCCATGATGCAGATTCACTCCTCTAATGTTGAAAAGCAAGAGTGACTCCTCTTATTCAGCATGTCAGTGTTTGAATCAGTAAACCTTTGGTGCCAAGCAAGATTTGCTGTTCTGTCATTCAGTGTTTGAATCAGTGAATCTTTCAGTCATGGCCAAGATTCACTTCTCTCAGTGAGTCAGTGTTTATCGGTAATCAGTGAATCTTCCAGTCATTGCAGAAATTCAGTGGATCAGTATTTGATTCAGCAAATCTTTCTGTCATGACCCAGATTCTCTCCAATCTCATTCAGTGGATGGATCAGTGTTTGAATCAGTGAATCGCTCAGTTATAACTGAGATTTGCTCATCTGTTGTTTATTGGATCAGTGTTTGAATCAGTGAATCTTTTTCTTATGACCGAGATTTTGTGACCGACTGTTTTTTGTCTCATTCAGCAAATCAGTGTTTGAGTCAATGAATCTTTCAGTCCAGTGTTTTAAGGCATGTGTTTGGAGCACATAGTGATGTCATATGATCTAGTATGCAATTGACTGATCAAATATAACCTAAGCTCGTCCCTCCCATTTGGGGAAAAAGTGTTAAGATCACCAATTAAATTTATAGTCAGAGAGAGATCTTCTCCTTTACTGTGCACGTATGGAAAGTAATGAAAAATTATTTCCTGTTTCCCTCATAATTAACAGTGCAGTAAAGCGGAGCACAGCCAAAGGGATCTCAGCTGAGCCAGTGATCTGAAAGTGTTTTACATTTATTGACGAAATCATAACTACATGAAGGCTGAAAGTGGGTTCCTGTTTTCCACAGCAGCCAAGGATGCAGACACACATTTCTTAAATATGAACTGAGAATTGGATAATTACCCCTTTAGGGATGAGCAAAATATATTTGTGCTGAAATGAAATTAGCAGAACTGAATAATCAGAAGCCAGCAGAACATTTCCTAGGAAATGTTCCTAGGAATATTTCATTTCATATGAGTGTGTGTGTGTGTGTGTGTGTGTGTGTGTGTGTGTGGAGCAGAGGCCTCTGCTGCACTGCAGGTACTGCAGCATCTGAACATATAGAATTCTGGATTAATATGAATGAGAATATCAGGGAGAGGCATGAGTGAGGGAATAAGTGGGTGCGTGAGTGAATGAGTGAGTGATTGAGTGTCTGAATCAGTGAGTGGGTCAGTAAGTGAATGAGTGAGTAAATGTGTTAGTGAGTGAATGAGTGAATGTGTGAGTGAATGAGTGGGTGGGTGAATGAGTAGGTGGATGAATGAGTGAATGAGTAAGTGAATGCATGAGTAAATGAGTGAGTGGGTGAGTGAGTGAATGAGTGAGTGGCTGTATGAGTGAGTGAATGAGTGGTTGGGTGATACAGTGACTTTCTGAGTATGTGAATAATTGTGTGTGAGTGATTTACTGAGTGAGTACATGAGTACTTTACAGAATAGCTGAATGAGTTAGCGATTTGCTGACTGAGTGAATAAATGGGTGAGTGAATAAGTGGGTGAGTGAATGAAAGAGTGAGTGAGTGAAAGAGTGAGTGGGTGGATGAGTGAATGAGTGAGCAGTCTGCTAAGAAAGTGAGAGATTTGCTAATAGATTGAATGAATGAATGAATGAATGACCTGTTGAGTAGTGATTTGCTGAGTGAGTGAGTGAGTGAGTGAGTGAATGAATGAGTAATTTGCTAAGTAAGCAGTCTGTTGAGGGAATGTCTGATTTACTGAATGAATGAGTGATTATCTGAGTGAATGTCTTGCTGAATGAGTGAATGAGTGACCGGTTGAGTAGCAACTTGCTGAATGAATCAGTGAATATTTTTGCTGAGTTGTCACTATATATCGTTACTGTAAAATTAGGTCTTAAATTACATTCGAAGTGGGACTGAAAATGTTTACTTGATTGTATAATTTACCCTGGGGGGTGGATGTTAAAATGATTGCCCCACAATTATGAATGAGTGAATGAAGAATCAATAATTGTGAAATGTACTACATCATGTGCAGTGGATAGCAGCAGATGCCTCAGAGTCTTTTTAGTGGGAAAGATGGAATCTCAGAAATCCGGCTTCTCTCATGCACCGAGGCTCAGCTCAAAGACTGAAAATTGGCACAGTCACTTTTTTAAGTGTGTTCAGGAAACACTGCAGTAGCTCCATCTCTCTAATCTACCTCAGCAGTTAAAAAAAAAAAAAAAACATACTGAGCTGACTGACTGGACACACACACACACACACACACACACACACATCAAAATGGCTCACAAGATTCTGGTTAGCAATGCTGCTGTTGTGCTGGACCTCTGGGAGTGGAACTTCACATATAGATAGACAGATGAAATTCATCACCGCTGTCCAGTTATAATCCTATTTTAGCCTTTCATCAATCTCCATGCTAGCCTTGACATCATATATATTATCCCCTTGGCCTGAAGCACACCATTATGGGCAAACATTCCTGATCCTGTGTGTCTCAAGCGGTATCATAAATACACAATGTGTGTCTTCACATCATTCTGATTTACACTGGCACATTTCTGCCAACCAAGGTCAGAGTTGTCTACAAGAATTAATGCAGCTGTCAAACTTTTTGTTTTCTTCTTCTTCTTCTTCTTCTTTTTTTTTTAGAAAAAAAAGAAAATCTAGTTTGCTTGTTTTCTGTTTCCTTGTTTGACAGTCTCCTCGTTCCTTGTTTCAGACTTTGTTGTTGGTCTTCTTTTGGATCGGATGTTAGCCAGTCTAATAAAACAAGAGCTTTTCTCTAAAAAAAATAATAATAATTTTATCACAACATAACATCAGTGTAGTCAACAAATAAGTGTTCATATGTTATCATACATTTATACTGCTAGCTACTTTAAGCTTATGTTTTCGTAACAAATGTTTATAGCTAGCTCATGTTATCATTCGATACAGAAATATTGATACAATTCAGTACATCATTCGAGGTAAATGTAGCACTCAAATAATAAAAGAAATTGCTTCACGCATATTTATGCTGTCTATGGTGAGTGTGTTACTATATTAAAGTTCCTCCCCTTGTTCAGTATTTGCGCGAGTTGTGAACGCAAGTTGACCTGCATAGAGTAGTCTTGAAACATGAGGCAAATTTAAACTGTTTTTGTCAAAAATGGGGAAAAAATGTCTGAAATTTCCTATTGTACTTTTTCAAAAAGATTGCGTAAAAAAATCGTAAATGTTTTGTTTCAGATTTGACGTTAACTAAATGTAACTTTATTAGATCTGCTTAAACAGATTAAAGGAGTGTGACATCATCTTTCATCAACTAAAAAGCATTGGCATAGACATGCAGAGAAGAACAAAGAAAAATGTATGGATTCTCCTTTAGAAGTCATAAAATGGCCAATTATAATGTTCAAATTACGTGATGTAAATTTCTGAATGTGCATACGAATCCTTTTTTTCATCTAGCTAACCTACCTAGCTAACATGTATACCTAAATACAAGCTAAAGGCAAGAGTGTTTGTTTTGTTACTACAGTGTAACTTGGAGAACATTTTCTTCTGAGAAAGACGAGACAATTCTTTGCATTCATTATGTGTCTCAATTTACATACTATAGCTAACTTTCCATCGACTTCCTGGCCATAACGCAAGTGATAAAATGAAAATGCAATCGTTTACAGTTATAATGTAGTTTGTTAACATGTGGAAAACTCAAATCTGTAAAACATTTTTTGCAAAAAAAAAAATCTCTTGGATGGAAACCTTGGATGAAAATGAGATGTCATCTTACAGTTGTCAAATATTTATAATATGGTACTACTAATGGCTAACATTGGAATTTGTTCTGACTTTCTTTAGCTAGGTTAGCTGAAGTAGCTAGCTAGTAATAGCCTCTCATGGTAGCTAGTTATCCTGCTAAGTCAGGAATCTCTTAGTTTTTGTCACTTTCATGTTTCAAACTTAAGCATATGAAAAAGTCTTGCCTAAGACCTGCCTGACATCATACAGAATTCTGAAAGCTGAATCAATGCCAGGGACTGACAGAGGAACCTGAGGGAATGTGAAAGCTGAGGCTGAAAATACACTGTCTTCATCTTTCCACATTCTCATCTCCTCTCGCAAGTTTTCAAAAAAAAAAAAAAAAAAAAAAAGGTTTCCGGGCTCATTTTGCTCTTCGAACAGCTTTGCTTTCCAAATGATTCACCAATGGCGCAAGCTTTCACTGCCTACCCTGACCTCTATCCCTGCCTGATGGACCAGTCTGGAATTGTTTTAAATGCTAACACATGGCTCAAGGCTAATGTTTATGAATAGAACATTTTGGCCTGAACTTGGTCAGATATATAAATCAATAGGTGTGGTACTCTCAGAAGTTTATGTCTGTGGGCAGCGCTGAGCTCGATCTCTTACACCTGCATTCAAATAACTCAAGCTAAGAGTCATGCTAATCGTGAGTTATACTAAGAAAAAAAACAAAAAAAAAAACATGGAGAACTCCAAGTGATTTTCTGAGAAAATGCCTGGAAGGATATTGTCCTGACCTGAACTGTGACCTCTAACCCTGCGCCTGATGGAGTGGAATGCTAGCCAAGGATCTGAAATGCTAACACACAGGCGTGAATCTAATTCAGGTCAGAGACAGAGGAGGAAGTGGAGGAAGCATTTGGCCTGAATATAGAAGCATCAATGGGTTCTTTTATGATTATTGAACCTCAGACTGAAACTGAATTTGAAACAGGAAACAGACAGTGTGTTGAGGGAAATGGATGCAAAATACATTTCTTTTGTCTGTCTATTTGAATCACATGCATAAATCACGAGGACTGAAGATAGAAGAGGAAGCTATGCTGGTTTTAATGTTCAGTAACCTCAGGCAAACTGAGGAGGCTTTTATATTCATTCATTTCATGGATGATTTTTATCCATATCTATAGGTAATCTATATACTTTATCCAAATCTATAAGGTAAGGCAGAATACAGCCACTTTATACAGCTCACACATACAATGAATGTAGATAAGTACTGAGTCACTCTAGCAAGGAAGACATAAAAATATATAGACATATATAGATATGTCGCTTTTACCATTCGCATTCTTCCATTTCGCTCTGTTTTTGAAGTTTCATAAAAGCTTTTATTTTTAATTATCCAAGAATTCTTACCGCATATCGTTAATAAACTCATAAGAGCTGGTTTGGCTCTATTGGCTAAATGGAAATCTATAAACTTTGCTAAATAATAGAAATGTCTCACTCAATAAGGGGCGGAGCTGAAGTTAAACTCAATCAGCCAGCTGAAAACTTGGTCATACAAAAGTAAAGGTCACCCTGTCGGCCTCTGGCTGAAGGCAGAGGTCAGGGTTGAACTCTGGACACCCGAACACCTGAACTAAAAGCTCCACAAACTGGGCTACTTTGTTAAGTTCTCTGGATCCCATGGCGATAAGGAGCTCCGGCCACTGGTGGGCTGGGCCAGTGAGCCGGGACACCATGAACCCCAGCCACTGCTCCTCTTCAGGCTTGGGTTCCTCCAGACATTGTAAAAGAAAACTCTCAGGATATGCAGAAAAACCATCCTACAGTTCCGAGGGAATTCGGGAAAGTCCACTGAGTAAACTGGATGGAGTTAAGCGCTGGCATGGTTATCCTGGCGTGACGCCACTTTCACCTTCCTGCTGCCTCCATGTTGTGGTGAAGCATTCTGTCACGCAAGTTGAGACGGATGCAAATGCAGTAAAGGCTTTTGAGATCAACAAACAGAGAACACTCGGCAAAGGCAGAACACAAAAACTGAGAAGTAAATGAAATCAGGAAACCAGGAAGACAAACACAGAACAAAGGCTTGGTATGGCTCAGGCAGCAAAACACTGAAACAATACTTTGCGATATTACAATGAAACATGAGGGTGTAAACAGACAAACTAATCAAGGGCAAATCAGGATAACGATGATGACACATTAGGAACACAATCAATGACAAGACAGGAGCGGGCTTTTGCAGCCCGGAGCGCCAAAGCACGCTTCCGGCTTATTTTGACTGTTTTCATTGCCATGTGCATCTGTGTTTACTGTGACACGTGTGTTTGTTTTGGTTCCTGTCTTGTCTGACAGTTTTCTAAATGGTAGTTTTGGACACTTCTATGCGAACTACGTGCATGTGATTTTAATAATCTGAATGGAGTGCCCGGAAAGTCAACTTAAGCATGCGTGTAACCCAAGTCTGAATAAGAGGAACCTTCCCTGCATAAATAGTGACATAACAAATTACATGGCTAGCCTAGCGAGCTACTTAATGCAGCACTGCACTAATGTTACCCGTAGCAATTTAGCATAGCTAATATTGACATTACTTATCTAGCAGCTAGTAGCAAGCTAGCTAAGTTTTATTGCATACTCAAACCCATTATTTTATGCTAAGCTCTGAGTCAAGCACTCAAAATAAAAGGAAATTAAATGAGCCTAGTGAAAATGTCACATAACGATTGATTTATTTTATGCTCTGTACTTGTTCAGGCCTTGGAAGATAAATAATGCTAAATTATTGCATATTCGCATGTAGCGAAAGACGTGAACACATAAACGAAGGTGTAAATGCCGAGGCGAAACTGGAGCATTCATTAGCCCCGTAGTCATTCCAGAATACTGATAGCATGCTAAATGGGATCTAAGTGATATTATTATACAGTACAGTAATCACGTGGTGAGAAGCTAGCCATCTGTTTCAGGCTGTAGAGGGAGGATGGAGTGCTGTGAAAAGTAGTCAGTTAGGAGGAAATATTAATGACAAACCGTTATTTGCCAGGGTTCCTTTGATGCTGAATCCTGAGAGCAGGAAGGAAGGAAGGAAGGAAGGAAGTGTCAGGGTAGCACCAGAGGGTGCAGGACTATACGACCCATCATCCCCAGCACGTTTGTTGTTGTGTGTGCCTCATTATCGCTTAGAATCTGTACGTCTCTTGCCTTCCACAGTTCATGTTTATGGTACTTGTTTTCACGGCACTTGTGGTACTTGTTTTTGCACTTTACACAATAAATTATCTGCACTTGCACCCACCTCCATCTCCAATCCGTGACATAAAGAAAAGAAATATGACAGGCAAATTACAGCAACACGAATTCTCAATTTATACAATTTAGAAAATAGTAAATAAAATTCATATCTAATTATTCATATCTAATATGGAAATATTCTTGAGTTTTATTTAAAAATGTCTTTTTTAGAAAAGGAAAAATAAAATAAAAATAAAATACTTTTAATTTTTTTTTCCAATTTTGGCAATGTATTGACTCATTTAGACAAACTAGCCAAGGGAATCAAGCAAAAGTTATATTAGATAAACTAGTCACCATGGCAACATAGATAGAAGAACAGGAATCAATGACCATATAAGGAACCTGCAGGACTAAATGTGGTAAATTGTGTATGTATGTTGGGTCAAAATATTTTTTTGTCAGTGACTTTTATCACTTGAGGAATAAACAAGAGAAAGTTTTCTTTTCTCAGGTGGTTACTTGTGCTCAGAGAGAGCAGACAAGTGTTCCTGCTGCTGCTGGAAACCCAGAGTTTCTGTAAATCCACCCATGAAAACCCTGCACTCAGATTGCTTCAACCCTTACAAACCTCACAGAGCTTCTTTGGTTCTCCAACACAACCACAACCACAACCACACACACACACACACACACACACACACACACACACACACACGTTTTCATAAAACATCCAATGGCCACCAGGACCAAATCAGTGCTCAAAATGAAACATTTTGAGCCATATCGTCATCAAGCTCTACATTTATCTACACCAAACAGTTCAGAAAGGAAAAAAAGAAAGAAAGAAAGAAAGAAAGAAAGGAAGCCATTTCAGAAACACTGAAACTGTAATAAAGTAATTACAATTAAATGTATTTATCCTAGTAATATTAATCCTTGTAATAAATGTATTAAGAAAGAAAGGAAGTAAGAAAGAAACAAAAGAAAGAAAGAAAGAAAGAAACAAACAAACAAACAAAAGAAAGAAAGAAAGAAAGAAAGAAAGAAAGAAAGATGAAAATAAGCCATTTTAGAAATATTGACTGTGGTGCACCAGTTCATCCATGTTCAACTTACATTACCTTAGTAATAAATGGATCAATTACAAACAGTAAAGAAGATAGATAGATAGATAGATAGATAGATAGATAGA
>CM074919.1:23868057-23885670 GCA_037576815.1 Pangasius larnaudii | reverse complement strand
GTGTGTTTAACATCTGTGTCTGGATCAGTGTAGATTTCATCTGATTTGACGCAGCAGCAGTGGATTTAGTTGCAGATAACGAGGTCTGTCTGATGAATGGCGCTGCAGTGTGTAGATCAGCGACTGACCTCCTCTCGCAATGAAAATCTGCGAAGCCTGACATGGAAGAGTGCAGCCAGGTGTGAAATAACTCTCTTCGGCCTTGTCCCAAATCTGATTCATGCCTTTTATCATTCGTGAGGCTCAGAGGACGAGCTGCACTGTAAGAGACGAGGCATTGTTGAGCCAACGCCAGGAACACGAGAGCTGACAGAAACAAAGTTTCCCACATAATCCTGATAAACCTGATAAACTTTCTGAAGACAAGAAATAGCAAGGAAGGAAGGAAGGAACAACAGATGGAATGAAAGGATGAAAGGAAGGAAAGAGAGAAGAAAAAGGAAGCAGAGAAAAGAAGGAAGGAAGGAAGGAAGGAACATATGCATGAACAAAGGAAGGAAAGGATGGATGGACAGATGGAAGAAAGAAAGAAAGAAAGAAAGAAAGAAAGAAAAAGGAAGCAAGGAAGGAATGAATGATCAAAAGACAGACTGAAGGAAAGGATGGAAGGACAGATGGACAGATAGTTGGAAGGAAGGAAGGAAGGGGGGATGAGAAGGGAGGGATAGAGAAAGAATGAGAGGAAGAAAGGAAGTAAGGAAGAAATGTATGAATGAATGAATGAATGAATGAATGGAGGATGGATGGACAGATGGAAGTAAGGATGGAAGGAAGAGAAGAGAAAGGAAGAAAGGAAGGGGTTTATAATTTGATATCATGGTGTACTTCTGTCGTTTCTCTCCACTGTGGCTTTATACATATCTCTCAGCAGGAGGGAAAACCGTTCACAGCCTCCATCTCTATTTATTTTTGCAAAATTGCCCTAAGGAGAAAGAGAATGTGTAATAAAGCTGTTATAAAGGTGTAATAAACATGTAATACACTCAAAACAGATTTTTGGACTAAAACAGGAAGTAACAAGCTGTATCACATCGTATCACACTGAATCACGTTTTTCATACATCAGATCGCTGATCGTGTATTGAGTCACCTGAGCGACACACGCCCCCAACACATACACCTAACACACACCCCCAGCACACACCCCTAACACACGCCCCTAACACACACCTAGCACACGCCCCCAACACATACACCTAACACACACCCCCAGCACACACCCCTAACACACACCTAACACACGCCCCTAACACACACCTAACACACACCCCCAACACATACACCTAACACACACCACCAGCACACACCTAACACACACCCCTAAAACACACACCTAACACACGCCCCCAACACATACACCTAACACACACACACCCCGCACACACCTAACACACACACCCCCACACACACCCCTAACACACGCCCCCAACACATACACCTAACACACACACCCCGCACACACCTAACACACACACCCCAACACACACCCCTAACACACGCCCCCAACACATACACCTAACACACACACCCCCCGCACACAGCTAACACACACACCCCTAACACACACCCCCAACACATACACCTAACACACACCCCCAACACATACACCTAACACACACCCCCCGCACACACCTGACACACACACCCCCAGTACACAGCTAACACACACACCTAACACACACCCCCCGCACACACCTAACACACACACCCCCAGCACACACCTAATACACACACCCCTAACACACACCTAACACACACCCCCAACACATACACCTAACACACACCCCCAGCACACACCTAACACACACACCCCTAACACACACCTAACACACCCCCCCAACACATACACCTAACACACACCTAACACACACCCCCAGCACACACACCTAACACACACCTAACACACACCCCCAGCACACACACCTAACACACACCCCCAGCACACAAGTTCATTCATCATCTCACTTTTTACTAAAGGCAAGCAGATGAAGAAGAGTAATCTAGCACAGGAAGGATTAATTGCTTGGGTGAGCGTATTCCAGCTCCTCTCCTCTAACAGCTGAAAATGTCTTCTCCAGCAGATTACTGGGTTGCAAATGTCAGCATCTCCGCAACGTATACGATCAATTGTACAATACAAACGTCTTTAATATTCAAAGTACGGATGTTCATCGGATAACACTTGAAATAGGCTCCAGTTGGCTGAACAGCAACAGGACACCTTTCTATGCTCATCTCAGCCTGGTTTTTGTCAGGGTTAGCGTGCTGAGCTGCTTCTGGAGCAGTGTAATGGGGTTTCCTTTGCTGAGTGTGCTTCTGTGCTGTGATTGTAACGGCATCGAGCACCGCTGCGCCTAAACGTGTACGTACCTTCCATACTAATGCTGAAACACAGCAGGAGAAGCGCTTTTAGAAATCCGTTCTCACTGGAGCAAGACCTTTGTTTTTTAATCACTACAACACACGTATGTGAAATTATTGTCCATGTTACTACGATAAATGTTTGTAAATGTTCGTAATTCTATTTCATGAGTTTAACAAAAAAACATTTATTTACCCTTTGTTGAACTTCCATATTTTATTTAAGTGGAAATTCTGCCCTTTCTTTAAATATGTTGATCTAAGAATTTTTTTTAGCATAGTAATAATTATCAATAATCACAATCAAATTGTTTATACACTTTAAGAAGGTTTTACAGCGCTGACGAATCCTGGATTCTGATTGGTTGGACAGCAGCGCAGCTACAAATCATGCAGTGTAGCATTTCTGTTCTGTTCAGTTCAGGACCGTTTGCAATTTCCTTTCATCAGTTTCAAATTATTCTGATTATTAGAATTGTCGTACTTGCTTTACTTGCTTTTGTACTTGATATATGGAACAATATGGATGGATATGTTGTTGAAATGTTACTTATGTTTAATCTAAAGAATTTAAAAAACTATTTATTTCTAGCAGACTTTATTAAATCCAAAAAAGAAAAATCTTTTTTTCACACAATTGAGCTGGTATAAGTGGTTTTGGATTGAAAGGTTGCACCATTTCAGAGAGTAAATGTCATCTTGTTATTGTCTTATTTTCCACTTAACTGCTTCTGCGATTGTGTGTGTGTGTGTGTGTGTGTGTGTGCATAGGAATGAGTGTGTATATGACAATGGCTTTGGAGCAAAAGATTTAATCCATTAGCATTCACTCCAAATTGGAAAGAGAGACTAAGAAACTCTGCTAATTATATGATTTTTCTATTGTAATCACTCCCTGATTCACTGTGAGAAAGGGTATGGATGAACTACATTGCTACTCTCATGACTTTCTTTAAGGATAAACACCTAAATTGAATGTTGCTAGAACCAAAGTGTAGTACATCGGAGGCACAGAGAGAGAGAGACGATACATCCTGCAGTGAGACAGTAACTGATTATACACTCAATCCAGATGTAGAGATAGACGGTTTTAGAGTTTGACATCTGTAACATTAATTCCAAAGGTCAGATTGTTGCTGATTATTTTTCTAGAACAATAGTGCAGGTTAATATTAATGCACTCCTTCTAATACACTAGCATTTCTGCAAGGGTTGGTGACCCTAGACAGGAATCGAGCCCTGGTTGTAGTGGTGATGACCCAACAACGTAACCACTACTCAACAGGCTAGGCTACACACAACTGCCAAGAAAGCTTGACTTCCGAAAAAATTCACCTAAAGGGCAAACAGAGATGCAAAAAACATTCCGACCGCAAAACATGTGAATGTGAAAACTAATAAGGAAAATAATAAAATTCACAAGGAGGCCAAAAATAACAAAAGATTCCAAAAAGGTCGGCAATAACTAAAGATTCCAAGAAGGCAAAAACAAAAAACATAAAAGATAAAGGCAAAAGATAAAGCACTCAGCAACAAAGGCAAAGGCGGTAGCTAGGTACTCACACGAGAAACACGAGGACTCAGCAGCGAACAAAGGAAAGCGAGGGTATGAATAGTCGAGCAAATCAGGGGCAGATGAAAGCAATAACGAAGGTTAACAAGATAAGTGAAAAAAATAAAAATAAAATTGAGTCCAGCTCGAGAATGTTCCCGGAAGGAACCCAGGAGTGTTGTTCTGTTTCAGTAGCTAAAGATTCACTGTATCCCTTTGCGTATCAAACATTCAACCCACCAATTCCATGACCCTGTTTTAACCGGTAATTTTAAACATTAACGTGGGATCAATATCACTGGTCACGTGGAGGAAAAGCAGCATGTTTCATCACGTTTAGTCAAATATCGCACACAAACTTTTTAGAAAATTTAGATTTGGAGTCACTGAAAAAAAAGAATTTATGAAAACTGTTCTACCACCAAGACCTGAAATATGTAACTGTATATTGGGTTTTATGTGTGTGTGTGTGTGTGTGTGTGTGTGTGTGTGTGTGTGTATACCTTGATACAGATGGCTTATCTGGGACAGTGCGTGTGTGTATGTGTGTCTTGATGTAGTCAGGTCCAGGACTATGTGTGCATTTGTGTGTACCCTGACGTAGTCAGAGTGTCCAGGACAGCCTGTGTGTGTGTTAGTGTGTGTATGTGCATTCGCGTGTACCTTGACGTAGTCAGAGTGTCCGGGACAGCCTGTGTGTGTGTGTGTGTGTGTGTGCGTGTATGTGCATTTGTGTGTAACTTGATAGTGTCCAGGACAGCCTGCGGGTGTGTGTTAGTGTGTGTATGTGCATTTGTGTGTAGCTTGACGTCGTCAGAGTGTCCAGGACAGCCTGTGTGTGTGTGTGTGTGTGTGTGTGTGTGTGTGTGTGTGTGTGTGTGTGTGTGTGTGTGTATGTGCATTTGTGTGTGCCTTGATGTAGTCAGAGTGTCCAGGACAGCCTGCGGGTGTGTGTTAGAAGTGTGTGCATTTGTGTTTGTACCTTGACATATTTGACTTGTCCAGGACAGTCTGTGTACGTGTGTGTCTTGACGTAGTTCTCGTGTCCAGGACTGTGTGAGTCTGTGTACTTTGACGTAGTCAGAGTGTCCGGGACAGTGTGTGTGTGTGTGTGTGTGTGTGTATGATAAGGTCTTCTGCTGTTGTAGCCCATCCACTTCAAGTTTCACGATGGTTGTAATGAGCTGTTATTTGAGTAGCCTTAAGTACCTTGACAATCCATGTAAATCCATGAATTCACGAATCCAAGGCTCGAGTGCAAAAGTTTATGCCCGCTCCCTCCCATATAGCACATTATAAGACAGAGAATCTAGACATTTCTGAGAGGATGTGGAAGTTTGGAGACAGCATAAAGCTGAATGCTGGACAATTTTGTCTTTCAAAAGTCTTTATAGCCTTAGCATTCCGTTTGCATATCCTCTGTAATCTGGATTCTTTCTCCTGCATTCACAATCATAACTCTCGTCTCGTCTAGTCGCATGTTTATATTCACTGTTTCACCTGAAAAGTTCTCCAGCTGCTGCCTTGTTGTGTTATTAAATCTCTCAATTCCTGGCAAATCCATGTGAAATTGGTAGCATCATCCCCGAGGCAGGGGTGGCGACAGGGAAATGCTACCATATCGCTACGATTCTTCATTTTGAATCTCTGATAGCTGCATATTTTTCTTCAGGACCTATTGTCCATCTTTTCCACCATTAAAAACAGGTGAATTTTTTTTTAAATATCTAATCAGGAGCCACGAGTTCATATTGGAAATCCTCATTCTGATTTCATTTATGTTACTAATATTTCATTCCTCACAACATTTCATAAAAGTGTGTATGTATGTTTAAATTTGGATTGACATTTTTATATTTACCCGTCCTGCAAGTGTGCCACTGACCTTTGCTTAAAAAAATGAAAAAAAAAAATGGTAGTAATAATAATAATAATAATAATAATAATAATAATAATAATAATAATGAAGTAAAAAAATCATAATATTTATTTAATGAATTCATATTCAGTTAATACTTTCGTTATATCAACTAATTTTAAAAAATGGATTTTTCATATATATTTGTATTTATGGGCATGGACTGATTTTGAAAAATAATCGAATCAGACGATGTCAGTATAAATGTCTGAAAATGAAATTAAACCTTTAAAACTGCATCAACAATAAAAGGGAAATTTAGTTTTGTGTTCACGATATTTTTAAGAATCTTATTGTGTTTTTTTTTTCATTAGTAGAAACACATCATATAATTATTATTACATAAAAAAACTAGCCTACTGTTAGGAAAGAAAAGAAAGAAAAAAATAAAATAAAACACCTGCACTGTACCAAACCAGGTGATGACCGAGCTGTGCAGGATTTACCCAGAATGCACTGGATTCTATAAGCATTCTCCAAACTGAGTGTGTGTGTGTGTGTGTGTGTGTGTGTGTGTGAGAGAGAGAGCAGAACTGACCCCTTCACCTCCACTGCTCATCCCTCTCTCTTTCTCTCTCTGTCTGTCTGTTTTTCTCTCTCTCTTTGTCTATCTGTCTCTGTCTCTCTCTCTCCCCTCTCCCTCTCTACCTCCCTCTGTCTGTCTGTCTGTCTCTCTCTCCTCTGTTGTGTCAGAAAACTTACAAAAAATGTATAGCTTTACTTCTGACTGTTACAAAGCGCTGACACTGGAGACTCCTTCCATGAAACACCTTCAACAATTTTCAGTCTGTTTATGTGGAGCATCCGCCATACACGTCCCTGTGAGTGAATTCATTAGAAAGAGTGTGTTAATATAAACTTGTGATCCACTGCTGCTAAATACAAGCAATCAAAATATGCCTTGTGTTTATAATAAAGTTTAACTAACTAGTTAATTTACGGAAGAAAATACAAAATTGTGATCGGATATGGTCAATATGAACCAATCGTTAAAAAGTGTTGTTTACAGGGACATCAATAGAAATGGTATTAAAGTTAGTTTTAAACATTGGTAACAGTGTTGTGTAGCAACTGTACAGTTAGTTAGACATGCTAGCTACTAAGATTTTATCAAAAATTCAAAAAACGGCTTCTAATTTGAACTTTGAAAAGCTGATTTGTTTCCAAAATTCCCATCTGAACATTATATATTTTAATTACCTGCTGAATTAGCTTAACTTGGATAACCACTTGCAGTAATTAACAGGTTTTTGCAAAGTAGCCATGTAAACATGAGTCGCTGTTCCTCGATGGAGTTCAAAACGATCCTTGTCGATGACTCGGAGAATCTTGTTGAAGATTCTTAGAGTCAACAGTCTCAAGTGAAATGTCCGATAAAGCTACACAGCTAATTAACCGAATACGCTTTGACAAGAGTTGTTGTTTTTAATTACCATGCTCTTTTCTTCTGCGTCTTCTCTCTGGAGTTTGCGTTTAAATAGTTCACGCTCAGATTCAGGGACTTGGGACTAATTAGTGCAGTTGAGCTTGGGGAGTAATTAGCTATAATTACCATGTGCACACATCCTTTTCAGCACATTCACTGATTATCCAGGCATTTTGATAAAGTCTGCTTTCACATGTTTTTCGATTTATCATGTCATTTCTTTTTGATTACAAGTTTTACTCATATAAAACATTTTTTTGAAGAGTTTATTATTGTAACTGGATGCTCGGACCACGCTTCAGTCCTGTCTCTTGGTTGAAAAGTGTTAAGAAGCAAAAAAAAAAAAAAAAAAAAACACTTTAAACATTTGTCAAGGGCTTGTGCTTTAATGCACCAAGAAGGAATCATAATGAAGGTGAGGGAGCTTCCTAAAGTTCTCAGGAACAACATTATTAAACAACACCTCAATAGAGAAATTGCAAAGACTTTAAACATCACTGTGAGTACAATCGGTTTGATAATATGCAGGTGGAAAGTTCATGGAAGCACAACTAATCGTCCTTGGACAGGTGAACTATGCAGGATTTGCTCTCAGACTAATGATAAGGAAGGTAAGCGAGAATCCAACTGTCACTCGAAAAGAGTTGCAGGACGACCTGAAAGCAGCAGGAACAACTGTTACACAGAGAACAATAAGGAATGAACTGCTCATCAGTCATCTCTGTTTCTACACCTTACTCTAAACTCCTCTGCTAATAAAGAAGCATAGAGTGTCATGGAATCCAGGGAGTCAGATGGAAGTACAGAATTTTCTTTTAATAACAAAACAACTAAAAAAATGCAAAGACTGGAAAAGGACCCAAAAACTGGTACAATTAAACAAGGAACTGGACTGAAGCTAGGCAAGGTAAGGCAAAGAAAGGGAAAAAAAAAAAAACACTCACAGTGCAAATACAGCATAACATACCAGCAACTATATCAACTATGCAAAAACACACACAGTACTCCACAACTAAGGAGGGAAAACACAGAACTTAAACAGGCA
Organism: Pangasius larnaudii; assembly: GCA_037576815.1. Taxonomy (NCBI): domain Eukaryota; kingdom Metazoa; phylum Chordata; class Actinopteri; order Siluriformes; family Pangasiidae; genus Pangasius; species Pangasius larnaudii. The sequence goes on along the minus strand of CM074919.1, from coordinate 23,877,368 downwards.
ACTAATCAGGGAAACATGAAACAGGTGAGCACAATCAAGGAAGTAAATGGAGGAGACAACAAAAGAAGAAATTAAAAAAATGAGGGAGAGAGAGTCCTCTGGTGGTCTGGGGAGGAATTGTCCGTGGTGGACATGACACAGAGGTGTATGTCTAAAAACATTTAGACAAAATATAACTTCTGGGACAAAAGACAAGACAAAACAAAACAAAAAAGAACTTTTGGCAATAATTCAGCTAATGTTTGGAGAACGGGCGTAAGAACACCATCATGCCCAGAGTGAAGCATGGAGGTGGGAGCATAACGAAATGGTTCTGCTTCTCTGTGATGTAACGGGACATATTAGAGGGGAATTTAACCTTGTCAGCCAAGAAAGTGAATCTGGGAAGACGATGTACATTTCAACAAGACAACAAGCCCAACCAAGAAAGCCTTGCATGGCTGAGCCGATTTCCTGATTTGAATTTCATTTATGGGGGGTTTTGAAACTGCGACTCCATTACAGGAGGTCTCGTATTTCATTTTGGGGAATTGAAGATGATTTGCCAAGTGGAATGGAACAAAATTATAGCTAATTCCTTTTTACCATAGACATCCCAAAGCTGTAATTGCTCACAATGGCTTTGCAGTAAAGTGCCACTGTTGGCTATTTTTGGGTTCTGAATACTTTTTTCCCTACCAGTTTCATCTTTATAAACATATACCCTTGTTTATGTTTAAGAATGCATGCTTTTTTGTGCATCTTTATAATTACAAAGTCAAAAGACATGGATTTGAAGTGGATATATGCACTGGACATATGGCTGTTAAATAACAAAAACAAAATACTTATTTTCCCTCAATTTGTATAGAAATATAATATACAGTTTCTCCAATCGTTGATGATAAATTTGATTATAAACTTCATACAATCATTTCAGCCCATTCTCATGAAGAGAAATGTCACATTGTGGAGATTTGATGTCTGAACTCTTTCTTTTGGTCGTGCGGAGGTTTGGGTTGAGCGTTGGGACTCAACGTCTGTCTCTGACTTCTTCACGCAGAGGCCTCGTTTACGCTCCTGTTTTATTACTGCAGTTTACTGCCTGCACCAAGGTCCCTGAAGACAAAGTCATCTAACCGTTTAGAGTGTAAACACAGCCTTTATTATCACATTAGCATTAGCATTATTACACACAGACACACATCCTGTTGGTCTACAGCTGTGTTGCTTTAATGCTTGGGGGAAAAAAAAGATGTTCAAGGTAACTTCATTCACACTTTTAATATTTCATATCATAGAGTATAAACCAAAGTTTAATGATCTGTGTGTGTGTGTGTGTGTGTGTGTGTGTGTGTGTGTTTTCTTTCTTGGTGGGGACCAAATGTCCACAAAATGATAGAAATATCTGAAGAATATATTTGTGGATACCTTTTGTTTATAATACAGTTTAGCTAGCTGGTTCATTTACTTAAGAAAATAATGAAGCGTGAGTGGATGTGCTCCAAATTAACACTCTTGTTTAGCAATTATAAAGTTAGCTAGATGTCCTAGCTACTACAGTTTTATTAGAAAAAAAAAAATTTTTTAATCTAATTTATCACTCAGAAGGAGCTGATTTGTGTAGAAATTCATTCATCATTACATATTTTCCAAAAACATTAAATTAGTCTAGCCTGAAGTGGTGTTTTGTAGTAATTAACGTTGTTGCTAATTAACGGTGTTGCTAAACATGACCCTTCCTTGATGGAGTCTGAAAGGATACTTGTGGAAACTTAATTTAGTTATAAGTTAAATTAGTTTTAGGTGTAGCATTGGCATGAGTTAGCTACGTAGTTGTGTGTCTGTGTGTGAGAGAGAGAGTGAGTGAGATCCACTGAGGCTACAGCGCCACCTTCAGGAAGCTTTGATGAGCTGTATTTTGTATTTAAGCGGTACATTAGGCGCTTTTTTTTGTTTTTGCTGACCCCTTGTGGCAACTACACGTCACTACACACCACTATATTCCAAACGCGGCTAGAATTCCAAGCACGAGCCAAGTGCTCTAGTTAGGCCTCGAGAGCGCTGATTGGAACACGACCCCAGAATTGCAGCGCATCTGATTTGTAGAGATGTTCGAGTCGTGAAATGTTTGGAGTCGACTCCGATTGCGAGTCCAGGTTTTAGGAGTTGATTCAACGCAATTATTTTCTCGATTCCAAAAACTACGAGGACAGGGTACGACAGTATGGGGTGTCGTAAAAACTAAAACGTGTGATGCTAATTACAAACATAACACATGTCAAGTTTTAAACACAATTACTCTTTAATTTCTTTCGAAGCTTTGGAGTCGACTCTGAACTCTTAGTGCCTGTTCGAAGAATCGACTCTTCCTAGGATCCCTACTTCTTCCAGACTTTGGCTAACGACCTCGGTAAGAAACTACCGCACTCTATCGCTAACTTTTGAACACATTTAGGTGTAACTCTGTATTTGCTATCTGTATTTACTGACTTATAATATTCCTTGTGTGCACTTGATTCCTTGTCGCTTTTAGCAAAGAGAACCGATTCTGAAGTGATTCAGATGGGACTAAGCTAAGCTAAAAGCTAGGAAGCCGCATCACTGAAAGATTGTTAAATGCAAGCAAACCGGCTTCTTTTAAACCTTTAAACCTGTTTAATTTGTACTTTAATACAAATTAATTTTTCGAATGCCATGTTGTTGGGTAGAATAACAATTAGGGAAGCCGTGCTTGAAGCTTGGAGCCATTTTGCAAAGCTAATCCAGGGAGTTAGCATCCATAGGTATTCTAGCTTGTCTTAGCTCACAATAAATACATTTTAAAATAAATAAATAAATAAATAGTTCACTCAAACTCTCGGTATGTAGGTATATTTTTATATAATGACGAGTAAAGTCTGGTCTGACGTAATATGCTTTGGTGACGTCATAGCTGTGGACTTTAATGGACTTTTAGGGAGCTTAGTGGAAATGCACGAGCTCCCTACTAATACAGTACTAATACAATACAATACTAATAAGTAAAGTATTTATTTACTTGTTTGTTTGTTTTTAATGAATATTATTGAGTAAATTTCCAGCTACATCTTTGCAGACGTTTGCAAAGTTCGCTCCACCCTCAGCTTCCTTCTCTTCTGCTGAAGCTGAATCCTGGATTCAGCTGGGAATATAATCAACACCTGTTTGGCCATTTAAAAAAAAAAAAAAAAAAAAAAAAAACGTTTTTAATTTTTAAAAAACCTTTGAACGCCTGGTTTGGAAGAATAAGCTGTAAAAAAAAAACGTATAAGTAAGTTATTTTTAATTTATGAAGGCCTGGTTTGCAAGAATAAAAAAGAATTACTTAAATTAAAAAAAAAAAAATATATATATATATATATACACACACACACACACATATATATGTATTTATATATATAAATAAATAAATAATGTGTGTGTGTGTGTATATATATATATATATATATATATAAGTGCATTAGTGATTTTGTGGAATTTGAATGTATTTGAATATTAACGAGCCTCTAAGTTTCTACTGCGTCAGACTGAGTGAATATAAAGCCCTGTTCAGATTGGATTCATTTATCAGCAGGACGTCTGTATTAAAATTTTTGACACGTCTCCTCAGTGATAAAAAATAAATAAATAAAAATCTGCAGCAGTGTGTAATAAGCCTAGATTTGATTCCCTTTAGGAAGCACTGCTATGGATTCATCACCTCCAGCAGAGCAGGAAACAGGAAACTGCACGAGTGAAACAGGAAGCGCACCAGCCGTGACGGAAGAAGTTCGCCTGCGCCGCTTCCTGTGCTACGGCTCAGAGAGCGCCGCCTACAGAGCACGCGAGCAGAGGAACCTGTGCCTCGAGCGGGCCTCGTCCCTAACCGAGCTGCTCGAGGCCGGCCGAGGCGGCGAGGCGGTGCAGGAGGTGCGGAGCATGAGTCTGAGGGGTGGAGTCAGAAGCTCAGGCCCCGCCCTGTTCGCCCTGGCCGTGATCTCGCAGCACTCGGATGTGGAGGCCAAGCGAGCGGCGTACGGCGTGCTCAAAGAGGTGTGCGCTTCTCCGAGCGAGCTTTTCAGCTTTGTTCAGTATAAGAAGGAGCTGAGCGGCGCCGGGCAGCGCGGCATGTGGGGTCGCGCACTGAGGAAAGCCGTGGCAGACTGGTACAACGGACGCGACGCTCTCAGACTGGCACACGACGTCACCAAGTGTAAAAGGAAAGGAGGCTGGTCTCATCAGGACCTGTTCCGACTGGCACATCTGAAGCCTGCCAATGATGGTGAGGACAGGAAGTGATGTAATACACTGCTACACTCTCACACACTCTTTTTGTCCTAAGAGAGTCCTATTTTATTGATTCTTTTATTTTACATTTTTTAATTGTATATTTATTTTATATTATTTTATTATATACTTCAACCAGCACTCTGCTATAAACTTGTTTTGTTTAGCTACAGACTAAAGTATATTTTGTTTGTTTTTTATAGTGTTTAATTAACGAGAATTGAATCTTTTGATTCTTTTGATTCGTTAGCTGTTTGGTTTGTTTTTATTTTCACGCTGCACGTAATTACACGATTCACAAACCAAAAAAAAACAACAACATTGTCTGTTACAAATGTTTTGCAGAAATATTACAATAAATTGTTACTGTCACAGCATTAACCTTCTGAGCTTTTCAGTGTCTTCATAAAAAAGTGCAGAAGAATCTAAAACGTGCTACTGTACAACCTTCGAATGATGATTCCGTTCATTCGCTTTCCTGGTGCTAAACGTTTTTTTCCGTGTTTCACAGCCGTTGCTCTCGTGAGTAAATACGTGACTAAAGGCTGGAAGGCGGTACAGGAGACGTACGCAGACAGAGAGAAGACGGAGGATGTGATGAAGGTGTTTGTGTATCTGGAGGCCGTGGAGAAGAGCAAACACTCGAGTGATGAGCTGGAGGTGGCGCATCTGGTGGAGGAACACAACCTGGAGAGAGAACACGTCCTCACTAAACACCTGAAGTCCCGAGAGGTGGGAGAGTGAACACGCGCGCACGCACACACACACACACACACACACACACACACACATGCACGCATGCATGATACTGCAGTCAGATTAAAGTTTTCCAACTCAATTCTCAACAGAGAGAGAGAGGGAAATGGGGAGAGGGAATGGGAGAGAGAAATGAGAGAGAGAGAGAAATATGGGAGAGGAAGAGAGAAACAGGAGAGACTTTTGACTATTAAGGTCCTTTATTTGATCAAGTCACATTGTACATCGTAAAATCAGCGTGACTCAATAAATAAGTAAGTAAATAAATAAATAAATAAATATAAAAAACATTTCAATAAATTCGGATAAGTGTAACAGTGAAAAGATGTGAGTTGTGAGAGTTAATTGAGCTCAGGTGCAAAGCAAAGTTCTCCTTCAGGAGAACAGGAGAGAGAAATGGGGTGGAGGGAGTGGGAGAGAGAAACAGGAGAGAGAAATGGGGAGGGGGAGAGAGAAAAGAGGGAGAGGGAGAGAGAAACAGAGAGAAATGGGGAGAGGGAGAGAGAAACAGTAGAGGGAGAGAGAGAAAAGAGGGAGAGGGAGAGAGAAACAGATTAGAGAGAGATGAAAAGAGAAGAGACATGAGAGAGGGACAGAGATGGGGAGGGAAGGAGGGAGAGAGAGAGAGAGAGGTACTAAATCAACGCCAGGCAGACAAATGGACAGATATAGTTGGATTGATGGATGGAAGGATGGATAAGTAGATGGGCAGATAGAGGAATGGATGGATAGACAGACAGATGGATAGATTGCTAGATGGCCGTGAATAAATGGACAGGTTGATTAAAAACCTGTGTATTCTGTTGATTATAATGTAAGTAGTGTAGCATTGATGTATTTTCTCATCTCTCCGTGTGTGTGTGTGTGTGTGTGTGTGTGTGTGTGTGTGTGTGTCGTTGTGAAGGTGTGGAAAGCCCTGCTGAAGGAGATGTCCGTCTCCACACTGCTCACACATCTGGGGAAACTGACTGCGGATAAACTCCTGGGCCCCGGAAGTCCGGACACGGCGGCTGTGTGTGAGAGGATTCAGGATGAACACGCTCTGCAGAAGGCAATAATAATAATAATAATAATAATAATATGCAATAATTATATATTTTATGTAGCACTTTACATGCAATAAAATGTCAGGGTGCTTTTTATAAAAGGACAAATGATAAAATTTTAATATCCATTAAAAAAAAAATAATTAAACCCCATAAAGTATAAAAATAAGCCTTGGAAAAAAAAAAAAACTTAAAAAAATAACCAAAAAAAAACCCTATCACATAAAGCAAAAATACATTTATTTCATGCAAAATATTTTCTTTTTTACAAAATTAATTTGTATCAAAAGGCTTACAATTTTTAATAATAAGTTAAAAATATGTGTCTTTCTTAAAAAAAATTTAACGGAAAACCTTTTAACTGAATGAAAACATCTTGAAAAACAAAAGATTAGAAAAAAGATGGGAAATTAAATAAAATTAAATATAAAATGAGCAACAAAAATCGAAGTCTGAATTTGTAAACTGCCAGGAAAATAATAAAAACATTTAATTTAATGCTTTTTACTTAATGTTTATTTAAAAATAATAACAATTTGTTTATTTGCGTTTGTAAAACATTAGCAGAATGTTTTGAAAACACCTCAAATGAAAAATGTGGAAAAAAAATGAATTTGCTTTTTAATTAATATGAACAAATGATTTATTAAACTAATGTTTTCACTTAATTTAATTAAGGAATTGATTATAAACAGTTTTTTTTTAGTTCGTAAATAATCAAAAATAATAATAATAAATGGAAAAAAATCAAATAAAAACATGAAAAGAATGAATTATCGATCACATTATATCATAATCACAGAGTCAGATTTTCTTCGGACTTTATGGCGAGTTTATGTCACTCGTTTATTTCTAAACACATGCTGTTGTCTTTTTCCTTCAGGCCAAAACTCATCCGCTTAGTGTCCTGCTGGCGGCTGAGAACTACAAGCGAGGTCACGGCAAGCGAGGGAAGTTAAAATGGAAGCCGAACAGAGACGTCATTCACGCGCTAGACTCCGCCTTCTGCAAATGTCTCTCAGTGAGTACGAACGCACGATCTACGATCAGCTCACAGCGCAGAATACGACCTAGAGATCGGAACGTGCGATAAAAGCATCCGAAAGTTAAACTCGTACACGATCGGAGTCGTTCTTGAACGTGTAGTGTGTGTTTCATGTCTCTTCTCCCTCCCAGAACGTCGAGTCTACCGGGAAGCGCTTCGTAGTCGGAGTGGACGTGAGCTCTCGACTCGGCAGCGTGGCTCTCGGCAGCCTCGTCAGTACAGTGACCGTAGCTGCAGCCATGAGCATGGTGATGTTTTACCCATAATCCCACATCCAAGTGCTTTACTCACGTGTAGCGTCGCTCTAATCCTTTAAACCGGTGACATACACATTATGATTCATGTCCTGGACAGCATTCATATGATTCATATAAACAGCATGATTCGTATGATTCATATTCGGAGCATGATTCATATGATTTATATAAAGAACATGGTTTATATGATTCATATCCTGAACAGGATTTATATGATTCATATAAAGAACATGATTCTTATGATTTGTTTAAAGAGTATGATTCATATGATTCATATAAAGAACATGATTCATGTGATTTGTGTAGAGTATGATTCATATAAAGAACATGATTCATGTGATTTGTGTAGAGTATGATTCATATAAAGAACATGATTCATGTGATTTGTGTAGAGTATGATTATATACTCAACATGGTTCATATGATTCATATGACTCATGTAAAGAACATGATTCATACGATTCATATTTGCTAAAATCTTGTAGTATCCCCAGCACCAACTTTTTTTTTATTCTCATCATGGCATCCTGGTCCCTGATTGGCTCTTATATTTTATGATGCAATAACACTTCACATGTTCTACACCAGCTCACATTTTTCATTCAACTTTGCCTCAGATGAAAGTATATAATTTTTTAAAATTATTATTTAGTCTAAGAGCTTACAATGAAACAAATCTTCACTTTTTTTTCACATATGTTGTGTTTATTTTTCTTTAAAGGTGATCACACGGAGTGAACCGAATTCTGATGTCTTGCTGTTTTCAGAAGGAGCCGTCGTTCCCTGCGCCATCTCAGCCGATTCATCTCTCCTCCAAATAACCATGCAGTTAGTGCAGGTGACTGTTAATCCATAACAATGTTTAAGATAGCTGTGAATGACTCACATGGATTAAAATTGTAAAACTGAGTTGAGTTAAGGTCAGAGCTATTCGGAAGTGGCATGCAAGTTATGCACAAATATGATTCTAATAATGAAATGAAACAAAAATATTATCGTCCCTTTAAAGTCTGAAGGACAGAACGTTAGTGGATAAAATTAGGATTAAATAAAAGTGAGCGGTACATATAGCAGATATGCGCTCAGTCAGCTTATCCTTCAGCTAATCCTTCGTTGTCTTTACAGGAGAGAGTCTTTACTAATTAACACAAACACTGGCATTTTTTTGTATTTTATTAATTTGACTCATAATAGTGAATTAAAGTGGAATTTACAATTTCATAAGCTTGATTTAGTGACTGTCAGCGCGCTAAATAATTACAGTACAATAAAATGCCAAATAATAGGTTGTGCTGGATCAAGTGCTATTCTACGCGCAGCTGAATAATGAGTGTGGAAGCCATTTTGTTCAATTAAACCAGAGATTAATGTGATCATTACAACTAGGATAATTCATACAGCAGCATATTGGCAATATTCTAGATTTATTTCTACGCTCACCATCTTCTCATTCATATGTCCTCATATTAGTCTGTCTTTATTTTTCATTTTTAAACTGTCTCTTGCGTTTATGTGACATCATATTACATTTGACAGCAAAGAAATCAAGCACTGTTTCCTTCTTCAGTCCGCATTTTCTATGCCTGATTTTAGAAAGTGTTTTCTACTAAGAAAAAAAAAAATCTGGCAACCCAGAAGGCACGAACCCGCATAACTTTATATGATTCATATAAACAGTATGATTCGTATGATTCATATTCTGAACATGATTCATATGATTTATATAAAGAACATGGTTTATATGATTCCTATCCTGAACAGGATTTATATGATTCTTATAAAGAGCATGGTTTATATGATTTGTATAAAGAGTATGATTTATATAAAGAGCATGATTCTTATGATTCATATGATTCATGTAAAGAACATGATTCTTTTGATTCATATGATTCATGTAAAGAACATGATTCTTATGATTTGTTTAAAGAGTATGATTCATAT
>CM074919.1:23845782-23860912 GCA_037576815.1 Pangasius larnaudii | reverse complement strand
TTTACTGACGTACTGACTTACTGACGTACCTGACTTGGTATTTTACTGACGTACTGACTTGGTATTTTACTGACGTACCTGACTTGGTATTTTACTGACGTACTGACTTACTGATGTCCTGACTTGGTATTTTACTGACGTACTGACTTGGTATTTTACTGACGTACCTGACTTGGTATTTTACTGACGTACTGACTTACTGATGTCCTGACTTGGTATTTTACTGACGTACTGACTTGGTATTTTACTGACGTACCTGACTTGGTATTTTACTGACATACTGACTTATTGACGTACCTGACTTGGTATTTTACTGACGTACTGACTTACTGACGTACCTGACTTGGTATTTTACTGACGTACTGACTTGGTATTTTACTGACGTATTGGCTTAGTATTTTACTGACGTACTGACTTACTGTTTGACATAGTAACTTTAGATTTTACTGACAAACTGTCTTACTATTTTTCTGACTTACAGCTGACTTTGGAATTATGTAACACGTGTTACCCAACTGATTAAAGAAACAAGTTGTGGAATTGGTCATGTTCTTACATTTCAGAGTTCACATTTTAGTCTGAAAATTAACTTCTTGTTTTTGAACAGTCAAAAGGGCTGCAGACGAAGTGTCTTCTGAAGCAAAAAAGCCACGAATTGAGGTAAGCCAAGCAGGTTAATGCTGAAGATGCGTCTCTGTGTAGTTGACACATGTCTGTGGTGTTTAAATTGAGTGTGTGTGTCTGTGTGTGTGTGTGTGTGTGTGTGTAAGGATGAAGAACGGGTGCGTCTGGATAAGGAGCGTCTGGCTGCTCGTCTGGAAGGCCATAAGGAAGGCATTGTGCAGACGGATCAGATCCGGTACGAGTGCACTTGTAATCAAACAGCCACTGAGACTTAGAGGAAGATGGATGGAGGTTGTCATGCTGCAGAAATAAAAGCCATCTCCCGTAAAATTGGTTTGCCTGTAAACAAATTGCCTAAAAAAAAACCCTCATTTCCGCACGTAATACGAATGCACAGCAAATAGGTTTCCTTATTCTGCTCACTTTTACAGACATAACAAATATCCTGTCCTCCATTCCTACATTTGCTAAATAACAACATTGAAATACATTTTAATTCAGAAGAGTAGAAAAAAAGGACATTAGGAGCATTCGAGAAGGAGTGTTTTATTTCTCTTCCACCACAATTAACACATTTTTATTAAACCAATATTAAACATATTAAACCACAACACATCATACTTTATCTGTTTATAGTTACATGTAATGATGTGGAACATCCACTAGAAACAAGTTATTCAGCTTGTCATGTGACGGAGAAAACGTAAAGCTACAGCTTTACCTCCGACTCTTATAAAGCTCTGACACTGGAGACTCCTTCCTTAAACGCTCAATAAACGTCTCCTTACAGAAGACCCGAGCTGTTGCTATAGAAACGGTAGCATGTTAGATCGAGCGCATTAATATAAACCTGTGCTACTGCCAGAGCTGCGCTTCTAGAAAACGAATCAACACCTTCTGACCAATCAGAACGGAGGATTCAAGAGTGCCACGGTACAAGATGGGTAATATCTCCGTTTTTGCATTTCTCTCAGCTCGCTCTCGGAGGCCATGTCCGTGGAGAAGATCGCCGCCATCAAAGCCAAAATCATGGCCAAAAAGCGCTCGACTATTAAAACAGACCTGGACGATGACATCACGCTGAAGCAGAGGAGCTTCGTGGACGCCGAGGTGGACGTGACGAGGGACATCGTGAGCAGAGAGAGAGTGTGGAGGACCCGGACCACTATCTTACAGAGCAGTGGCAAGGTGAGCGTTATTCACGTAGTCGGTTTCATAATTATTGGCACCCTTCTTGAAAATGAGGTAAGTTCATTACGCTTAAATGTAACGTGTTTGGATAGACGGACACCGACACAAACACAAAGGACTCATGGTAAACGCGCGAACATGTTGAGACAGGTATGACGTGCTGTCGTAAATAAGATAAATAACACAAGGCTATTTAGTTTGTTTAATAAACGAACAAGGTATAGACCTGTTCTATAGGAAAGGTCACCTTAAATGACTTCTGTTGTGATCTGGCGCTATATAGAAAATAAAATTAAATTAAAATTTAACTTGACCTTCTGGGGGGGGGTGGGGGTTGTTGTTGGGGAGGCGGGGCGCCCCCTCTAATATAATGGCAGGAGGAAACACTGCAACAACTATTTGTATGTTTTGTGTTGCCTGTTATGTGACTGAATGAGATTATCCCCATGTAAATTTAGATTTTCTGGAGAACATCTTCGACACTTCCTGTATCCTTACCCCCCCCCACCCAAATGTATTTCCACACATTTTGAGAGAAAATATTTTTCTGTAAAGCTTTCTTGTGAGAATGCTTGAGGGGAAATTTTAAACTCATTGCATATAACGTTTATTTTACACACCAGTCATGTTCTCTTATGTTGATGTGTGCCAATAATTCTGAACGTAATATAATAAAAAGCGTATGCATGTACTTTCACACGTTTTTGCGTGTTCACGTTTTCAGAAAGGCTCAAATATGGCACGTTTTCTTTGTTTTATGACGTTCGAATTTCAGCACAAGAGACAAATTTGCCTTTCAGCTTTTTTTTTCTTCACCATAAACCTCACACTACGTGATGTACGAAACATTTTTGAAATGCGTGATACGCTTTTATTTCTGCGTTAAACTCAGAACTGTGGGATCGTCTGCACGATTTTTGTGCGATTCTTGGGTATATATATGTGTTCTATTTAAAATACTTATATTTTTAAATGCTAGAAGGAGATATTTTACCACATGTAGGGCGGGGGGGGAAATGAACAGCGTGTCCTTGCAGCTGCAGTACCTGCCTCGTCCCGCAGGTGGCAGCACTGTAGTGATTAAACCGGCCCTGGATCATGCCTGTTTGACCTCCAACTTGTTTATCATTCTATTTTAGACTAAAAATAGTGTCATGATGTGAACGTAAATCAGTACCCGAGCCTACGTTAGGATTTTTCCCGACTAGCTGAAACCGAAAGTTAGCATTTTTATCCATCATGAACAACAGTTAGCCTTAATTTATTGCTTCCTTGTGTTTATTTATTAGGCTTAATATATATTTGTGTTGGAATCTTGGCCACTCCACCTTTTGGCCTGATTAACATCAAATCTGTAACTTTTGAGATTTTAATTTAGAATTATAATTATTATTATTATTTTTTTTTAAATCTCTAAACCATAACTTGTAATCTCAAATTATGCCAAATCCAACTCCTGACAAATTCGAACCATTGCTTATGAATTTATTAAGTACCTCATATATTTAATGTGACATGTATCTAGTTCAAATTCATGTTCGTATCTTTCTGTCAGCCTTGTATGAGTAATGGAGTTAAAGCGCATGAGCATAAGTCACGCTCTGATGCTCGCCATTTGGCAGTTTAGCGACCTTCACACTTCCACACAGTTATTTTTGGAAATGAAATCAGAAAACAATGTATGTGTTATTTGTGGAACCAAATTTGCAGGCTCGAATGTTTCCTGTTTCATTCTCAGTGTGGTGGCATTATTCTATTGAGAGTTTTACAGAAAAAGGCAAAAATGACTGTTGGAAAGGTCAGGCACTCTGTTTTCTCCCTGGTACCTTCAAGACGTTCTTGTTTTTCTTTCAGCCCAGTTGGTAAAGTCGATAAACTCTGTAGCCTAGTTTGAGTTCGCGCACTACAAAAAAAAAAATTAACAGCGCTCGACAGTATTTAATTTAATGTAAAACTTGCCCTGAATCCCCCCACCCCCACTCACCCTTGTATGCCATGTAATATTTTATGCTATGTGTTAAATATGTGATAAGCATATAGTTCAAAAAAAGAATAAAAGCGCAATGTTTTTAAAATAATACAAAAGTAACATGATAATAAAAGTAAAGTGAATAACAGAAGCTGGTTAAGTTATTTAAGCTCCTCTCCCTTTCAATTTAATGAACCTTTTCTCATTTTGACCTTACAGAACTTTTCCAAAAGCATCTTTGCCATTCTGCAGTCGGTGAAGGCGAGAGAGGAAGGCCGTGCTCCCGAGCAGAGACCGGCGCAGAACCCTACACAGACAGTAAGCATACACTGCCTTGTGAAGCCATTTCCTGCTTTCTCACACTGAACAAAGAGGAAGTTTACAGCAAGCTTTCCATTCAAGGTCTTTTCTAGTGGGTTTATAGTGTTTTTTGTTTTTTTTTTTGTTTTGATTTGTTTTTTTTTATATTAAGATAGATGTTAGTTTGAGGTGACATCACTGTTCACAATCAAAGACGTGATACAGTTCAATTTCAGAACATTTAAGAAAATTTATGACTAATTTCTTAATGTTGTGGATTCGGATCGTCAAAAGGCAGTAATAAGTAATAAAATGCCTTAAATGCAACTGTAAACAGACAAAAATGATTGTTGTAACAATTCAATACACACAATTATAGTTGTTGGCAAATTGCTGTAGTATAAGAGGAACAAATTACTTCAGGATGTGCTGTAATCGGAGAAAAAATAAACTTTGCTTCGGTAGTCGTAACTACGCTTCATCACGTTTATTATTTTCCTGTAATAGCGTGATTTGGAGTGTTTTATTCCTCACACAGCATGTTCAAAATATGTTCTATAAGGCGGCAGATAGAAACGTGCTCAGATTGCGGTTCATACTGTCGACATGAACAGCGTAGCTAATCACTGCGGCTAAGGATTTATTTAGCTAGCACGTAGCTACAGTCTCTTGTTAGCACTGCGTAAAAGCACGGTAATAGTTGCGTCACTAGAATCACTAGGAATCTCAACATTTTGGTCATGAATGATTAAAAGAAAGTGTACTGTGTTTACGCTTAACATTCGGAACTGTCGTAAGTTTTTCGTAGGCCATATTGAGAAACTTCAACTCGAGCTGTGAGTTGCGTTCAAATGACAAAAGAACAAAACAAGGTCGTTGGAATATAATTTTCTGATAAACACGCTGCTAAATTTAGCAACACTTTAAGTTGATGTGAGTCTAAATTGTCGGAAAATTTGCGTAAGTGCAATCTATATTAAAACAGTACTCATACGCAGGGTCTGGATCTGAATATTTGATGTCATTTAGTGCAAATATAGCTCCGCCCACTTAATCAGGCAGAAGAAAACGTCAGAGAGGTGAAAAAAAAACCGTTTGTTTTGCAGTTCAGGGCACGTGCAGTATAGAACAGTGAGGAGCTAATCATTTAAAATAGGATGAGTGCGACGTGTATTGAAATCCAGGCATAGTTAAGGCAGACCTGTAGTGTTTTTTTTTTTTTTTTTTAAAATAACTGTCGCAGTATAAAACGCTATCAATTTCCCAGCGTGTCACTGCCATTTGTCAAGGAAATGAAGCTTGAAATGAACTCCAGCATGTTGAGGGGGGAACTCGATTATAGCACGCAGTGAAGGCCAAAGCGTTTAGGCTCCCTACCTGCGAGACACGGAACAACAGTCACGGCACTGAGCGTCTGCTCTTTATTTGGATGAAACGCAGGCGGAGCGTGTTTAAAGCACACAGATGGCTCTTATCTAGATTAGGCCTGTGCTGATGACATGTTATATAATACGATAGGATGTTCTACATGGACTGTGTAATAGGCTGCATGGATTTTTTTTTTTTTTGTGTTTTGAGATAAGGACATCTGTCCAATTTCAGACACATTTGAAGTCTTATAATTCCTCTAATCATACCGAACAAGGCTGTCTTTGCCATATGAGCTCGTACCAGTAACTACAATGTTTATGATTTTTATAACGATTATGGAAATGTAATATGTATTCACACAGAATTTACAAATATGTCGCTGTCCTGATTATTGTTTGGACACACAATCTATGCTGTAGTGGCTAATACCTAAATGTTAGTCTTGGGACAATATTATATTAACTAATAATCAAATATTTTCACTCTTCTAATTGATCCAGTGCCAAAAATCTAATGAGACATGAGTGTGATTCTTTGACACTAGTCATTGCAGTAGAAATGCTTTTAAGTCAAATTTAAAGAATCAAATGATCCCTGATTCAGTGAGCATGATTCACCGCAACATGGACGCTTTGAGCGTTGAGTGGATAGTGATTCTTTGACCCCGATTCATAGCAGCGTGATTGCTTTGACCATCAAATGATTCATGATTCGTCGATCAAGTCTCACAGCTACGTAGATGTTTCTAATATTGAATGAGTCATGATTAACCCATCACTATTCATAGCGCACTTTGAGCATCGAGTGAATCGTGATCAAGGTTCATAGCAACATGGACGTTTTGAGCATTGAATGAATTGTGATTCAGTGCTAACGATTCACAGCAACACAGATGCTTGGAGCGCCAAGTGAATCGGGATTCATGGGTCATGAGCATTAATTGACTCTTGATTCAGTGACCATGATTCATGGCAACATGGATGTTTTGAGCATTAAATGAATTGTGATTCAGTAATCACTGTTTAAGGCATTATGGATCTAATGATTCATGGTTCAGTGATCATGATTCATGGCAGAATGGATGCTTTGAGCATCGAGTGAATATGAATCACTGAACATGATTCATGGCAGTATGAGTGTTTTGAGCTCAGAGCACATGGGTTCTTTGGGCATCAGCTGAATTTGGATTTGTGGATCATGAGCACTGAATGAGTCATGATTCAGTGATGATTCAAGGCAACATGGATGCTTTGAGCGTCGAATGAATTGTGATTTGTTGAACCCAATCGATAATAGCATGGATAGTTTTGAGCATCAAATGAATCATGATTCAGTGTTTATGATTCATGGCAGTGTGGATCCTCTGAGCATTATCGAATCATGATTCTTTGACTTTGATTCACAGCAGTGTGAATTCTTCGAACCTGCATTAAAAGCGTTTGATTCGAGTTGGAAACCAAAGAATCGCTTAGCAAATCGACTCGCCTGAAAAAATTCGAACAGAGAAGTTGAATCCAGACCTACGTGGGGAAATGGTTGATCTTCGTGTGACATTCAGTGACGCAGTTTAATACACACAGCTACACAAACAAAAACTCGTTCTCTGCCTCCATAAATGTCATGACTCCTTCTCTTTATTTTTGTTCTACACTGTTGCTGATTCAGTTTTTTTTTTCTCTCCTCCTTTCCTCCTCCAAAGGATCCGACGATTCGAAACAAACAGCCAGTGCCGGCGGCGTACAACAGATACGATCAGGAGAGATTTAAAGGAAAAGAGGGTGAGTTGTACGCGAACTGACTGGTTTTCTTTTTACATCACTTTTTGTTTTCCTTTATCCAGATTTTATTTATTTAAAAAAAAAAAAAAAATACAAGGTTGTCTACGGCTTCATAGCACCAAATAAGAACAAAATGTTCTATGTGTATCAGGATATATAGGTTTACTCAGTGCTACATAAAAAAAAAAAAAACCCTGTTCAGTGATTTACGTGATATGTTTAAATACATTCACTGTCCACTTTAATAGGAACACCTATACACCTGCACATTCATGCAGTTGTCTCATTGGCCAATCACGTGGCAGCTGGACAATGCGTAAAATCACGCAGATACACGCCAAGAGCTTCTTAATGTTCACATCAAACATCAGAATGGGGGGAAAAAAGTGTGGTCTCTGTAACCTTGACCATGGCGTGGTTGTTGGTGCCAAAAGGGCCGAGTTTTTACACAGAATGGTGTGAAAAAACCAAAAGTATTGAGTAAGCAGCAATTGTGTGGCTGGAAACATCTTGTCTGAAGAGAGAGAGATCAGAGGAAAGTGGCCAGATTGGTTCAAGCTGCCAGGAAGAATATAGTAACTCGAGTAATCACTCTTTACAGCCGTGGTGAGCAGAAAAGCATCGCATCTCGGCATGCACAGAACATCGAACCTTGAGGTGGATGAGCTACAACAGAAGAAGACCACATACTAAAGGCAGTTGAAGATTAGAAAGAGAAAAAAAATCGCCTGGTCTTTTTATTTATCTGTACATTTTAACATTTTACAGTGTTAAAAAAAAGTACATTTTATTTTACATCAAATCATTTGCTTCCATTTAGTTTGTAAATATTATAATTTATTCAAAAAAAAAAAAAATAGAATATCAACAACAACAACCCAAAAAAAGTTTGTGGCATCATTTACAATACTGACACTATATCATATCACCCAGCCCTAAAGGGTTGTGTTGTTTTGTTTTGTTTTCATTCCTTTTCCTTTGTAAAACACTTTAACTTTTGTCAATGTTGGAGAAGAAGCTTTGAACCAGTCGTTGCTCTGCTAGCAAAACCTCGTGGAATTAATCATTAGCAAAGTAACTTAACGCAGCTTGGCGTGTTACCGAGAGACCGTAACGAAACGTGAGCTCCTGTGGTGAAAATGTCGGAAAACACAGTTACAGCTTTACCTCTGACTCTTCCAACGCACTGACACTGGAGACTCCTTCCATAAATGTTACATGAACATCGTACAGATGTTGTAGTATAAAGATGACGCTCTTGGAACAGAGTGTATTATAATATTCTGAGAGGAAAAAAACGTTCCTGAAAAGACGAGGCTAAATGGGAGGAGGGTTTGCCGGACTCGTGGCTGTTTTTGCTCTTTCTCTGCTCTGAAACGAGGCTGAAACGCCATTCCAGGGTTTTTTTTTTTTTTTTTTTTCCTCCGTAATCCGAGCTAAGCTTTGCTGAAAGTGAGGTTCAACTGGGAGCGAAACGCTGAGGGACCAGACACCCGGGAGAGTTTAAACACCATGCTGGTGACACACATTCGCTTCAGCACATGATCACTAATTTGCATATAATAAGTTTTTAGTTGACGTTGGCGAAATCGCAGCTTCGTAATGGCTTTGTCGCTAATCAGAAGACCGGTTTATTGTTTAGTGAAGCGGTAAACATGCTTACAGGTGCTTTTCTTAGTTCTGTTGTTTATAAATAGTAAAGTATTGCTACTCATTGGATGCTCTTTTTCTCACAGAAACGGAGGGATTCAAAATCGACACAATGGGAACCTACCACGGCATGACGCTGAAATCTGTGACGGTAAGACGGAGAGATTTTTATTCTTTCCTTTGTGTCCCATTGCGTGTCCTTTTGTTTGTTTGTTTGTTTGTTTGAACAGCCCTGAAATCAGATAATTCATATCCTATTTTCTTGGGTGCATCATTTATGTATTTTGTTCTTAGTCCGATTGTAAATGTGACTAAACTTGATGAAGAATAAGCACTAAAAGGATAGTATTGGTCAATATCATTTTAAATGAACCTTATTATTATTATTATTATTATTATTATTATTATTATTATTATTATTTGCTTGGCATTTCAATCTAAGATTTATATCTATAGCTACATATAGCTATAGGTCGTTTAAATGTTATACACACAAATTAAACTATAAAGAGAGAGAAGGCATTAGTGCAGCAGAACGACCTTGTCGTGGGTTTATTTTGTGTGTGCTGTTATGACGCTCCCACTTTTTCCCTCCCAGATGCTTCTAGATAATGATTTAAGTATAGCTAGAAGCTAGCTTTAGCTCAGCTCAACATTCAGACTTCTGTTTAATTTAAGAGCGAGTCAGGCGCCATTCATTGCTCAGTCATGGCCATGTTGAAATGTTTTTCCCCCTCCCCCCCTCCCCTTCCCATCAATATCTAGGGGAAATATAACAATAATAGGGGTTTACATTTGGAAAGAACACTTATTTGGGATTATTATGGATTAATGGGGGGCTGAATCTTATTTATTGGGGTTCTTGTGGTATTATTTTGAATTTATTTGGGTTTTGTGTATATACCTGGATTTACTTGGTGGCATTATGGATTTACTTGGAGCTGTGTTGGATTTATCTGGGGTTATTTTATATTTGGAATTATTTAGTAATATTTTTTTATTTATGTGGCATTTACTTGAGGTTATTTTAGATTATTTTTAGATTATTTAGGCATAGTAATATTTTGGATTTATTTGGTGATATTTTGGATTTATTTAGGAGTATTTTTTATTTATTTGGGGCGATTTTAAATTTATTTAGGCTTAGTAATATTTTGGCTTTTTTGATTATTTTTTTAAGATTTATTTAGGCCTAGTAATATGTTGGATTTATTTTGGATTTATCTGGGGTTATTTAGAATTTTTTAGGATTTTATTTCAGATTTATTTGCTATTTATTTGGCCTTATTTGCGATCTCCTTCTGACTTGTCTGTAAACATCGTTATCGTGTACACACCTTTAATATGATGGACATGGATATTTTAAGTAGTGCTGATGACCTTGTTCCCTTCACAGTACCGTCGCCGTCTTAATGTTTGTGATCCTGACCAAAATCTCGATTGTAATGATCGTTAATATTCATAATGTCGTAAATCGTTATAAAGCATTACGTTATGATGGGATAGTCATTCCTGTAGTGGCAACAACGTACCAAAAATGAGCTACAAGCTTTAATTTAATTCCGTCTGCCATGGGAACTAATTATCTCAGACGTTTCCTGAAATAAAATATATAGCCTAGTCAAATAGAATAGCTGCTGAGTGAATATAAAGTGTCACCCAGTGTCATTTCTACTGCTTAGCACACAGAGTAGCCGTACACGCTGAAGAGGATTAAAGGATTAACGTGTTTTAGGACGATTAAAAAAAAAAATCTGCATTCCATTTAGGCGGATGGGGGGGGGGGGGGCGGGTGAATCCTTACTTTTATGAAAGCGGGGAAAAAAAAAAAAAACCCTGAGTTACTGTGATGTGACTTTAATATCGGCACACACTTAATTTTAGAGCTACAGCTTTTTTTCACCACACTCACAATCAGAAATAAGTATTAATGTTCATTTTTTTTTCCAGTTTAACAACTTCTTTCTTCTTAAACAGTAACAACAAGCAGGACGTCTTAAACCATCATCTCTCATTATTCCCTTTTATGGTAATTCAATGTAAGCAGCTTTTTTTTTTGTTTTTGAATAGAAACGAAAAAAGAGGGATGATGATGTGGCCTGTGAACCTCAGAGTGCATAGAAAAACCTTTTAAAAATGAAATGGTAATAAAAATAAGGAGACCTAGGCTACGATGTATTCAAAATCGGAAAAGCTCGTCTCTTGCGTTTTCAAAAAGGTTCACGTGTACGCGACAACGTTTTCAAAACGATTCGCGTTTACACACGTCCGCGATAACGGGCAAAAACGGCGTATCACGTACGCGCTTGCCTTTACAATAGACACATACTGCGCATGTCTACATACCTAACACGTACTACGCACGCGCATGACGTCACCGTTTTCAAAGATTCCCGTATGGGGTGTTTACATGGAGACGAAAACGGCGGTGTTTTCAAAAACGTGTACTTTGAAACCCGTTTTCAAAAATATGCGTTTTCAGTCCCCAAAACGGCGTTGTCGTTTAATCGAACAGGCAAAACGCATAAGTTTCCAATTTTTGGCTGAAAACGTTGTCGTGTAAACGACCCCTTAAACATTTCGAGCCATGGTTCGCAGAACTGATGAATATCAGGTTTATTGCCCCGGAGGCAATACGAGGGGAGAGGGGGAAAAAAAAAACAAAAAAAAGAAACGAGTTGAATCGAGTGCAGCTCTGAAGCCTAAATCCAAAAGTGTGACTGCAATAAATTACAATTACTTAAGTTATAACTTACAGATACTTCAGTTTGTCTCAGTCCTGACGGAAGAAGTAGGTTTAGTTTGTTTTCATCGGGGCGGGATTGTTAAATTTTATTTTATTTTTTAGTGGTCAAAACTAAAGAAAATTTGAATGATCACATAAGAGCACTTACAAACAGTGTATACTTGTATTCAGGGATCCCTATCATGTCAGATTTTCTTTTTTCTGTGATACAAGACAGCATTTTCTACTGAAAATAGTTCAGCCTGATGACATAACGAGCAATAATTCCCAACAACACTTGGTGGTATCCCTGGTGCTGGAGATGACACTGACAACTGAACAAACGGATTACTATCTCACTATCACTGAGGATTAAGCAAAAACTTTGGCCCGATGAAGCGTCTCTGCATTCATGTTCCTCGCCATCTGACCTTTGGACGTTTTGCAGGCTCTGTCCTTGTTTTTCTGGAGGTGCTGCCAGTACTTGATCAGCTCGCTAGGACGAAACTCGTGCGAGGTGATCAGCTGGCTGTATTTGCAGCTGGAATAGGAAACCTTCCAGTGATTGAATAGAAACTCGTTGGGCGGCAGCATCGGTTCTATGTTCAGTTTCGAGAGACAGAGTCCCACGTAGACGTCTTCCAGGTGCAACCTGCGTATGCTGAGGGAGGTGGCGTAGATCCTCTTCGCCATGTCACCAGAGAAAACGTACCCGGTCCCCGAGCAAAACGTGGGGTAACTTCCGCTAGGGTACAACTCCGGCGGCATGTACCACTTGCTGTCCTTGTTTCGGTTCGGCTTGTAGCCTCGCATGAGGTACCCGGTGAAGTACATCTCCCTCGGAATGTTCGATTTGAGGAGTTTCTGGATGAGATACTCCGTGTTTACGAACATATCGCTGTCCGCTTTCATGACGTACTTGGCGGTTGGACAGTACCTCGACACCCAGTGCATCCCCATCAACGTCTTGATCGTGAGGTTGTAGTAAGAGTCGATGTAGTCCTGCTGGATCATGTCACGATGTTGTTGACTTTCTGCCATGAGGGAGCGCTGCTGTAGATCACGCATCCCGGGATCACGCGTGGTGTTTTTCACACCCAGTAGAAAGAGGCGTATTATTCCTTCAGCCATGCTCTCGTTGCCCCACGTCTTCCTAATGGCGTTCCTGGCTTCGGAATTGTGAGGGTCGACCGGGATCAGCAACACCAGGAAAGTGTTATTTTTCCTGCACTTGTCAGGCTCGTTGATGATGTACTTGTAAGGTTCTACTTTAAGGATGCTTTCTGCATTTTCTTCCTTGGCTAAACTCCGATTAGATCCCACGGAGGTCCTGAACACCGGCTGAGTAGAAACAAGGGTACCGTTTGCCAGGAACCTCGTTGGCGAAGGAGGCGTCGCTGCTTCTTTCTTGAAGGTCGGCTCGATCATGACGCGGCTTTTCAGCCTCGTTAGCCAGATGTGTTGAGCGAAGATGATCAGAACGACGCATCCCAGAAAAGCGAGTAATCCCGCTATTCTTGCGTAGCAATGCCGACGCCTACACTGCATGGTTCTCCTGCTCGGGTCCGTTCAGTGGATGAAAGACCTGCAGGCAGAGAAAAGCTCATTTATTTACAGAGATAAACACGCTACAGGTGATGTCATGGTCCCGCTGTATCGCGTTCTGTGTACAGCTTAAATATTAACACCATGAAAGACAGTTTAGCGTCATGAGTGGGAATATCAAACCGCACAAGTTTAAATATTCGAATATTTAAAAATAAATAAATAAATAAAACAGTTTTCGCGAAGAAAATGTAACCCAAGGAAGTCAAGTCACAGCTGTCAATCCCAATCTGCGCCATTCAGAAACCAACCCTTCCTTCCTTCCTTTGTTTTTTCCTCCCGTCCATCATCATTTCTCTGCGTTTTCTTACTTTCTCTCTCACTTTGCCCTATCTGTCTTTTTCTTTCCTTCTTTTTGTCTGTTTTTCTTTTTCTTTCCATCTTTTATTTCTTTTTTTCCTCATTGTTCTCTTTCATTTTCTTTCTGTATTTTCTTTTCTTTTTTCTTATCCTGTTATTTATGTCATTTTCTTTCTTTTTCTTTCCACTTTTTAGTATTTGTTTTTTTTCTTTCATTTTATTTATCTCTGTTTTTCTTTCTCTATTTCTTTCTTTCTTCCTGTCCATTTATTTCTTTCCATCTTCCCATATTTTGGTTTTTATTTCATTCTTTCTTTTTATTTTATTTTTTTTTTTGTTTCTTTCTGTCTGTCCTTCTTTCTTTCTTTATGTTTTGTCTGATTATTGTTTTAATGTGTTTCTCAAGTGACATGTTCTTTTTTTAACTTATTTTAAGAATCAGCAGATCCGTGTGAAATTCTCACTTTTCTCCTTACGGCTTGAACTTTCCCGTCGTTCTGTAGCAGTTAAACGAGCCAGTAGACTTGATAGCTAGCTAATGAAATTTCTGCCTCTGTAATGAGGCACATCTGGTCTTGAGGGATGTGTTGGCCAGCTACTGAGGCCGGAGCTGGCTTTTTAATCGGCTTTTATTTGAATGCCGCCCACACTGTAGCCTTCTGCATGACTGAATGGAGCTGATTGATTTCCAGCTCTTCTGAAAGGTCGAATGTGACACGTCGTCAGTCACAGAAATGTCTCCAGGCTCGTTTATTCACACAGCTCGACAGTTCTGCTACAGTTACGATAAACACGCCGGCGTTCTTCGCAGGGGCCGAATGCACCTGAAGGTTTCTGTTTTCATCAGTGAAGGTGTTTTACATGGGACGGAAATACAAGTACATGAGTATTATTAGATAAACAAAACATAACGGTTAGACTTGCAGGGTTTTAAAACCAGAGCTAAAAATATATAAAGTAATGACGGCCTTTCGCGCTGCTTTAGTTCCAGAAGTAAATGTACAGTACTGAAGTACTGGGCGATTTTGCACAAACTATTTCCCAGTACCATTTAAAGGGTTGCATTCGCATCGAAAGTGGGCACTAGGAAGTGACGTTAGCCAGTCGACAGCGACATCATTTGTGCGCGGCGTTGAACAACGGGGATATAAAGAACAACAACGTAAACAACCGGAGGATGGAGGACGCTGTGGAAATAAGTTGACACTATGATGTTTACGTGGCGTTTTATATCATCGCGGGTGAGGGCGTTTTCGTACGCGTTTGGCCGAACAACGTCTACTTACATCACGGATAGTACCAGTTGTGCTGGTTAGACCCTGCTCCGGAGTAGGAGATAATTAGGTTCTCGAAAATGGCAAGGTACTAAAATAACACCCAGTTCTGGAGGTGCGAAAACGCAGAAAAGTGGGTAGTTCCACAGTTAGTTCGGGTTGTATTAAAAGGTTCCAGCGGTGCAAAAGGCCCTAAGGAAACAGTTTTACCCCAAAATTTTGTGCGTTTCTTTCTTTATTTTCTGATCTGTCTTTTTTTTTTTTTTTTTTTTTTTTTTTTTTTTTTTTTTTTTTTTTTTTTTTTTTTTTTGTGTTTGTGGGTGTGTGTGCGCGCGCAGGTGCA
>CM074919.1:23829562-23839772 GCA_037576815.1 Pangasius larnaudii | reverse complement strand
TCATATATATTGAGATATATATATATATATATAGATAAATATACACACACACACACACACACACACACACACACACACACACATACACATATATATATATATATATGTGTGTGTATGTATGTATATGTGTATATATATGTATGTGTGTGTGTGTGTGTGTGTGTGTGTGTGTGTGTGTGTGTGTGTGGAAAGGGAAAACTCCCTGACACTATGAATTACAATTAAAACTTTTTTGCCTATAAGTGTCTCTTTGTATCTGTGGCCCTATTGTGTTTGTCATTTATGTGTTGTAAGCATACAGAACAGCCAATACAGTAAACTTAAAGAACACACTGATTACGCTGTATACATTTCAAACTACACTATATGGACAAAAGTATTGGGACACCTGTCCATTACACCAACAGGGACTTTAATGACCTCGCATTCTACATACATGAATATGGAGTTGGTCCCCCCCATTACAGCTAGAGCGTTTGTGAGGTCAGGCACTGATGTTGGACGAGAAGGCCTGGCTCACAGTCTCCAAAGGTGGGGTTGAGGTTAGGGCTCTGTGTGGACCAGGGAAGTTTTTTTCCCACACCAAACTCATCCAACCATGTCTTTATGGATCTTGCTTTGTGCACTGGGGCACAGTCATGCTAGAATAGAAAAGGGCCTTCCCCAAACTGTTTGGGGCTGGAAGCATAGCATTGTCCAAAATGTCTTGGTAAGCTGAAGCATTAACATTTCCCTTCACTGGAAGTAAAGGGCCTAGCCGCATACCATTATCACTCCTCCACCAAACTTTACAGTTGGCCCAATAAGTCAGGCAGGTAACATTCTCCTGGCATCTGCCAAACCCAGACTCGCCCATCAGACTGCCAAACAGAGAAGCGTGATTGGTCAACACTGCTCCAGAGTCCAGTCTGTGACCCCACTCTGTGCCCCCACGTGGTCTTTCGTTTCGTGCTTGAGTTGCTGCTGTTCCTACACGTTTCCACTTTCCAATAATAGCACTTACAGTTGTCCGTAGAATATCTAGCAGGGATGAAATTTCACAAACTGGCGTATTGCGGAGCTCTTCAGAATGACCTATTTTTTTTCACAAATGCTTGTAAATGCACACTGCATGGCTGGGTGCTTGATGTTATACACCCGTGGCAATGGGTCTGAATGAAACACCTAAATTCAATAAGTAAGAGGTGTGTCCCAATACTTTTGTCCATATAGTGTATATCCACTGCACACTTTTTCCTTTCGTACTTAACTCCTCTGTGCGTGTGTGTGTTTGTTTGTTTGTTTCCAGGTACATGGTGAAACACAAGTCACACTTGCGCTTCTGAATCCACTTTATCATCATCTGCAAAATCAACGTGTGGATCCGCCTTGATACAGCCAGCAGCACTTTTAGTCAGGCATTCAACAACATCTAGGCTTCATAGTGTGTGTGTGAGAGAGAGGGTGTGTGTGTGTGTGTGTGTGTGTGTGTGTGTGTGTTTGGGGGACAGAGATAAAGAGTGAGGCTTATCCAGTTTGTTTTCCATGCAGCTGTGTGTGAAAAAGAAAGATCTCAGAGAGGAAATGAGATCATTTATAAGTGTCTTCTTTTTCCATTACTGTTCATTTCTTTTGGGGATTTCTTCTTCTTCTTCTTTTCTTTTTTTTTTTATTAAGTATTCTGATGTAAAAATGATAAAAGTGGAGACAGTCCCTTACGGAGGTTAATAAAACAACTGCCATTTGTAAAAGTGCTCACTGTAGACTGAGTTTCTTTTCAAGATTTACAGCTCACATGCAGTTAAAAGCTTTATCACGAGGGGGCGCTGTAACACAACAAGCATTAATTACACTTCAACTGGACCTTATTTATATAAATATAAAAAAAATAAATAAAGAAGGAATTATATTAACTGGCACCACCTGACAACAACCCAAAAACATACAACCCACAACCCAAAACTATAGCTCAAAAAAAAAACTGCAAAAAAAAAATACAAACCTAACACAACCCCAGTTCACCAACAGCACTACAACTCAATAACAGCAACAACAAAAAACCCCGTAACACATCTCACATTTATACCTCAGTGCTGTTGAATTCTGGATTGTGATTGGCCAGAAGTTGTTGATTAATCATCTATAACAGCAGCTCGGACAGTAGAGCAGGTTTATATTAATGCGCTCGTTCTAATGTGGTATCGTTTCCATAGCAACAGCTCATTCACAGGGACGTGCACAGTGGGAGCTCCACATAAACAGATTAAAAAATATTTGATTGCTAAACAAAGGAAAAACTTGTAATCATTGATATGGTGACATTTTCTGTAAGGAGATGTCAGTGTAACAGTGTAACTTTAACAGTCAGAAGTAAAGCTATGATTAACACACCTGGCGTCACAACAATATTATTCTAAATCATTATAATATGTTGTATAATGTCTTTGCTCTCGTTTTGACAGTGATATCTGCTTCTGAGACAAAATCTGATTCAAAGACGATCGGCAGAGCATCTTGCTATTAAATGAATTTTCAGTGCTTCACATCTCGATTTAGTCCCAATTTGCTGTTATCCTCAACTCGTCTGCGAAGTCTTTCCACTGCATTTTGGAGCGTGGCTGTGGGGATTTGCCCATTGAGCCACAAGAGCATTAGTGAAGTCAGGTACTTGAAGCTTGGGGGGGCAGTCACCGTTCCAGTTCATCCCAAAGGTGTCCAGTGGGGTTGAGGTCAGGGCTCTGTACAGGACACTTGAGTTCTTCCACTCCAACCTTGGCAAAACATGTCTCCATGTGATAATGACAACATGCACAGGGCCATTGTCATGCTGGAACAGGTTTGTGCCCTTTAGTTCCAGTGAAGGGAAATTGTAATGTTATAGCCTACAAAGACATTCTATACAATTGTGTGCTTCCAAATTTGTGGCACCAGTTTGGGGAATAACCACATATGGGTGCAATGGTCAGGTGTCCACAAGCCTTTGGCTATATAGTGTATTTGAACTATGAACCAAGTGCATTGTTTGCTCTTGTTGGCATCATAAGACCTGGGCATGGTCCACAACATAACTGACCTCAATGCTAATGTGTCTGCATGGCTGAGTGCTCTAAGGTGCTGTGTTCATGTCGCAGTCTCCCCTGGAGGTGTGGATTCAAATTCCACTTCTGATACTTGGCAATCCATTGTGATGGTGTTTTGAGCCCATTTTGAACTTTGTTGTTGCATGTTAATATATTGAAAGAAATCTGTTACAATCTCCCTGCATAGTTATGCTTAAAGGTAGGTTTGACCTTTTGTTTGTCAGATGATGGGTGAAAACTGGTCATTGCAGTCAGTTCTTGGGTTTGTTTTACGGCACTGGCTTGATTTTACAGCACTGCCTATAGATGGTTGCACAGTGAACGAACTACACTGCCGCCTTGTGGTGTTGTTGATGTAAAACTTGAGCGTGATCCCTAACTGAAGCCTATAAATTCTGAAGCGAAGGGCATTGAAGCACATTCAGTCATTGGCCTACAGAGGAAGTACTCGCTTCTGTAGTCGTGGCCGAGTGGTTAAGGCGATGGACTTGAAATCCATTGGGGTCTCCCCGCGCAGGTTCAAATCCTGCCGACTACGTCCCTCATTTAGTTTGTCAAAGGGCTGCTGAAACACTGGCTTTATTTTACAGCACTGCCCATAGATGGTTGCACTTTGAACCAACTACACTGCCTTGTTGTGATGTTAACATAAAACCTGACCATGGTCCTAAACTGAAGCCCACTGACGCAGATTCAAATATTGAAAAAAATCCACTGAGGTTTCCCAGCACAGGGGTTGAATGCTGAAGAGTAGGTCTGAGCATCTGTTTGCTAGAAGTTTGAGTACAAGGTTCATTTTACAGCATTGGCTTGATTTTACAGTACTGCCCTTAGGTTGTTGCTGTATTGTTGATCTAAAACACACCATCATCTCTGTGGTTGTGGCTGAGTGAATAAGGTGATGGGCTTGAAATTTTAAAGTCTCCCCATGCAGGTTCAAATCCTGCCTACTATGTCTGTGTTTTGGTTTATCAAAGGGCAGCTAAAACTTGGTTTGTGGTGGCTGTTTTAACAAACAATGGAGAAATTCAAAATCCAGGCATGTGTCCTTAACAAAAACTGCTGCTCTCCTGGTGAGATTGGGTCAAAGCCTGTTTGTGAAACACTGCAGGGGTTGCTTTGAACACATTGCCCATAGGTATTTGAACTATGAACCAAGTGCATCGCTTGCGTTTGCGGGCAATATAAGATCTCAGCATGGTCCACAATGCAACTCACCTCAATGGTAACGGGTCAGAATGGCTGAGCAATCTAAGGTGCTGCATTCTGGTCATAGTCTCTTCTAGAAGTGTGGGTTCAAGTCCCACGCCTCCAGGGTGTATTGAGTCTATTCTGAACTCTGTTGTTGCCTGTTAAGATATTGAAAGAAATCCATTGGAGTCTCGCTGCATAGTTTAGGATGCTTACAAATAGGTTTTAGCTTTTGTTTGCGAAACGATGGGTCATTGCAGGCAATTCTAGGGTTGGTTTTACACGCACTAGATTGATTTTACACCACTGCCCATAGATCGTTGCACAACCAAAGACGATCAGACGAACAGAGCATCTCGTTGTTACGTGAATTTTTAGTGCTTCGCATCTCTTGAAATGTGACTCCTCATTTCCTTTCCTCGCTTCTTGTCATTATGTCACCCCCTGAGTACGAAGGCCATTCAGCCTCACTGTGTTTAAAATGATTTCCATGTGTGAACGAGTTGAAGATTGTGGATTGCTGTGTGGAACATAAGCAATGCTAAGAACAACTCAACAGCAAGAAATCATTATTGTTGGTAATTGAATAAAAAAATACATATTTAATGTCAATCTGTCCATGGCAGTATAACTCTAATATAAATTTAAACGGTGCATTATATTTGTAAAAAAAAAAAAAAAAAAAAAAAAAAAAGGCAAGATTTGAACGCTAACGGTTAAAAAGATGGAGTTAAATCAGATTTTAATTATTTTATTACTCCTTGAACCCACCCCGCTTTCCACCAATGCACACAAAGCTCCGCCTCTGAACCTGAGGTGGTTCAGCTCAAGTCATGTTACTGCCATGACATCACTATCAAGCACGGTTTGACATTCAACACTATGAACATGCACAATCTGGCTCATACTGATTCACAAGGCTGGTCAAAAGTCCCTTGTTTCTTAGTGATGAAAAAAAAATTCCAGTCCATTCAAACAGTTGAGAGCTTTATACAGATAACATTTACACACTTGTCCAGATGCAACATTGCAGCTTAATTCTGCATCCAGCTTCACACCCTTCACCAGTAATAAATGTTTTTTTTTCTGGTTTTACTGCATATCTTGTTAAGCACAGATTGAATTATCTGGCTGTGCTGTAATGAAGAGGCATTTCAATATGGGAGTATCTATAAAATGACTGACAGGAAGCCCATCCAAACACAAACGAGGATTCAGTTTTCCAAACAAATTCAATACACTTGTGCTGAGGCCATGGCTTAAACCATTATATTTATCATGTTTTGCATCAGGGGTGTCAAACATAATGAATTTAGAATCTATGTTCTGAATTAAAATCATCTCATGAACAATAAATAAAATTGGAAAGTTTTGGGAAAAAAAGAGCTAGTCTGTGTTATTTCACTGCGACCGCTCCTCATGCAGCCCCAGCAAAGAATTTCAGCAGACTGAACCGAACGCTTGGAAAAAAAAAAACACATTAGCAGAGACAGTAAATATATGAAAAAAATATGTACACTTGAACCATCCCTGCTTCTGTAGCAGATCTGTTGCAGTTTATCTAGTCACATGCATTTATGTCAGTTAGAGACTCACTTCAGGAGGGTATTTGGAGGACTAGTGGTTAGGCCTTGGTGCTCTCACCGCCGCAGCCTGGGTTTGATTCCTGGCCAGGGAACTAACCCCAGCCACGGGGGTTGAGTAAGACAGTGCATGCCCAGTGCCAGTCCCAACCCTGGATTAAAACTGGGGAGAAGAGCACCAACAACAGAGACTTGCTAGAGACATTTGCTCAGAAATGGGTGAATGTTACATCTTTTTGTAGATTCAATTTCATTTACCCTTACCTGGTCAACTAGTGAAGTGACGATGTGGCTTGTTAAAAAGAAAAAAAAACATGAATGAACAGATGAACAGACAAAGAAGTTTGCATGTATTCTTCCTGACTCAAGTTCAAAACCGAAGTGTTTGATTTATTCAGTGTCCATGGCATCAAAATGTAAAGTGCCACTGTGAAGCAAAACGTAACCAATTTGTTTTAAGCCACTCACAAAAATCAGTTCTGATGACAAATTAAAATAAAACAAAGTTCAATATGAAAGGTCTTGTCAGAATTCAGTAAGAGAAGGTTAATAAGCATCCAGTGTCTAATGTCCTTTACATATTCTTTATATAACTTTATTAAGCTGGTGTCTCTCATCTGGCTTTGTTGAAGCATACATCTGTGTGTCATCAGCATAACAGTGGAAGCTAATAACATGTTTACAAATAATTTTACCCAGAGGTAGCATATACAAAGAGCAGTGGGCCTAAAACAGAACTTTGCAGAACACCAAATTTTACCTTTTACTATTTTATTACTATTAAACTATTTTAGATGGTAAAGACATCTTATGCTAGTCAACAAAAAAAAAATAAATTCATATCTCTAGCATCGATAGCACAAAAGTAATGACTTATGGAAGTTTGTAACTTTTTCTGTAGCACACACCTTTATAGGGCCATGCCCACTTTTTAAAGCCTGTATATTTCAGAAATCAATGCAGATGCAAGTCTGAAATTTTGCACACTTTTTATTGGGAACAGAGACATTATTTCCAGAAAGTATGAAGCTAATCTTAGATGGTCAGTCAGGAGGCCTCTGGTGATTTCACATTGATTGACCCACAACCGATAAATACAACCGATAAAGCTTTCTACCACTTTCTACTACAATGCCTTGGTATCCACTCCTTGTCACAGCATAAATGATTATCCTAGGTGTTTAGACTAGGAAAGAAGGTTTTCAGGATAATATACCGGGTACTTGTTACACCTGCAATCACTGTGTTTGGTAACTTTTTGTACCAAACAAAGTTTGAAGTTAACACCACAAAACCGATGTTGATTCGAAAGAACTTTTTTTTTTTTTTTTTTTAATAAAAAATTGTGCATTGTAAATTTTGTTCAGGAATCTTCCTTCTCAGAATAAATGCTTGGTATTTTAACCAAAGCATATTTTAATAAGTCTGCTAAGAAGAAAAAGCCAATCAGCCTCACTGTGTGTTGGAGGTTTAACTCCACTAAATTCTCGAAGTATTATTCAGCTGTTAGTGTTTAGTAACTACAGTGGAACTAAACAAGAAGGATTTACACTTTAAATAACACTGTAAATCTGGAGCACTTAAGATTTAAAATTAAAAATAATTCCTGTGTGAAGACGAGTTGAAGATGGTGGATTGTTACATAAATAAATCAATAAAGTCTATGATTAAATGATGATATTTCTGCCTCTTCATTTCCTTTGCTTAATAAAGTCTTGCCATTTTTATTTTCCTTCCTTAACATGATATGAACACAGCGTAGCTACTTCTAATATTCACACTGCTGCAGTATAAAATTGTATATTTGTTAATATTAAAATGCATTCAAATACTAATTCTTTGAAGAGATTACACAGTTTTTTTGTTAGTTTACATCCAATAAACATGATTAGTTTTCACCCAAAATAAGCATACACAGAAATTCACAAGTCAGTATGAATGTAAATGTCAGAGTCATAACACTGCAATCCCTATTTTATCAAAACTCAAAAATGCTGCTGGGAATTTCAATAAATAACTCAGAATGTGAATACATTTTAATGTGTTCTACTTTTGTTTAATTTCTTTAATTTGGCACATCAGCATTTGGAGTTACGAAATCTGCAATGATGAAATCTTGCACTAGATTCGTGGTTTCTGGTAAAGGGAGGCATAAAGGTAAATCATTAACGCTGCTTATAAACAAAGCATCTTGTTGTTCGTTAACGTGCATCTGTGGTTAGTCGGAAGGTTTTATGCTGTGATCTGAGGAAGAAGAGCAAAAGATGAAGATTATTATCCTGGCTTTTTCTATTTGGTCATGTCAGGCTGTGAGGGGTAAGAGCTGTTGGCGCTCAGTAATATTGTAAAACCTTTGGGAAAGTTTGTGGTGAGAAACTAACAGTAATGTAACGGATTAACAGAGTTTCTCATGTTAATAGACAGTGAAAAGTTTTGTTGTAAAGATATTCACCTAGAAATCAATTGCTTTTTACAAATTCCCACAAGACACTGCTGTGCTTTTAAATGGATTTTTAATTGTACTTTAATTGTGTGGCCAGTTCTTACTGTCTTAGATATATAAAATATAGTGTGGGGTAAAAGTTTTGGCACCCTTGTCAACTATGAACTAGGTATTGTTACATTTTCTAAATGAAATGATGTTAATGATCTCTGCAGGGAACATTATTTTTTTTTTAAAGTGACACTTCAATAAATTAATTACTATTTATTTACAGAATTTAACAGATTCATCTAACAGTGCTTTCAGTTGTCTTTATTTCTAGTGTCTCAGTGTAAGCACCCTGACAGACAAAAAAAAGAACAATTTTGCATGAATCTTTATTACATATTGAGAAATTGATACATATTGTGGCAGAATTAAAGCCCCATGCCCTGAGAGTTACAGCCCAATAATGTTGATGTGGATTAGACACAGGAGCCCAGAGATCACAGAGGGAGAAGTCAAAATAACACTGATAATCTGATAAATAAAAGATTTTCACTGTCATGCTCTTGGATGGGGATTTTAATTCTGGTATGTTTTTTAGTAAAAAAAAATCAAATAAAGTAAATATAATATAGTGGATATTTAATTGCGATAGAGAAAGACTGAGTGAATATGATTTTTGCATAATACATATTGCAGATAAATAATACAGGTGGATTAAATCTCCTATGATCAGAGGTAAATGGGCACCGAGATTTGGAGAAGACCAGCAAATAGCGCATTCAAACACCACGGTACAGTGTGTGCGGGAGAAAGGCAAGGGACACACACCTTACAAGAAACATTATCATTCATTCACTAATTATATACTAGCACATTTACATGCTGATAACATGGCCAACATGTTAGCAATATTTACCCTTATATTGCTATATAAGGCATATGGATTATCACGGTAAGAAAAATACAGACTGATGTGATAAATTGTCAAAGAAATCACAGAAAGAGGATTTAAACACTAGATATAAAATGGTTTAATACAAGAATGCTTTATATGACTGAGCACAGATACGTGAAAACTCTTTAAAAATGCTTCAGTGAGATGTGACGGCTTATATTCAATCATGAGTTTTTTTTAATTTTATTTCAGCACTTTTTAAAGCAAAGTTATAACTTCAATTTATCATTCCTACAGTGACACATGATAATCTGCTTTGTTTAAGGTCTTTCTTGTTGTCTAATTTTCATAAATTCTGGTGTGGGTCAAGCAACACTGCCCTCTAGTGGCAACCCTCATGTTAGTCTCATTTAAGAAAACTTTACCCTATGCAAGTGTCTACACAGCGAGTGGTATTGTTCACATATTGCGTACTTTATGTACATCTTGAGGATTAAAAACAACATCCACTAGATGAATCTAGCCATGGGGGTCACAGTTCAGTGACTTCTGTGCCGGTCCCAAGCCCGGGTAAATAGAGAGGGTTGCGTCAGGAAGGGCATCCGGCATAAAACGCTGCCAAATTTAATCATGCGAATTGTCAGTACTCTGAATTTCATACTGGATCAGTCGAGGCCCGGGTTAACAACGACCGCCATCGGCGCTGTTGACCTACAGGGTGCCGGTGGAAAGGTAAGAGTGTAGGACTGAGAAAAGTAACTCTGAATGTTGGTACTCTGACAGGGAAAGATATTATGATATTATGATATAGCTGATATTATGGAGAGAAGGAAGGTGGATATACTGTGTGTACAGGAGACCAGGTGGAAGGGCAGCAAGGCTTGTAGTATAGGAGCAGGATTCAAGGTGTTTTATTATGGTGTGGATAGTAAGATAAATGGGGTAAGTGTGGTCTTGAAGGAGGAGTTTGTGAAGAATGTTCTGGAGGTGAAGAGAGTGTCAGACAGGGTGATGAGTCTGAAGTTAGAGATTGAAGGGGTGATGTTGAATG
>CM074919.1:23814517-23825933 GCA_037576815.1 Pangasius larnaudii | reverse complement strand
AAAGTTATTTTCTGGATTTTCTTTTTGATATTCTGTCTCCACATGTTAGAATACACCTACCATTAAAATTACAGACTTATCAAGTCTTTCTTAGTGGGTAAACCAACAAAATCAGCAAGGGATCAAATACTTGTTTTCCCCACTGTAAATGATAAGGGGTTAAGTCTAAAACCTGCTATGATCAGAGGTAAATTATAAAAATAATTTAAAAGAAATTGAAGCCACAAATGTATAAATGTTCTGTTTTTAGTTGTAAATCAAACAACATGTGCTGCCCCACATGTGCCAAACGCCCAACCTGCAGATGTATTAGCAAAATCCTATTCTACTGGAGACATTGTTAGATTTGTATGTGACAGTGGCTACGAGTTTGAAGGAACAGATTCTGCACAGTGTGAAGATGGAGTTTGGAGGCTGCCAGTGTGTAAAGGTAAGGTGTGCTGCAATGCAAATATCCTCAATCCAATATTCAAAACAATACCCAGGACAATGGACATGTAAGCCTGTGAGAGGCTGTAGCTCATTTTATGAATAAGCTAAGACAATGACTTCCACGATCCAAAGCAAAAGACACAGTTTCATGATCAGTTTACCCAGGTGAGGCACAACCCCTGACACAAATAGCTGATCACATTTCCTAAGACCTCCATCCTGCCAACATAAAAAAGCATGAAGACTGGGCAGAGCGTGGTCAATCGCTTCTGCTCTTCAGAGGTGAAGGAAGGAGGATAGTAGGCAAATCATTCAATCTGCTGGCACATTACTGATGTATCATTAACTTTAGGAATGAATACAGAATTTGCTTACATGATAGGTCTACTGACAGAGAGTGGGCGTAGATAACACACTTTGCTGAAGCCAGTCCCAGCAATAGAGCTGATTTCAGCAAAAACGTCTTGAACCCCTTTCATGAACTAACAAATAAGGGGGTGTTGGCCCACTGTCATGTCCCTACCTACATGGTAAGCCGAAATAGCAGCCATGTATACGTTAATGGGAGAGAAGGCTTTGCCTTTACTAGCAGTTATTATAGGAATGACAAAATCATAAAATAATTCCTCAAGCATTTGACACTCACAATAATAGAGATATTTTAGATGATGATCTGGCATTGTATCAGGTAGCCTAGCCGTAGTCTCATAGACCAGAATCAAAGTGCCAGGGATTCTGGATGAGGATGAAAATCTCCGTGCAAGCATGAGATGGGAGATCTCTGGGCATCGGCAAACTGGGGAAGAATTAAAGCCCGCACCCAAGAGCTACAGCCCATGGCATATCAGATGCTGTAGATCAGACATCACGGACAGAGACTTCAACAATAATACTGATATTCGAAAAAATAATATGAACTTTCACTGGTCATGTCATGCTCTTTTTTGTTTTTTGTAAAAACTTACGTTTTTCAAATAAATATCAAATTAAATTAATCAGAAATCATGAATATAAATATGCTGTCTGTCAATAACTTATGGATTAGTCAAAGCAGGAATTTAATTGAGTTAGAGAAAGAATGGGTG
This sequence comes from Pangasius larnaudii, assembly GCA_037576815.1. Lineage (NCBI taxonomy): Eukaryota > Metazoa > Chordata > Actinopteri > Siluriformes > Pangasiidae > Pangasius > Pangasius larnaudii. The sequence continues at coordinate 23,824,416 of CM074919.1, read as the reverse complement.
AATATTTTAAAGATTTTTTTTTTAATCTGAGATGAACACAGAGGGGTCTATAATCCACTGTAATCTAAGGTAAATTACACTGTGCCTGCACACACACAAATAAATAAATATAAAATTAAAGCCACACATGTATAAATGCTCTTCTGTTTGTTGTTCTAGATGTAAAATCATGTCTTGCCCCAAGTGTGCCAAATGCCCAGCCTGCAAAAGAATTAAAAACATTCTATACTCCTGGAGAAACTCTTAGATTTGTATGTGACACTGGCTATGGGTTTGAAGGAATGCGTTATGCACTATGTGACGATGGAACTTGGAGGTTGCCAGTGTGTAAACGTAAGTGTCCTCATTGCAAACATGACTAATATTTCTGAGCAGCACAGTGTTCTTATTCATAGCAGACAAGTAGGTTTAACAACCATGAAAAGAAAAAACTACTTTGATGCTGTAACTATAGCGCACACTAAACAAGCGGAACCCAAGCACCTGCTGCACTACACACATCTACAGTGACTCGATCTGATTGATGGTAGAACAATTTTTACTAGGTGGATTAATTAGCATGTTTTTATCAATATAACTGAATATTCATTGGTCACAGGCTCACATAACAAACCAACACTTTCAAAAAGAGTTTAAAGAGTCAAAAGATGAGTTTTCCCTTCTTTAGAAAAACTGCTACATACCCCCATGCCTGAGCACTACAGTTTAAAAAAAATACCAGCAAAATAATGTTGATGTGGATCAGATATAGGAGTCCAGAGATCACAGAAGAAGTCATCAAAATAACTCTGATAATCCAATGAATAATATTAATGTTCACTGTCGTGGTCTTGGTTGAGGTTTTAAATTGCATTGTTGTTTTTTTTCATTTAGTAAATATCAAACTTAAAATCATCAGAAATTGTGAATATATGTTAGGACTCAGAGACACGTGAATCCAGCCTTGGTGACTTTTTGAATTGCTGCTCATGCAGTGCCAAGGGCAGCATAACAAATCAATTCAATTAAATTTTATTTGTATAGCGCTTTTAACAATGGACATTGTCACAAAGCAGCTTTACAGAATTAAATGGATTCAAAAATTATGTTGTAAATATGTGAATTAATCCTAATGAGCAAGCCAGAGGCAATGGTGGCAAGGAAAAACTCCCTGAGACAATATGAGGAAGAAACCTTGATAGGAACCAGACTCAAAAGGGAACCCATCCTCATCTGGGTGCAATTATAAATAAACCCCTTCTATTATTCTGTACTGTATGGACAAATAGTGCAAATGTGCAACCAGTAAATTCAGTTTTCGCAAGAAGTCCGGTTGGTTAAAATCTATCCACTGTCCATTGATGGATTCCTGAGTATGAAGGTGATCTTGGCAACTGCAGCCCCAAAGCCACCACAGCAATCGCAGTCCCAAGCCATCACAGTACAGCTCCCCATATGAGATCCCCAAACCATCTCCCCAGCCCCCATTTGGAACCATCCCCAGCAATCCAAACAGTTCTTCAGGTCGTCCATATGGGGCCACCCCCAGCAGCGAGCAAACTCAACCGATGAGAACTCCAACCAGAAGTAGAGCATCAGGATGTATCAGGCAGGTCCAGAGAGCAGAAGGGGTCAGGATCACTGGCATCTCAGAAGTAGCATGTGTAGCTCGATGGAGAGATGGAGAGATTGTTAGGTAAGCTTTTAACATGCTCCGCACTCAGGAAAAAGACATATCAGACCTATTCTCACAGATGCCTACAATTGGATAGTGTCCCTGAGATTGACAGGGGAGAGAGTATGTCCCTCCCACCTGTCCTGGCTCCCGAACATGGATGGCTGTAGTATCTTCAGCATGGGGTGAACACTTTTCTATAGCCCTAATTGGGAGTACTAAAAAGAGCAGTTTTTAGATTTTTTTTTTTTTTTTTTTGCATGTAACATATTACATAATAGACCACTTTTCAGACAAAAAGAATGCTGGTTGTCAGTGTTAGCTGCAAAAACAGAAGCAAGACGAGGTCTCCAGAGAAACCATGTCAGGTTCCCCAAGATGCTTAGAAAAACATACAAATCAATTCTCATATTACTGGATGAAGTGTTCTGATGTGTTTTTAAAGCCAACACGTTATAAAACACAACAAATATTGACTTTGTTTAGTTTATTACTGCTCAAACTTTATTTTGGAAGGCATCTTCACTTTACAGCATTTCTTTCCACGTGCCTAAGACTTTTGCAACAGAATGGTCTGCATGGTCCACATTCTGTGGTCCGCATCTCTTTGTAGGTTACAATTAATCACTGATCTCACATTAGCACAAACAATCCAAACTGTCCGGCAGTCAGAGGAAGTGGCCACACAAGTCAGTATGCACGGAGAGACAGTGGGCATGGTGAGGGCAGTTGTCAGCACAAATAGGAAACCTGTGAGTGGACAGCATAAGCCTAAAGACAAAATCTGAGTAGATAGTCATGTAAAATGTGCCAAATGTGGAAATGCACTGCATGCAAGTAATCAGTGCTGCCCTTCAAGGAAAGGTAAATGCCACAAATATCACATAATTGGACGCTGGGACAGAGTATGCTGTAACAGGTCAGTAAGAGAAGTCAGTGAATGTTTAGACCAAACTTTTTAAGGCTCACTTTATAATCTAAATGAGCCGGAATAGCAATGGACAGTGCAGCTCTTGGTAGGCCCCACCACAGTAAGATTCAAAATAGATACCAGGACTGATCTGAATGTAGTAGCAGAAGAGACTTTCAGCACAATGGTCCCGGTAATGACACTAGAGCCAGAAAATATCATATTAGAACTCATCTGCTAGGTCAGTTTCAGGTCACTGCAGTGTACAAAAAGAAGTCTTACCCATTCTCTGCCTATGTGGTCCGTGGACATAAAGTGAATAACCTGCTTAGCCAGTCTCTATCAGCTGAAATGAACCTTGTGAGGAGAGTCAAGGAGTCAAGCTACCAAAGCAGGCTATCATAGGGGCTTCCAAATGTTACAACGTGTATAGTGAGCATGGCACACTCAAAACTGACCCCACTTGAAAGAATGAGTGCAGCCACACGCAGTGCACAGATGCTACAGAAAGTGAAAGAGGAGCTACAAAGGATGGAGAACAATGGCATCCTAGAGTGTGTAACACACCCAAAAGAATGGTGTGTGCCCATGGTGCCAGTCCTGAAGAAAAATGGCAAACCATGCGTTTGTGTAGATCTTAAATGGTTGAACGAGGCTGTAAAAAGAGAACAATATGTGTTACCCACTACTGACATGATTATTGCCAAGTTGAGCAGTGCAAAGGTGTTCTCCTCTCTAGATGCGGCCAGCGGGTTCTGGCAGATCCCACTCCATCCAGTCACTTGCACCCTCACCACTTTTATTACACCATTCAGGAGATATTATTTCAGGGGGTTTCCCGTTGGCATCTCAAGCGCCCCAGAGATCTTCCAGAGGAAAATGCTGGAGACACTGCAAGGGCTGTATGGTGTGGAGGTCTTTATGGATGGCATACTCATCTATGAGTCTACGCGACTCATTGAAGCAGAATCTCAATATGCACAGGTCGAGAAAGAGTGTCTGGCCTGTGTGTGGGCTTGTGAGGAGCTTGAAAAATATCTGTGTGGCCTGGATGAGTTTAAGCTGGTGACAGATCACAAGACGCTGGTTCCTCTCATCAATAACAAGAGCATAGATAACGTCCCACTGCGATGACAGAGACTTCTTATGCGCCTAATGAGATTCAAGCCCATAGCTGATTATGCGCCAGGCAAGATGCTATTTTTGCTGATGCACTGTCCAGGAGCCCACAGAACTACACCACTGAGGAAATGGAAACACATGTAGATGTAGAGTCCTATGTGGCTGCAGTCATGCATGGTATACCTGCGACTCCCTGTAAAGGCTGTCATCAAGCCGATCAGGGCTGGATGGCCGCGACACGAGGGTCAAATTTCAACAGCAGCCCGGGTGTATATGATTGCAAAAGCAGAGCTCTCAGAGCATGAGGGCTTAAAGATAAAGGGCAGGAGAATTGTTGTGCCTAGGGTAATGAGAAAAGAGATCCTGGGAAAGATTCATGAAAGTCACCAGTGTTAAACCATAATAATAACAAAAACAAAGACTTCGGTTCGCCCCCTTTATTCCAAGTCTTTGCAACAACTCCACTCATAACAATTACAGGAAAAACATGAACGCTCTCCTCCAACCAAGAACTCCAGTACCCCCTAGTGGACACAGAGCAAACTCAACTTAACAATCTCCTCTTTCTTTTTTTCTTATATATATATTTCAAGGAAGGGGGAAAAACAAAAGGAACAAAACTCTCAAAGAGAAACATACATATATATTTACATCACAGGGACATGTCTGACTGAATATCGACATCAAAACATCTTTTTCACAACACATCACAACAATTTTTCCCTGTTTTCAACTTAGTCGTGTTTCCATACTCCTTCACTAAGAGTCTTTAGAAGCTGTAATGTAGATGCCCCCTTTTTGGTCACACAGTCAGCAAGCTGTTCTTCGTAGAGAACCAGAGAACCTGCTGGACACCTGTGGATCTGCTCTTTTATGCTGCTTATTTCAAGACAGAGCCTCTTTTCTGAAACAGACTTTGTAGACTTCACAGCATCTAGAAGAAAATGATAGTTACACAATCGATTGGCAGGTTGTTCAATGTACTGTCACCCATTGTAATTTCTGAGTAAAGTGCAGATAAACACATCCCATTGTCAATGCCATCAGCAAGTGCCAATGTTTCTCCTGCCAAGGTGCTCCGGACAACTCTTCTGACTCTCTTAGACTGCCAGGAGATAGGTGAAAATTTTCCATCTTCTCCCATCAACAGGATCAGGTGTCCACCTTGAGTACTACCATTTGGAAGATTTCCCATTGAGGCATCACTAAAGACAAACAGTTTTTTAGGAGTTGTTTTTTCCTGGGTTCTGAAATTTTAGTCACTTCTTCTGACTTCAGCTTTCTGATGAGCTTGTTTACATCATGCAAAGTTTGGACAGTAGAATGTTTCATAGTAGAAGCAAGAATAGATGTGTCACACATTACATCTGGTCTGCTCTGTCTTGCAACCCACAAGATTTGGCCAATCTTGGACCTCAGCATGTTAGTCTTCCAGTCCATCAATGGAGCCTTACGTTGCACATCTCTGGCTGGATCTATAACAATGGGCTGAAGACTCTTTATGTTCGTGCTTTGATGTACATGTATCTCACCATTTCCAGAAGAGATCTCCATTCCTACATAACTGAAACTGTTGTGCTCTTCACGTCCAACTTGAAAAGCAGCTTTCAAATGTGGGATGACCAAGGAGGAAAATGTTTTAGAACCTCTAACTTAAGAAGTAAGAACTCCAGTTAACTCACCACTGTCGTCCAGCTAGTAGAACACAGCAGGGTCAATCTTTGATATATGACCTCCTAGCTGCTGCATAGTATCCTTGACCTTGTTGTAGCAGTACAGAGAAGCATCTGCCAAACCAGACACACATTTGTTCAACTTCCACAGGGTTCCATTGCACTGCGCTTCTGGAGGAGGATGAATGTAGACATTTCTATTCAACTCTCTTCCCTGTAGAAAAGCTGCTTTGATGTCTAAGGTGTTCAGCAGCCATTTTCTCTGGCATATGACTGCCAAAACAATTCTTAGTGTCATGACCCAACCAGTCTAGGGTTGGTAAGGCCGGTGACAAGAATAAAGTTAAAGTAATTTTACTCCTCCTCTCCTGTCCCAGCTCACAATGACCACAATAATGGCGTATTCACAAGCTGAAAAGTTTGTTTATTCACTCCTAAATCATCCGTTAGAAGCACGTAACTTCAGAAGGGGATCCAGGCCAACATAACAAACCAAAATACCACTAACTTGGGGTTTAGAAGACTTTAAATTACCTAACCAAAAGAAAATGCCACAAAAGAAATACAAAAGTCTTTCCTATCTCCCTAGCTGGCCAAAAACCAGGAGAAAACGGAGTTCCCAAAATAAAAGGCAATCCCCAACCTACTGCTTCAAAGAAAACTAACAAATAAATGTTTACAAATAAATAATTGATACAAATAACGAATCATTATATACAAACAACAACTCTTGAATACCGGGTTACAGAGGAATAAAAAAAATAGCGTAATCTTTCACGCAGACTATTTCAACAGCGAGTCACTACGCCGTCGTTCAACAGTTCAACAACACAACAATCAAACGTTGGCTGGGGCAGGAGACAGAGGACGAAACGGCACAACACCCGCGGCGGAGCTTCATGACGGCGCATTCTACAGAAGCTCCCACACTGCTCTGCTTCCCAGCTTTTAAACGCTCCCGCTCATGACGTAATTTCCTGTAGCTGGTCCCAATCAAGCGCTGTCAGAAGGGGAGAGAGAGAGAGAGAGAGAGAGAGAGAGAGAGAGAGAGAGCTGCGTACAATCGGTAGCACGCAATACAACACATACAACAACAACAACAACAACAATAATAATAATAACAACAACAACAACATATACGTCCAGGGACGTAACATTAGAGAATCCAAAGCACAAGTAGGTGAGTCTTTAGGGAGGTCATTGACATTTATTTCTTCAAATCCTCTTGCAACTAGCCTAGCCTTAGGCACTACACCATCAGATGTCTCTTTGACTGAGCACACCCATCTTGTGCTGATAGATTTTTAACCATCATCTTTCACCTCCTTGATCACACGGCTTCTTTTGCAATTATCTAGCTCAGTTTTCTTTGCTGCAACAAATGTTTCATCTTCAATAATGTATACATCGCTTTCCTGGTGATTAGTACTTGGCACTGTCATGTCTGGGGAAACAATCTGAAGGTCATCCACTTGTGTCAGGTCACCTGAACCAGTAATGGCCATGTGTCATGTTGTTCATCAACTTTACATTCTTCACTAACCGGTGATTTTTCCACACTATCAGTGTCACTGTCATCGTCGATTTCAATAAGTTCTGGAGCTTGTAGAATAGTATCATCCTCACTGTTTGCCCTCTTTTTTAATCTACTTCTTCCTGTACCATGAAACTGTCATCTGTCTTTCGAAGCCTGGAATGATGCACACGAACATAGGAACCTCTGTGCCTCACAAAAATCACTGCCCCATCTTGGCTAACGACAACACCTGGACCTTTCCATTGTGCGCTGTCTGCATGCTTGTAGTACACTTTGTCCCCATTCTTATGCCTTTCATCTGCTGGCCACAATTGTTTGCACAAGGCTCTTCAAATTCTTTCAGAGCATTCAGCATCTGTAAATGCTCTTCTTGCAGCATGCAGACCTGAAATGTGCTGTCCTACCCATGTACTTACACTTGTACCTTCCAAAGCTGGTGGCTTATCAGTAAGGACTGATGGTAAATTTGGATTTTGTCCAAACACAAGTTGATAGGGGCTAAAACCATGTACGTTGTACATGGAATTTTTTGCCATCAGTGCTCAATCTAGAGCAGTTTTCCAGTCACATCTATTGTCTTTTTTTTTACCTTCATCAGTATTTCTGTGAGGGTCTGATTGTGTCTTTCTAAAAGACCATTACTCCAGGGACTATATGCTGCTGTGGTCTTTATCTCAGTGTTGAACTTTTCTGCCATGTCCCTCATTTCCCCATTGTTAAACTCTCCACCATTGTCACTAATCAGTCTTTCTTTTGTAGTCATGTTCTCTGTCAACATCAAAACCTCATCTTCACTACACTTTTCAGCATCACATGACAGGTCTTTATGCAGCAGGTTCACACAGTAATGTCCTGAAGAGGTAGGTTCAAGGGTTACAGTTTTCCAGCTCAGAATTTCAGGCACTGGCCAAACAACTGGATTTCAAACACATCACATCAAGCCCATGAAACTGAACAAGGAGCAGTACTGCGACGGATCCAACGATACCTCCAAGCTGTGCCAACAACACAGACGACAAACACACATATACACACACACACACACACACACACACACACACACACTAAAGGTACTGTTAAAATTCAACCTGCTCACATTGACACAACAGAGAATGCACCTATCAGACTAGGCTGGACCTGTAAGGAAGAGAGCATAATCACTGTTAAAAAAAACAGTTGGTGCTGAGGGGCCTGAAGATTTGAAATGTTTGTTCTGTTCATAACATTGTTCAGAGCTTATATTGTTCATGTCCATACTGTTGAAAGATGTTTATCTGCCTGGTTACATGCTGATGTTTTTTGTGCATTATTCATGTTTACTACCAATAGAGTTTCAGAGTATACTCTGGAGAGAGCGGAGAGAGAACAGGGAAGGGGAAGATGTCATGTGAAGATATTGTTTATTGCTTTCAATACTGTCACTTTAACTTCTTGCGACAGTTGGGGGAGGTCTGTCACGGGAGAGGGCACGGTGTGGGGGAAAGGGAGTAGGAGCCATCGTAGGAGTTTGCTAATAAACCATTAAGAGACTGTCTATTAAGAAATTGCCTACCATAGTCATTCTACAAGTATGTTGGTGCAAAAGGATATAAGCTACATGGAAACAAATATAACCCTCTTGAACACGGCAACTGTACCTCTAATCCTAGTTGTGGTAAGATTCTCACACACTGCTTTTTGTAAAACATATCCCATATCCCTACTTTTTGCAAGTCAGGATATGGGATATGTTTTACATATGATTATATCTGTTGTTTAATTTTCTAAAAAGGCCAAAAAAGAAACTGAAACTTTGTGGATAAAAGGAAACATGGAAGGAGACATAATAGAAAAATAATTTTTAAAACACACTTCATACTGCTTTCATCATGTACAGATTTTCCCATATTGTTAGTTTGTTCTGTACACTTTCACTGAAACCACAATGTGTCCTATGTTAGCTGTACTGGGAAAGCAATTCAACTGTAACATATGAAACACTGTAAGCTTTTCTTTGAAAATGTTAAGTCATCAAAAATATCATCAGATCTTTTTTTTTTTTTTTGTCTATTTTGTTTACCATTTTACTTTCTTTGTTATATTTACATATATACATAGTAGCCATGATAAGTGTGATATGGTTACTGTGGTTGAAGCGGAATTCTATAATTAAAACAAAAAAACAAAAAAGGCCAATCTACATCAATTGTAATTGCTTGTTAATTAGGCCATATAAGCAATCGCCTAGGGCCCAAATCTCACAAAGTCACCACCTTGAGTCTAGAGTCTCTTACTGCTTTTAAGTGAGGCCAAGTATGGTAACCCATACACAGAATTTATGCTCTGCATTTAACCCATCCAAGTGTTCACACACACAGTAGTGAACACACACCCGGAGCAGTGGGCAGCTTTTTTGCTGCAGCGCCCAGGGAGCAGTTGGGGGTTCGATGCCTTGGTCAAGGGTCCTGTTGGACCTGAGACTCAAACCCACGACCTTCAGGTTTACCTTACGGGTCACAAGTCCGAGACTCTAACCATTAGGCCACAACTGCCTTTACTTTTATACCACAGCAATTTTACAATTACTATTTTTTTGTTTATTAAAAATTGGCTGTCATACTTTTTTTTTATAAGTTATAGTTTCACCCCTGAATGTTACAAAGTGCAGACACTGGAGAGTCCTTCCATAAATGTTAAATAAACATCTCCTTACTGAAAATGCTACCATGTCAGTGATTATAAGGTTTTTGTATAACACATGCTGTCACTACAGAAATTAATTAGAATGAGCAAATTAATACAAAACTGTGACTTGCAGCTGCACTACTGTCAGAGCTGCTGTTACAGAAAATTAATCTAGAAAGAAAAGAAAGAAAGAAAATTCAACACCAAAAAAACAAAGGTGGTCATTGTGGACATCAGACGTGCTGGGAAACACATTCATGCACCCATCCACATTAACGGAGCTACTGTTGAGCGTGTACCCAGCTTTAAGTTCCTTGGGGTCCACATCTCCGAGGACCT
>CM074919.1:23800988-23812262 GCA_037576815.1 Pangasius larnaudii | reverse complement strand
CAACAATGATGACCACCCCAGAGTTGACAATATCACTTCTTATACCACAGCAACTTACCAGCTAGTACTTCTTTTTTATTAAAGAACAACACTTCATATTTTTATCCATATATATTCACATTTAATGTTGTGGAACCTTTCACCAAACAAGTTAGTTCCTGTTCTCTGCTGTTATAGAAAATTATTCAGCACCGTCTGACCAATCAGGATCCAGAATTCAACAGCACTGTGGTGTAAGAATGCTGTAATATTTGGACCTGTGATCATTATTATGCTCAGTGTTTTATCACGGCTCACAAGCCTTTATTTGATCAGGTTTTAAGTAAACGTAGAATGAAGATGTGTAGTGAAGGTTTTGGGGATTTTATTGAGATGGTCTCTGATGGCTGTTTATTTGGTTTATAGGTCGCTACTAGCTAGGTAAGTACATAAACACCTATTTTTTATTATGGTTAAAAACCAAACACAATTAATATATACTAATAACTGTATCAGTGGAATAGCTCTATCAGTGGTCCAGTGCAAATACTGATGCTAAACCTTAATTCAGATATATTAATTGTCTGTGTGCACTTGTTTTGACAGTGATCTGTATCGACGGCGATATTTTTATCCATATATATTCACATTTAATGTTGTGGAACCTTTCACCAAACAAGTTAGTTCCTGTTCTCACTTACATTACAGCAGCTATAAACAGCCGTTCCCTCACCAGCCTCTCTTTGTTCTCTCCTTACTGTAAACTTCCCCATATCAATGACTACATACATTTTTGAATTCGCTAGTGTACGTTTACATTTACTATAAAACTATATCATATTAGAATTTGTAGCTGCACTACTGTCAGAGCTGCTGTTATAGAAAACTATTCAGCACCTTCTGACCAATCAGGATCCAGAATTCAACAGCACTGTGGTGTAAGAATGCTGTAATATTTGGACCTGTGATACTTTTTATCATCTATAGTTACATCGAATGTGGTTGAACGTCTGTAAAACAGGTTATTTCCTGTTCTCACTTATGTCATGGCAGCTATAAACAGTCGTTGCCTCACCAGCTTCTCTTTTTTTCTCTCTCTTGAAGTTAATAAGACAAAATATGCAGCTTGTCATGTGACCAAGAAACCACAAAGTGTAAACTTGTCTGTCTTGAAGACTTAAAGTTACAGCTTTACTCTGACACTGGAGACTCCTTCCATAAATCTCCTTACAGAAAACCTCACAATATCAACGACTACATACACTTTTGAATTCATTAGAGTATGTTTACCTTTACTGTAGAAACAATCACATATTTGTAATTTGTAGCTGTGCTACTGTCAGAGCTGCTGTTATAGAAAATTATTCAGCACCTTCTGACCAATCAGGATCCAGAATTCCACAGAGCTGTGGTGTAAGAATGCCGTAATATTAGGATCTGTAATCATTATTATGTTCAGTGTTTTAACAAGGCACTAAGGTTTATTTGACCAGTTTTTAAGAAAATGGAGAATGAGGATGTGCACTGAACATGATGGTCTCTGATGGCTGTTTATTTTGTTTACAGGTCATTACTTCAGCTAGGTAAGTACATAAACACCTATTTTTATTAAGGCTAAAAACCAAATACAATTATTATATTATAACTGTATCAGTAGAGTAACACTGTCGGTGGTACTGTGCTAATACTGATGCTAAATCTTAATTCAGATATGTTAATTGTCTGTGTGCGCTTGTTTTGACAGTGATCTGTATCGACGGCTAAATCAGAAACACCCACATCTGCAGAGCTCCTGCTATTGATCAGAAATCTTCCTTCTCAGAATAAATGCTTGTTTTTGTAACCAAAATATATTTTAAAAATCTGCTAAGAAAAAGCCATTCAGCCTCACTGTGTGTTGGAGGTTTAACTCATTTAATTCTTGACTTATTATTCAGCTGTTAGTGTTTAGTAACTACGGTGGAACTAAAAAAGAAGGATTTACACTTTCGAGAGTAAGGAATATAAATCTGGAGCACTTAAGGTTTTCAATTAAAAATAATTCCTGTTTGAAGACGAGTCAAAGATGGTGGATTGTTACATAAATAAATCTGAATCAATAAAGTCTATGATTAAATGACATTTCTGCCTCTTCATTTCCTTTGCTTAATAAAGTCTTGCCATTTTTATTTTCCTTCCTTAACATGATATGAACACAGCGTAGCTACTTCTAATATTCACACTGCTGCCGTATAAAAATACCACTTTCAGATACGGACTGAGCACAGTGGATGTTTGTGCTAACTCAAAGAAAGATTTATTTCCATATCAACTCATTTAGAGAATGATGTGCTGTAGATTTATGTTGGAAATTCGCTTACGCTCTCGCTGCAAGGTCACATGACCAATATACATTTGCACACTGGATAACACTGGATTTCTCTCAAAACTTAAAAATACTGTAGGGAAGTTAATAAAGCGCAGAATTTCAGTACATTTTAATGTGTCCTACTTTTCTTTAATTTGACACATCAGCATTTGGAGTTATGAAATCTGCAATGACGAAATCTTGCACTAGATTCATGGTTTCTGGTAAAGCGAGGCACAAAGGTAAATCAGTAATGCTGCTTATAAACAAAGCATCTTGTTTTGAAGGTTTTATGCTGTGATCTGAGATGTAGAACATTATCTATCATAAGATGAAGCTTATTATCCTGGCTTTTTCTTTTTGGTCATGTCAGGCTGTGAGGGGCAAGTTAGCGTTCAAGTAATATTGGAAAAACAAAACGAGTTTGTGTTTCTGAAGGAAAATCATAATAAAGGAGATTCTCTTGTTCATAAACAGTGAATAGTTTTGTTGTAAATAAACTTTTATATAAATTAATTGCTTTTTTTTTTTTACAAATTCACACAAGACATTGCTGTATTTTTGAATGGATTGTAAGCTGTATTTATATTGTATTGTATGGCTGGTTATTACTGTCCTGTATATGTAAAAATACAGCTGTGTGCAAAGGTTTTGGCACCCCAGACAACTAACATGTATTGTTCCATTTAAATGAATTAGTTATTTGCAGAATTTTGTTTTTTCTTACAATGCATTCTCAGTATAACACCACCCTGAGATAGGGCTGGCCAGTATGAAGATGTCATGATATATTATGCCATATTGTGCTTTTCTGAGATACCATAGATATTGTGATTTTTTTAAAAATAGGTGCCTTGCTCAAGGGCCTCACCTCAGTCGTGGCATTGAGGGTGGAAGAGAGCACTGGTCATTCACCTCCCCACCACCTACAACCCTTGCTGGAGCTGATATTTGAACCCATGACCTTCAGGTTATAAGGCCAACTCTCTAACATTAGGCCACAACTGCCCCTGAGTGCTGCTTCGGCAAACAGACAGGGTTTTCATTGGATTGTCTCAAATCTGATCTTGGAAAAAAAAGAGCTGAGTTTTTAACACCTTTTGGCTTCATATTCACATTTTGGTCAGTCATTCAGTGTGGTTTGGGCATTTCACAATTCTGCCAAAATAATTGCAAATATAATCAGCAGTTTGATTTATAGCTCATGGTACCACTATCTACTATGGCCTACAATAGAGTTCTTAAATGGCCAATAGAGCTTGGACTCCTACCAATACCAATTTTATCACCCCATAAGATATTAAATCGCCAGTTATCCAGTCGTTTACTCTGATAATATACTACCAGGCTTGAAAAACTTTAGGCAATTTGCATAGGAGCGCCACACATTTAGCCCCACCCCTTCCCCCAATCTCATGAAATCTGGACTCACGTGGCTCTCTCGCGTTCTGTCGTGGTAAACGGGGAATGTTTTACAGTGTTTGACTTAAGCCACTGAAAAAAATTTTAGTGTTAGATTTGACAGTTCACTGTAGGCCTAGTTAAATATTTTGATCGAAATGCCAAAAGTGGCATTTTTGAAACAAATAAAAGGACGAAAGTGATTAAATACACAGGCACTCTCCACTCTCCATGTGGACATTAGATATTTTTAATAGGACTATACTGAAAATTTACTTTTTCGTTTTTGTTTTTTGTTACAGAATCATATTCCTGATTGCATAGTTGATAACACTGCTGATAACATTATTATTACACCCTCCCCTACTCTCCTTAAGCTTGAAATGGTGGAAATGTTTATTATTTCTGTGTTGCTTTAGAACCTGGATGAATAAATCCACTATAAAAATGATTTGAAGAAAAATCAATAGAGCACAAGCCTATTTTGTAGTCACATGCCACCTGCTGCACTGTATTCACCATTATAGGTATATTTAATGTTAAAGTCTGTTCAATCTTCACATCTTCACACAAAATGTCTGATTTCAGTCTGAAAATGTCAAACTCAGCCTCATATAGAAAATGGACAAGTTTCTCAGCTAAAAGGTGGAATGAGATTATCAGATGACTGTTCATGATTTTACAAACTAGAAGGTCCTGATGAAATAAGATGTGTTCATGGGAAGTGGACGGAGCTCCCAGTGTGTAAACATGAGTATTAATTATGACAAACACACAACAATGAGAGAACAGATGAAGTCATAATTCAGCAACATTTATAAATGGTTTATTATTGTTTTCTGTTTTCTGGATAGGACACGTATTGATTCTAGTCATCCTGATGAATATCTGCAGGGGGGCGAAGAGAAGAGATTTTACTGTAGTAGATTTAAACAGGGAAGAAATGTCAGACGCATTCATGGAAAAGCAGTCTATGGTGAATGTAAACGTATCTTTTGCATTTTATCTAAATAAACTAAACTTTACACTTCTCTGCGCAATGATTCTTTTATCCTTTATTTCAGCACAGTTATTATGAATGCAGTAAAATATGACCTGTCATTATTATTATAGAATCATGATGTGCACTGAACATTTTGGGGATTTAATTGAGGCTGTTTATTTTGCTTACAAGTTTATTATTACTTTAAGGTAAGTACATAAACATCTATACTGTACATATAACACATATAATATGACCAAAAACCAAATACAATAGTTATATAATAATAACTGTATCAGTAACACTGTCTGCGGTACAGTGCTAATATTGATGCTAAATCTTAATTAAGATATATTAATCATTTATGTGCGCTTGTTTTGACAGTTATCTGTTTTGACGCTAAATCTGAAAAACCTCTGCAGGGATCCTGCTATTGATCAGAAATCTTCCTTCTCAGAATAAATGTTTTTTTAAGCAAAAAATCTGCTAAGAAGAAAAAGCCATTCAGCCTCACTGTGTGTTGGAGGTTTAACTCATTTGAATTATTATTCAGCTGTTAGTGTTTAGTAACTACAGTGGAACTATAAAGAAGAATTTTTGACAGTGAGGAATGAAAAATCTGGAGCACTTAAGATAAAAAAATATATAAATAATTTTCAAATAAATAAATAAATCTATCCTGTGTGAAGACAAACTGAAGATGGTGGATTATTACATAAACAAAGAAAAACAGATCTGAACCATTAAAATTTATGATAAATGATATTGCTGCCTCGTCATTTCCTTTGTCAAAACTGTCAAAAAAAATCTAAACAGTCTAATGAAATGTACCCCTTGAAGAGACAGACTGAACATGGTTGATTCCAGTATGAACTGGTCTGGGTGTTCAATTGATTTTTAGTGAATGATTACAAGATTGAACCTTGATTACACAGTTTCTGAGGGGGATGGTAGTTTACAAAAAATTAAAATTATTGCTTTTCACTCAAAAAAAAACACACAAGAAAGCTGTTTTTATTTTATTTTTTTAAATAGAAAGTGTATTAGGAAACCTCCAGCTAACACGATCAGATCTAACAGCCATAGCTAACTGGCGGTGTCGTCTACACTTTATTCTGGTATTGAAGTTTGCTTTTTCATCCTATATTTGATCACACATCAATAACTCAACATGGCTGACTAGGAGAAATCTCAAGATCTCATACAGAAGGGTGACAAATTAAAGGGAAAGAGGATAAAAAGGGATGTTCCTCATATAAGGAATTAAACACTCTGTGTCATAGGAAAGTAATGATGAGGTGGTGTGATGAAGCAGAATTACTATTGCCACCACAAAGTTGATTATTTTCCTATAACTTATCACCAAGCTGCAGCACCTTCTGGCAGGTATTGGTTACACTTTGCATGTGACAACAGTCTCCCCGTATTCTGCACATGTCTGGGCTACGGAGTACTGTGACAAGAAAGAAGTCAAGAACATCTAAACCTGACTAAACTACAAAATATTCAATCACTCTATACAAAGTCTTATGGGTTGAAAAGACAAAGCTTGAACATTTTGGCCTTAATTCTCAAAGATATGTTTGATACAAATTCAACACAGCTCATCATACAAAGAACACCTATACCTACTGTGAAGCATGGTGGCGGCAGCATCATGCTTTCAGAATGCTTCTCTTCAGGTGATAATTCAGCCTAATAATTATCTATTTGTTTTTCACTTGGATTTTGTTGGGTTCAAGGTCAGATTATACATGGGAAATTTTCAGAAACTGTTTATAGAAACAGTGAGAAATTGCAAAGCATAAATTATTCTGTCCAGAAGATGTCAGGACACTTAAAGTTACAGCTTTACTGCTGACTGTTACAAAGCGCTGACACTGGAGACTTCTTCCATAAATGTTAAATAAACATCTCCCTACCATATCAATGATTCCTCAAGTTTATATTTGGCTCAGGTGAATGAGCTGTTACTCTGGAAACAATAACCTATTAACACAACTTGCATCTGCACTCCTTTCAGCGCTGGTGTTATAGAAAATTAATCAACATCATCTGACCAATCAGAATCGAGACTTCAACACTGATGTGATGTAAAGGTGTATAGTAGGGGGAAAATATCTCCTCTGTTGGCTGGTGTTATAGAATCCTGAGCAGCAGAAGGGCCAAAAACAAAATCTTTGAAATTGAATAAATAAATAAATGACTTTTTTTTTCTACTAAATGTCACTCAGGAGGTTTGGAGGGTATTGTTATTTCTTTCTTAGTTTATTTTTAATTCCTATAAACCATTCAACCATGCGCTTTCTCTAGCATGTTGAGAACTATATATAATTGTGTGACCTCTCTGCTCATGTTACATACATAATGCTAATAAACTCTTATATCTTAAATGTGTATGTGAATATCTTGCTTTTGTAAATTAATATACATTCTCCCTGAAAGGTCACTTGACCATATACATATGCACACTCTCTCTCATGCAGGTAGTCAGATGATTTTTAACAAGTCAATATGAGCTTAAATATGACCAGGATAATGCTGGATTTTTGTCTTTAAACTTTTAAAACCTTGCAGGAAGATAAAAAAAAAAATAATAAAGCTCAGAATTCCAGTGTATTTAATGTGTTCAGCTGTTCTTTAATTTGGCATGTCAGCATTTGGAGTTACGAAATCTGCAATGGTGAAATCTCGCACTAGATTTGTGGTTTCTGGTAAATGGAGACAGAAAAGTAAATCATTAACGCTGCTTATAAACAAACCAACTTGCTTTTCTAAAGTAGCATGTATCTGTGGTTAATCTGAAGGTTTTACTCTGCAATCTGAGGTGAACAACGGAGAAGATGAGGATTATTATCTTGACTTTTTTTATTTGGTCATGTCAGGCTGCTGTGAGGGGTAAGATGTCTGTAATGTCTGAAAAATCAATCTCATACATATATATATATATATATATATATATATATATATATATGTATATATATATATTGCAAAAATAATGTATTGTATTTGTTATGTAAAATTCTGCTGCATGCAAACATTTTGGCACAAACCACACCACCATGAGAGGTTTGAAGGCTCATAGGAAATAGATAACATAAGGAAAGATAGGAAAGATCATTTAAGATAACAATTTAGAGCGTCTCGATATGATGCAATGTGATTTTTTTGCAATAGCTCTAGGTATGAGTCTCAATCAAACAAAGTGTACTTCACATATGCACTATGTTACCCAGCCTCATTCACATTTTAATAACTGTCTTTCTATCTAAATATTTAGTGGATTTCCAAAAATGTAGAAAGAAAATCTGTCCATCAACTACTGTTACACAATAACAAAGACTATGTGAGGGGGAAAAAAACTGATTCCCAGCTGTATGTAAAGAAAAGAGCTCAGAAATAGTCAGATTTTACAGAGACACGATGTAAAGCTCTACATCATTATCTACATTATTTAGAAGTGATTATTTCCATTGCTAATTTACAAATCTCATCTTTATTACTTAATCTTTTTCAACTAAGACTTTGATTTTTTTCCTCAATTTATGGCTTTCCAATTGAGTTCCATCTAGATATGACAAGTGGGAGGCCATGTCTCCTTCACTGAGACTGACAGAGACAGAGGCCATGCCTCCTTCACAGAGACTAGCTGGGACAAAGAAGCATAGGCGAAGAGAGAGAGAGAGAGAGAGAGAGAGAGCAGTATTTAACATTGTTAATGCCTCTGCAATAATAATAGACAAATCTGAGCATGTATTATCAGATTTTAACCTTTCAGTTGTGATCTTGTGCAAACTCGTGCCCAGTACTGTTGTAACAGTGTGGTTTGACACAATTAAATTACATTGTTTAAATTACATTGCTAAGTTACACCCAGATGCTAACTCTCCCCTATCACAAAGACATGTACAAAATGGGGAGGGTGACTTTGGCACGTCCTTCTTTAGAGACACATGAATCCAGCCTTGGCGTCTTTTTGAACTGGTGCTCATGCAGTACCACAGGGTAGCGTAACATGCTCCACACTCAGGAGAAAGAGCTAGCTGACCTATTCTGCATGCATGTGCTCAAAGATGCCTGCAATTGGCTAGTGTCCCTGTGATTGACTGGGGAAAGAGAGTATGAGCAAATTTTGTTCTCTTGGGGCAAGCATTTTACTATAGTCCTATTTGGGAGCACTAAAAAGAGCAGCTTTTAGATTTAAAAAAATATTTTTACAAAAAGTAATCAAAATGTGCAAATATTTGTACGTAACATATTACATAACAGACCACGTTTCAGACAAAAAAGAATGCTGGCTGTCAGGGTTAGCTGCAAAAACAGAAGCAAGACAAAGTCTCCAGAGGAACTATGTCAGGTTCTCCAAGATGCCTAAAAAAACCAATCAATAGACTCATATTACTATATGAAGTGTTCTGATGTGTTTTCAAACACAAAATATTACTGTTTACAGTTCAAATTTATACGTTTGATTTCGTTATTTCGGAAGGCATCTTCACTTTACAGCATTTCTTTACACTTGCCTAAGACATTTGCAACATACTGTATATATAGTGGATTGTTTAGGGAAAGGGTGCCAAATTTTTTTCTACAGCATGCATTTCACCCATCATTTCATTTTACTAACTGATAAGTAATTGTGCAAAAAGAAATTGCAGAAAAATGTCCACGCCCACCACTTGAAAACGGCTTTTTCATCCCACATTTGGAAAAATACGAACACGGCGATAGTATTTCCTACAGCTGTAACAAGGGCCTGAAACCTGCTCTCGAAACATGGTGGGGAGAGATAACATGCACAAATGGCCAGTGGTCACACGAACCTCAGTGTATTGGTGAGTAATTTACCAATGAATAACATCGTCAATGCAAACTTCAGCTGTTTAAGTTGTTTTTGATATTCTGCTTGTTAGTTTATTCTATTATTCATGTGCTTACATTTACTGCAATACTGATCTACTGTAATACTGATCTGCTATCTGACTTACACAGTACCTACATAATATTTATACTGTTATTCAGCACACACACGGGTAAGGTTGTCATATGAATGCTAGATTTTAAGAATATTATCTGACAGGAAAAGTACATTTTCATTTTTATAGGACGAGCCATTTTAAGAAACATCCCAGATTCTAAAACAAGACTTTTTAACCAAACACATAAAGAAATATTAAAAGATATATAATATAAATAAATCGTAAAATAATATAAAACGGTTCTTCTGTTTGTTGTTTTAGATAATACATGGTGTATTGCCCCACATGTGCCAAACGCCCAGCCTGTAAATGAGTTACGAACATATTATTCTCCTCGTGATGATGTTAGTTTTGAATGTAACCGTGGCTATGAGTTTGAAGGTGGAAAGTCAAAAGCAAAGTGTGTAGATGGAACTTGGAGGCTTCCAGTGTGTAAACGTAAGTGTCCTCATTGCAAACATGAATAATATTTCTGAACAATATTGTGTTATTAAAAAACAAAGATTTTTATTCTGCAGGAAAGCCTAGCTCTTGTGAGCCTCCTCCCCGTGTTTACAATGGAATGATCTTACAACCTTACCAGGATGTTTTCGAGCACGGGGATAAGCTTGAGTATGTTTGTACAGATGGATATAAGCTAAATGGAAACCCATTAAACACTTGTCAATATGGCAAGTGGTCCTCTCATCCTAGTTGTGGTAAGATTCTCACACGCTGCTGCCATACTTTTTGCAAGTTGGGATATGGGATTATCCTGTTTTACATATGATTACATCCGTTCAATTGATTGATTTGCTAGAAAGGCCAAAAAATAAACTGAATCTTTGTGGATAAAAGGAAAGATAGAAAGAGAAATCATAGGAAAATGGTTTTAAAAACATACTTCTAATCTCATACTTCTTTCATTATGTACAAATTTCCCCATATTGTCAGCGTGTACTGTACACTTTCACTGTCCCATGTTATAGGTGTACTGTAACACATCAGTGTGGGTCACATTGTAACAATACTCCACAAACACTGTAAACTTGTCTTTTTTTACCAAAGCTATTTTCCAACAATTACTATTTTTTTATTTATTAAAAATTGGCCATCATACTTTTTTTTTATCAGTTTATAGTGACAGCTTAAAGTTATAGTTTTGCCCCTGACTGTTACAAAGTGCAGACACTGGAGAGTCCTTCCATAAATGTTAAATAAATCTCCTTACTGAAAATGCTACCATGTCAATGATTATAAGGTTTTTGTATAACACATGCTGTCACTACAGAAATGAATTAGGACAAGTAAATAGCATATAAAATGTAAGATTGTGACTTGCAGCTGCACTATTGTCAGAGCTACTGTTACAGAAAGTTAATCAACACCTTCTGACCAAACAGAATCAAGACTTCAACAGCACCATGGTGTCATTTCTGTTTTATTCATTATTTAACCAAAATTCGGTTGCTATCTGATGTACACTGTACTTAAGATAATGATGTCTGAACATAAACACATCATTTTTTAATTTCCTGATGATGATTTAATGTGTTAGCTCAACATATTCAAAGCAAATGGCACCAATAAGCAGTATCTTCACTGTA
>CM074919.1:23753996-23766746 GCA_037576815.1 Pangasius larnaudii | reverse complement strand
TTATTAGTCTTTATATCTTCTGCATGCGTGCATATGTGTGTGTCTTTTTGGCTGGCTGACTCCTGTCTCACTATCTGTTTGTCAGTCTATCTATCTGCCTCTCTGTCTCTGTACATCTCTGTTCATCAGTTTGTCTTTCTGTCAGTCTAACAATCTCTCACTGTCTGTCCATCTGTCTGTCTAACAGTCCATGCATTAATACATCAATCTGTCTCTTTCTGTTTTTCAGTTGATTGGCTTGTTTTTTTATGTATCTATCTATCTATCTATCTATCTATCTATCACAGTTCTTGTACTCATCTTTTCCACTCGTTTGTAGGCTCATGTTTCATTATAGTAACTTTTGTGGGGGTGTTGACTCTTCGCTCCCTCTGTTTTATTTTGCAGATGAAACCCTGTCTTAATGGTGGTGTGTGTTACTCCATGTGGGATGATTTCACCTGCAGTTGCCCTCCAAACACAGCAGGGTGGCGCTGTGAGAAGCTGAAGTGGTGTGAGCTTTCCCCATGTCCCGTTACTGCAGGGTGTCTCACACATGCTCAGGGATTCGACTGTGAGTATAGCTCTGAGACGCTCGACTGTGAGACACTCTATACGTCTCACCTCCTTATTAGGAGCTCAGTGCAGTTCATAGCAACTCACTGTTATTTTATTTAACTAACTTTGTAAATCAATAGGCTACATTTAAATGATTGTATATGATTGTTGCTATGGTTACTCGGAAAGTGTTACATTGTTCTGTTCTCATCCAAATCTTTCATTTCTGTGCAAATTCATGTTTATTTTTGTTACTGTTCTAGCAAAGGTGATTAAGGTAAATAACATTGTTATTCATGTGAAATTTAGTTATAGGTTCCAAAGTTCTTTTTTATTTAAGACTTTGGACTGATTGTGATTGTCAGGTCTAAAAATAGCAGTACCTGGGATTTCTTGGACTCAGAGATTATCCCAGACTGGATTAAACCTGCTGTGTGCTGAGACTGTAAGAGTTCATGTACAGGTTCAAATCTCATTAACAGCATGGGCTGCTTTATATCGAGAACACATGCTTGGCTATTCTCATATAGCTTCTCAGTGATGACTGATAAATATGATAGAGGATGGAACAAATTCGTCCCTGGGGATCTTCCCTGATGGCGGGTTTGAGTGGAAATAAGAATTACAAATGCTACAATTATTTCACTATTTTCCTCTCCACCTCTCAGGTGTTACAAATGTCACTCTCCGTGAAGGAAACCCCATCATCGTGTTTAGAGGTAACGGCAAAATCCGCCACCCCCTCCACAGCATATTGCTGACATTCCGCACGAGGAGCCATGATGCTACACTGCTGCACGCCTCACGAGAAAACGACTTCATTACAGTTTTCCTCAAGGACGGACGACTTGTTCTGGAGCTTCAGAGTGGCACAAACTTCTCACTCCGTGTGCAGAGCCAGTGAGAGAAAGAATGAATGTACCTTCACTACTACACTCTGATCACAACAATATATAAAAAAAAAAATTCCTGGAAATCAAGAATTTTTTCCTAAGTACAGTTTGATATCACTCTGCCCCTTTTGGTCACACCTCACAAAGTTCTTGATTTTGAAAAAAAAACAAAAAAAAAAACAGCCTAATTAAACATTATGTGAGCTAACTTAATTACTTGGCTATTAACTGCTAGTAAAGCAGCTCATAGTTGTCACAGGATAACAAGTGTGATTTAAGTGCCTGATTTCATTTATTTTTATTTATGTAACACCATATGAACCTATCAAAATATAACAAACCCATAAATACTTTATGACCAACATTATCTATGCTTATCTAAGGTCTTGTAATTTATTTCCTCCATTTAGCCACTGGTGAGAAAAGGTTTTGACATGCAATGCAAAAGACATCAAAATGTACGCAATTTATTTTTAAAAAATTCAAGAGAATGTCAATTTCTAGGGCTAAATAGAAATGTGCCAATATTTTTTGTTTTATTTACACTTTTTATATCTAATTATTTTTAGCCGGGTAGTGGTGAACGATGGATGTTGGCACAGTGCCATCGTGAGCATGAACAACCCATCCGCGCTGACCTCCAGGTGGTCTATGGTCCTTGACGAGCATAGAGACCAACCGTCCATCTCCTACAACTCTTCTGGAGATCTGGGCTTCCTGAGAGAAGACACAGACATCATTTTGGGTGGCTGGGGGCTCAATACTGGGGCGAATTTGGACGGATGTCTGGGTTTGGTGGAAATTGGTGGCCTTGTTTTGCCATTTTATGCAGAGACAGAACTTAATATGCCCAGACCTCAAGAGGAAAAGTTCTTGAGGACATCTGGAATGCAGAACTTAGGGTGTTGGAGCTTTGATATTTGCAATCCAAACCCTTGCCAAAATGGAGGCCATTGTGAGGATCTTTTTGACCTCTTTAAATGTCGATGCCCAGCTGATTGGCACGGTCAGATTTGTGAGGTCAAGACTGATGCCTGTTCCTCGAATCCTTGCCTTCATGGATCCTGTGTCATTGTTTCTGAAGGTTACAAGTGTGTGTGTGAGTCAGGATACATCGGTCAGTACTGTGAAAATAAAGAGGACGTGTGTGTGGGGCACAAGTGCCATAATGGAGGCACCTGCCTCAGAGGAATCAAACAATATGCCTGCCTTTGCCCGAGAAACACAACCGGAGCTCTCTGCCAGTGAGTTACAATAACACACATTTCCTTTATTAATCCTTTTTTCTTAATCCCTTTTTGGTATTTGTAAAAACAAAGAGATAACAATGGCTGTTTCCCTCCCTCCATCTCTTATATATCCATTGGCCTATGTCTATAAAGCAACAAGTTGTTTGTATTGCTTGTTTGTCTTTAATGGGCATGTGGCTACAGATACTCTTGTCACTTGTGGGTGTGGCGTGTCCAGTGAATTTTTTTTAAGATTAGAAAGATTAGAAATTGTTAAGAAATGACATTCAAATTCAGATTTTCTTCTTTTCAGCTGAAAAAGTTCAGATGAAATTGAGGCTCTGTGTCACTCACACACACACGTACTTACATAGGGGTTCTATTTCTATCAGAATAGTTACTGATAACAATGAAGCTACGTGTTCAGTCCCCTCTGAAAGTTTTGGAACTGCAAGGCGAATTCTTTTGTATTTTGCTATACACTGAAGACATTTGGGCATAAGATCAAAAGATGAATATAAGAGACAGAATTTCAGCTTTCATTTCCTCATATTTACATTTAGATGTGTTAAACAACTTAGAACATGGCACCTTTGGTAACAAACCTCTAAATTTTCAAGTGAGCAAAAGTATAGGAACAGATATTTACATAAATACTTAACTTTAAGAGTAACACTTAATATTTGGTTGCATATCCCTTGCTTGCAATAATTGCATCAGTGTGGTGACCCACTGACATCACCAAACTGTTGCATTGTTCTTTTGTGATTGGAGAACCCTGGTGTGTGTTAGGCCACAGCACTCTTACCGCTGCAGCCCGGGTTCGATTCCCAGCCAGGGAACCTACCCCAGCCACTGGGGTTGCGTGCAACAGTGCGCTCTCAGTGCCGGTCCCAAGCCCAGATAAAACTGGAGAGGGAAGGGCATCCAGCATAAAAACTGTGTCAAATCAAATATGCAGACCAATGATCAGCTGTGGCGACCCCTAATGGGAGCAGCCGAAAGAGGAACGAACGAACAAAGAGACACAAATAAATAGACTGCCAGTAATAAGACCCAGGTGAGAATCATCAAGTATTACCATCCACAGCTGAAGCTTGACCACACCCTGCTGCCATATACCTCCACCATCTGACTCAGGCCTGCAGCCGACTCCCCCCCCAGCGGGGAGAGGTAATTCACCACCACCATCTGCATCCCCAGTCTGTGGACCACCTTGAATTTGAATGGATGAAGGGCCAGATACCAACAAGTGATCCTTCATGCGGTGGAGCCACTGGAGTGGGGCATGATTGGAACAGAGGGTGAAAATGCATCCCAATAAGTAGTATCGGAGGGTGAGGACCACTCACTTGCTGGCCAGACACTCCTTCTCAAGCATGCTGTACTTGGTCTCTCTCACAAAGAGCTACTGCCTGATATACAGCACAGGGCCCTCCACTACCTGGGACAAAACAGCTCCCAGCCCTCTGTTCTGATGCATTAGTCTGCAAAACAAAAAGGAGAGAAAAGTCAGGCGAATGTACAACCGTACTTTCACCAGCCCAATTGTACACTTCTCTGGGTATCCGATGAGTCCTGCCCTTCTCAAGGATCTCAGGACAGACCTCAGATGTTGTAAATGCCACTGCCAATCATTACTATAAATGATTGTCATCTAAGTAAGCAGCGTATTCTGTCCATGAGACACTGAAGGGGCTCCAGACAACCTAAACAGAAGGGCGACCCAAATAAATGGTGTAACCCAAATGAAGTGAAAAAGGCCATTTTTTCATGAGATGTTGGAGTCAAGGGAACCTGCAAATACCCCTTAGTTAAATCCAGTGTTGAATAAAAGCGAGCCACATTGAATGTGCATCAAATTTAGACACCACATTGATTTTTCTAAAGTCTACACAAAACAGGTCGACCCATCGGTCTTGGGCACCAAGACCACTGGGCTGCTTCAGTCACTGTGGGACTCCTCGACTACTCCCATGTCGAGCACAGCTTTGAGGTTCATCCCAAACCACCTTTTTCTTGTATTCAGGCAACCGATATGGGCGGCTGCGAACAGCCACACCTGGAGAAGTCTCAATGTGGTGTTCTATGTAGGTGCTGTGACTGGGTAGATGAGAAAACACATCAGAAAATTACAATTACAATTGCAACCTGGCAACCTGTACTCTCTGGGATGGTGAGAAGTGGTCTCCAAAGGGGACCGGGGTGAATTGGGCTGCACTTTTTAGACTCACCTCCAGTCCAGCTCCTCCCTCTCAGTGACGACCATCACCAGAGCCACAGGAATCGCCTCTCTCCATGTTTTTAGGAGATTGAGGTGGTATATTTGAAGTGCATCGCCTCTATTATAAGGGTTCTTTTCACTTTGTGAGTAATTAAGGAATTGGCGTGGGTACCAAAACAAGTACTTTATCTCCTAGTGCAAATTCCCCTAGCCATAGCCCCGTCATACAACTGGGATTGACGTTTTTGCACCTGTTGTGTGTTAATCACCCCGATATTTAGAGTTTTGCTCTCAGGTCAAGAACATACTGAATTTCGTTTTTGTTGGTAGAAGGTCCCTAATTTTCCCTAATGATGTCTAAGACACCACAGGGCTTGCGCCTGTACAATAATTTGAATGGGGAAAACCCTGTGGAGGCTTGCAAAACCTCTCATACTGCAAATAAGAGTGGCTTGTGCCACCTATCCAAATTCTGTGCATCATCCTGAATGAACTTAAGGATCATATTTTTAAGCATTTGATTAAACCATTCAACTCAGGAGATAACATGCAAATAACCTCCGCAACTCTGTGAGCTGAGATGTTACCCGGAAGCCATGCATCTCTGCACCACGTTGCATAATCCACTAAAACTAACACAAAGTGATGTCCTTGTGCAGTCCATTCTAATGGCCCAATGAGATCCATAACAATTCTTTTGAAGCGGACCTTTATCAGTGGAAGCAGGCACAATGGCGCTTTTGGGGTGGCCAGCAGATTCGCCAGCTGACATTCGCAACATGCCTGGGAAAGACCCAAAGGTGAATCTCTGCCAAAAGTGGAGGGGCAGAGCCCTCCCCACCCTCCAGGTACCTCTGACATGGGCCTGATGTCAACGGCCCTGGCACCACCTCCCCAGCCAATGCTGCACACATTCCACACAGTGCCTCGCTACTGCAGGACCCATCCACAAACATTTCCCTCACTAATGCCTGAAACCCTGGCCAATTTGTCCCAAGAATTAGTGGATGGGTGAGGCGAGAACTAACCGCCACCTCAACATTATGCTTTTGCCCCCGGAATTTAATGAAGACCGGCACCAGTGGATATTCATGAGCATCCACATACACACACCTCACCGTCACTAATCATGCATTTCCTAATGCCCTGCATTGAATCATTTTTTGATGGACATGATCTGGTTAGACCCCGAAGCCTGATGTGTCCTCCTTAGTATACTGACTGACACACTGCATGTGTGCCATGCTGGCCTCCCACAGTGTGTCAGGGATTCAGATTAGTATTCCTGCTTCCTTGAAGGAACGTTGATCTTGGAAATGCCCAGCTTCCCCACCATGCCTGCGGACCTGCCCAGGCTTTGGCCCAGTCCTGGTGGGCACGTAATGTTCTACCTGTGTAAGGAGAGAGGGAGTTAGAGGAGACAACAGAAGTGAAGGAGCAGGGGGGAGAAACAATGAGGAGGAGACCAGGTTCGGGGGGGCAGTTTCGGGCTCCCCCTCTTGCACCTGGGGAGCTGGGACTGTGGAAGGAGTAGGGGGGAGAGACAGAGAGAGAGTGAGGAAAAAGGGAGATACCTGGACCAGGAACCACCACCAAGTGATCCTCTGCCAGCTGCATGGCTTCGTCGAGGGACGCAGGCCGGTGACACTGTACCCACTTCGCCATTCCTGTCAGGAGTTGAGCAATGAATTGCTCCAGTACCTTCAGCATGATGGTCTGTATTGCGTTCTGCTCCTCTGCCACCAACCACCAGTGAAAGGAGTCCCTCAGCTGCTGCACATATGTGAAGGGGTGGCTGACGTGAGAGCTGCAGCGACTGGAAGCGCCAGCGGTGCTCCCCGGGGTCTGTCTGATGTGCTGCAGGACTGCCCTCATTACGCTGAAATATTCCAGCGGTGTCCATGGTGGTAGCTGCTGGCCAGCAAGCCAGGCATCCCCCAGTAGCAAGGGGAGGAGTTGCAGAGCCCAGTCCTCCTCCAGCC
The DNA here is from genome assembly GCA_037576815.1 of Pangasius larnaudii. Classification (NCBI taxonomy): domain Eukaryota; kingdom Metazoa; phylum Chordata; class Actinopteri; order Siluriformes; family Pangasiidae; genus Pangasius; species Pangasius larnaudii. Next base: position 23,759,881 of record CM074919.1, on the reverse strand, counting down.
ATCCCCACACAGTTCCCACATGCTCAAAGAGCTCCAGGAAGGTCTCTGGATCATCCATGGAAGCTGCCTTCATGAGTGTCATGTGGCAGGATGGTATGGTGGCAGGGGATACAGCTGGAGATCTGTTGGACGGCAGCAGCTTCTGGAGTGCACGTCGGCTCTTGGCCTGCTCCTGTGCAAGGGCTTCAAAGCACCACTGCTGGCACAGGTTGAACAGTGCTTGGTAGAAGGAGGCAAGGGACTTGACAATCTCAGCTAGACATATTTCCATGGCAGCATCGGAGTCTTCCCCAGATTCCTGGGATTCAGCACCATTGTAGAACCCCAGTGCATGAGGGTGTGGAGGAAGACTCGAGAGACATGGGAAAAGCCATGCAAACCCAAGCCATGACACTACTTCCACTGTACTTGACCCATGAGCTCATTTGTTTTGGATTAAGAACAGATTCTTTCTTTCTCCACACTTTGGCCTTTCCTTCACTTTGGTAGAGGTTAATCTTGGTTCCAGAACCTTTGTGGCTCCTCTCAGTATTTCTTTGCAAATTCCAAATCTGGCCTTCCAATTCTTACTGCTGATGAGTGGTTTGCAGCTTGTGGTATGGCCTCTATATTTCTGCTCTCAAAGTGTTCTTCGAATGGTAGATTGTGGTAGATTTGCAGTCTTCACAAGAAAAACCCAGGGATCAAACCAACAGTAGACATTCAGACCTATTAATTGTTTGAACAATCAATCTTTCAGGGCACACCTGGGCAACAAGAAACACCTGTCAGTCACATGTTCCAACATTTCTGATCACTTGAAAAATGGATGGGTTCAGACAAAAGGTGCCATGTTCTAAGTTGGTTAACACATCTCAATGTAAATATCAGGAAATGAAAGCTGAAATTCTGCTCATCTTTTGATCTCAAACTCAAATGTCTTCGGTGTTAAGCAAAAACAAAAGAATTGTTCTTGCTATTCCAATACTTCTGGAAGGGACTGTGTTATGATAAAGCCCAACAGCCACTGCTACTCAATGAACAGATCAGGATGGCTAGTGGAAAAAAAACAACACAGTGTACTTAAACTTACATCATTGTTTCTCATGATTTCAGAGAACGAATGGCAGAAATGCCTTGGTACATCGACAGGTTTCCGTGAGTTGTCTTTCCTTGATGTAATCACTGATAACATATGAAGGTGGTTTTAATGAATGAAGAATAGAAGGAATACAAGCAGATTTGTAATCTGTATGATTATCATACCATTATTTTACACACATTTCCAGTAACTGCTGGTGTATAATGGTGTATAATGTGGTCTCCTTAGGTCTCCTAGGTTGCCGGTGTCCATCTGCGGCAATGACAAGTGGACTTACAGCTGCTTTAATGGTGGAAACTGCTCCATGTTTGAGGACAAGTGTGACTGCCTGCCTGGTTTTTCTGGACAGTGGTAAGCTTGGAATAACAACAGCCTGAATTTGATGAGTTTTGATAATCTGTAATCGGCATCATCACCGTATCTGCGTGAAACTTTTCTTCTGTTTATAGTGGAGTAGTTTATTTTCTTCTGTTTATAGTGGAATAGTTGATGAGAGAGTCAATTCTAGATTTTTTGGTTGATCCCTGCCTGCATGTGATTCGACACTTTTTATGCATTACATTACGATTCTTGAAGTTTTACAATTCTATGATACTTGATATGTATCATGATTTGCTCTGTCAGCAAAACAGTAGTGTTGCATTTAAAAAATCCTTCTCATTTTAAGGATATGAATAAACAAATCTTTTATATAGAAATACTATATTTATTTACAAAAAGTAAAACTTTAAGCATTTATTTTACTGTTTTAAAGATTAACATCAGGTTATCACAATATCCACGATAACACAGAAGAGTTAATTCAATCAAATTTTTTGGGAGAACTTAGAAATGTATTCATTTATTTTTAAGATATGGTGAACCTTAAAATAAATTTTGTGTACAGTATTAAACCTCTGTTCATAGCAATTTTTGATTTATTTGGTTTTACACAGACAAAAATGCAATGTTTTTTTGCATCTTTGAGTCTTCAGTCATAATTCTTTTATCAACTTTTTGTTCAAAATATCTTGAAAATTTAATCGAAATCAAGTGTCACCCCTAATATACATGTATGGATGGATTACATATCATTGTATCAAAATGTATAGATATATAGACAACCTAATCAATCACAATTGAGGAACAGACCAATGACAGGATATGGAGTGGAGACAAGACCAAAAGATGAAAACCTTAAGTCAAAATGGCCCCAAATGTTTAGAGAAATGAATCAAGCCACATCAACACATCATAACACTGGGGGAAATCCTCGCTACCACTGTCTCACGTATGCATAGGTGTGAGCTGGAGCTGGACGAGTGTGCGTCTGGCCCATGCCTGAATGGCGGATACTGCCGCAACCTCATCAACAAATTCCAGTGTGTGTGTGAGATCAGCTTCGCTGGCGAGCGCTGCCAGATCGACATCAGCGATTTCTACCTCTATGGTTTCCTGCTGATGTGGCAGAACATCTTCCAGCTGCTCTCCTACCTCATCCTGCGCATGGACGATGAGCCTGAGATCGAGTGGAACGCTGCCAATGATGAGTAAATTAAAAAACAGAGGAGTGAGTGATGAGGGATGAGAGACAGGGTCTCTAAATATGGGCCAGTGGTGTGTATTTAAAGAAACCCAGCATGAAAGTAGAAATCTGAAATAGTTATGTCATTCATTTTGTGGCATATGAGCAGTGTTCTTATTTGTAATGGATGGTGATAATGTGCAAGTTTTATAAATACAAAATATAATGTGTAACTGACAGAAGTTTAAAAATAAAAGTTATCTCAGAAATAAAGTGCACAATTACACATAAGACACATTCAGTGCCTGAAGATTCTTTTCTTTTTCTCTGGAGCTACCAGACTAATGTGGCTAACAAGCAGGGAAAGCTTATAGCTATCAGTTTAACACTGTGAACACTGATAACAGCAAGTCACAAGGTATTTTATTCCTCTCATACTGCAGCCAGTTGCCAACAATTACAATCATTAATTTATTCATGAATGACCTATGTTTTTTATAGTTCGTTTATAGTTATATTTAACATTTGGAACATCCAAGTAAGGTCCTGTTGAGGATTTTTGAAATCCTCAAAATGCTTAAAGGAAATCATATTCTGGGTTTGACAAAACTGACAGAAACCCATTTTTAATGCCATGTTTGGTAATTTGGGACACTTAATTCATATGTCAAGATTTTTGAAGTCAACTTCCTGTCTGATGCTGACCACACCCCCTTATATGATGTTATGTGAATTAAGTCATGGTATTTCTATCAAGCAGTTTCACAGCTAGGGTTCAAGTAACAAAAATCTTGACTTTATTTATTTTGGACAGAATTTATTTTCTGGCCTGATGAGTCAAAGTCCAAATGTATAGTACCTGCTGTCATAATATACCCAAACTCACCCTATTTTAGGTGACTACTATTTATAATAAATAAATAAATAAAGCATACATTTGTTAAATGGTATACCAGTAGTTAAATTTCTTCTTAAAATCCCTAGCCATATACAGTTCTGCTTTAGCCTCAGAGATATTTCTGAGCCAGTGGTCTTATATTCCAAGTATGCCTTCCCTCTGAATTAGTGTTTACTTTGGCCTCAAAGCCTCTGAGAAGTGCTGACTCTAAACCGGTCCCTATTCCCTTAAAAGGCAAAGTGCACAAGGGTCTGAATGAAGGGAGCTGTGACGCAATCGTGTTTCATACAACATCTCCCCCTATCGGTCTGACCCACAATTACACATGGAAAAAAAAGTGAATTTAGAAAGATGTGTCTTATTTGTCAGGTGCTCTTTATGTGAGCCCTCTTTAGGGGTCCTGTCCTGAAAGTAGCTGAAAGTAGTAAATGCATGATTTCTGTAAAAGTCAGTATTTATGAAGAATGGCTTCATAAGTAAAGAGTTACCAGGTTGAGGTCTGTTCTGAGAGAACAGGCAAACCTAAAGCACATGAGTGCAGTATTTATGACCAGTTTTAAACCTGAAAGCTGAATGATAAACAAGAGAAGGCAGCATGGTTGTAGATTACATCTCCACAGGATGACCAGAGAGGAACAATGCCTTTACCACAAATTTCCTACAGGACATTGGAAAGTAAGGTTCATTTCTGTATGAGTTTTATGGTACTCTTGTGTTTTAAACACATTTATTAATCTGGTTGTAAAAAGGGTCCATACAGTTAAAAGCCACTGAACTGCACGACCCTGGATGTTATCTAGGCTAAAATGGACAAACATGTAGGCACAGACCTGAACTTGAATCCCTAGTGTAAATAATAAAATCCTATTTACTCTGCATGGGCATAGGACAGTAGCATGCTTTTAAACAAGAAAACATGTCTTTACAGGAGAGAAAATCTCTTTAGATTTTATCACATTACAGTTGTAAAGCCCTTCCAATACTCAGGGAGGCAGATTTGAGTGAAAATAAGAAACAGAAGAAATGGCATTGCACTATAATAATATATAATATATATAATGCCTATAATAATGTGTATAAGACCTATAGTAGTGCACAAAATGTACTGTAAGGCCTATAATAATGCTTATAATGCACTATATACAAGGTTATAATTAGTTTTTATCATAGTTAATGTAAACACAAAGGCCACCTTCAGAGATCCAGCAAGTGCATGTCAGGTGAATGGACTTTTACAAATAAGTCACTTCCTGTCAGTTTGTTCTCACACACTTCCATGACATTGGTCAGAAATGTGTGTTTTATACCCCTCCCGTGTGATGAAGGGTCAACTGTGGAGTATATATGACCAATCAGTCAGGCGATTGAACCAGCCTTTTCACTTACTCATCATGATGAATCTCGGGGTTGTCGTCGCCCTTTTGGGGCTTGTCGCATGCAGTTCATGTAAACCGGTGGTGCACAACTTCACTCTGCCGCTCTGCGATTCTCCAGAGGCTGAAGCTGCCGCTCAGGTGGCTCTGGATTTCATCAACACGCAGCACACGCATGGCTACAAATACGCCCTGAACCAAATTGAGGACATCAAGGTCATTAATAAGGTAAAGAGTTGATGGTGAGGAGTTAGAGCTACACAGCACTGGTTGTAAACAACAATTATTTATATTACATAATATATTTCTCAAATTTAAGACATGACAGTTGTGAGTTAAGAATCTCATTTAAGGGCCCAACAATGGTAGTTTGACTGTCCTGGGACATAAACACTTCCAATCAGAAGTACAAGACAAATATAGGGACCTCAATAATGAAGTTACTAATTTAATAATGAGAAATGCATATTGGGGATTACAATATTCATAAATTGCAGCAATTGTAGAATTCTGCTTATTTTCTCAGCTATATCGTTCTCCATTACCAACAACCTCTTGATGATATTTATATTTTTTTAAAAATAAAATAAAATAAAATAATAAATAAAAAAGTGACCCAGTACATCAGTTTTTTATTGCTTAAAAATATGTTCCTTTAATTTTCTTGTTCAGTTAATGTTTTTTTTTTTTTTTAATATTCAAGAAAACCCTTATTCGCAAGAACATAATTAAAAAATTGCCTTCTTGGATAAAGAAAACAAAAACTTATGCTGTTTAAAACTCGCCCAAAATAAAACTTCACAACTTTTAAAATTTTTCACCATTATTTAATTAAGCAATCTCACACAATGAAGAGTGCTATTGTAGTTAATGTATTAGCATGGCCTTTGGTAATCACAGCCGGTATCATGGAATCATGGAATGTCACATGGGGTTGCCATATGGAGCAAAGGGCTCCTTGTTATTAAGGGCTGTATTTATTATTAATTAATTAATATAAAATGGCATAATTATTTATATATATATATA
>CM074919.1:23733653-23746018 GCA_037576815.1 Pangasius larnaudii | reverse complement strand
TCTGTCCCATTACTTTTGGTCCCTTAACAAGTGGGAGGCACATATGCAAACTGTTGTAATTCCTACACCATTCACCTAATTTGGATGTAAATACCCTCAAATTAAAGCTGACAGTCTGCAGTTAAAGCAAATCTTGTTCGTTTCATTTGAAATCCATTGTGGTGGTGTATAGAGCCAAAAATGTTAGAATTGTGTTTGAAATGTCCCAATATTTATGACTGTATATCAGCAAGTGCATTGATGACGTCACTGTCTCCAAGATCACCACCACACACTCCAACCAGAAGCCATGGATGACTGCAGAGGTGCGTGCACTACTGAGGACCAGAGACTCCGCCTTCAGAGCAGGTGACAAGGTGGCCCTAAGAACAGCAAGGGCCAAACTGTCCTGGGCCATCAGAGAGGCAAAGTGCATGCACACAGAGAATTCACAGCCACTTCAAGGCCAGCAGAGACACACGGCACATGTGGCAGGGCATCCAGGCCATCATCAACCACAGGACATCACCTGCCTGTGACAGTGATGCCTCCCTCCCAGATGCGCTGAACAACTAAGCTCGGTTTGAGGCGCTGCACAATGTGACGGCGAGGAAGACCACCCCTCCTCCCAATGACCAGGTGCTGTGTCTAACCACGGCCGATGTGAGGAATACTCTACACAGATTCAACCGGCGGAAGGCTGCTGGACCAAAAAACATTCCTGGCAGACCAGCTGGCAGATGTTTTCACGGACATCAACATCACCCTGAGCAGCTCCGTCATTCTGACGTGCTTCAAGGCCACCACCATCAGCCCCATGCCAAAGTAGTCCTCAGTGTCCTGCCTCAAAGACTACTGTCCCGTTGAACTTACACCCATCATCAAGAAGTGCTTCGAGACGTTCGTCATGAGGCACATCAAGACCCTGCTGCCCCCTCACTGAACCCCCTGCAATTCGCTTACCGTCCCAACCTCTCAACAGATGACGCAGCACCTGATTGGTAAGCTGAACCTGCTGAACAGACTGGTGCAGAGCCAACAACCTGTCTCTAAATGTGGACAAAACAAAAGAGATAGCTGTTAACCTCAGAAGAGCACAGAATGACCAATTTCCATTGAACATCGCCAGCTCCTCCCTGGAGATCGTCAAGAGCACCAAACTTCTTGATCACCTGGCAGAGAACCTCACCTGGTCACTCAACAACAGCTACATAGCAAAGAAAGCCCAGCAGCGCCTGTACTTTCTGAGAAGACTGAGGAGAGCACATCTCCTACCCCCCATCATCACCATGTTCCACAGAGGGACTATCGAGAGCATCCTGTGCAGCTGCATCACTGCCTCATTTGGGAATTGCACTGTCTCGGATCGCAAGACCCTTCAGCGGATAGTGAGGATAACAGAAGAAATCATTGGAGTCTCTCTTCCCTCCATCGCAGACACTTAAACCTCACGCTGCATCCGCAAAACCACCAGCATTGTGGATGACCCCACACACACCCCTCACACACTCTTCACCCTCCTGCTGTCTGGCAAACAGTACCAAAGCATTCGGGCCCTTACGACCAGACTGTGCAACAGTTTCTTCCTCCATGCCATCAGACTCCTCAATACTCAGTAAATGGACTGAAAGAAAATACACATACACACAACTGTGCATACTCAATCCTCTTTGCAATTTTTTGCACATTACATTATGCCGCTTCAATATTTATTATACTGTACATAGGATGCTACTTCTTATGCTTGCACTATTTCAGCAACTTATATTGCACTATTGTCACTGGATTCACTTTCTAATAGAACTGTGTACTGGTCGGCACTGCACTGGGACCTACAGTGCCCGTTGTCTATCCCAGTAGTCATTGTACTGTCTTGTGCTGTCTACACGTTTGTACTTGTGCATTTTATGTATACATTTACGTAGTTTCTTGTAGTTCTGAGTGTCTTATGTTGCACCTTGGTCCTGGATTAACATTGTTTCGTTTCACTATATACTACCTGGCTGCATATGGTTGAAATGACAAACTCCACTTGGACTCAAAAGAATCCAACCAAGGCTGGCTTGCCTTTCTTTTTTTTTTTTTAAATGGGTACTTTGACATTTTACCCATCTAATTACAAAATAAAGGATGTGTGAAATGAAAATTCATTTCACAGAATATCTGCTAATCAACATTTTATCATCAGCAAATGCAAATCTATTTTACTGCTTATCCAGTGTACGTTATAGTTTTCACACATACTAGTATTATAAACAAAAAGGTTGCAAACTTCCTGTCACATGGCAAAAAAATGATTAGACTATAATTTTCAGCACACTTTGCATCATGTAGATATGTGCAAAGTACTGTTCCAACTTATAATCAACTGTATGCTAGAAATGAACAAGAAGCTGCTGTATTACATTTAGGATTTAAAAAAAAGCTGTCGGACAACAGCTACAGGTAAATTCTTTTTAATACAACCATGTTTGAAAGGTGGAAAATTGATATTTAACCTATCACACCACTCAGGAACAAAGAAAGGAAAAAAAATGCATTTCTTTCTGGTTGGAATAGATTTATTTGATCTGTCTGTAAACAAGGTGGTTAATTCATGGCATTTTTCCACGCAAAATCGGGTTGAATAGATATCAGCTGGTCAGGATTTCATAATCATAAATCGGGTGCAACAAAAGAAAGGAGAGAAATGAACATGATTTGTTGACATGTTTCACTTTAATCTGTACATATTCCACAAGCCCTGGAGAGTTTGAAATTTTTAATGTCAGATATCCCAAAGAAGGTGCCATTCGAGAATCGACTCCTAACAAGGCAGCGGTTTTAAAATCCATCTCACAGTAGCAACAGATCAGATCTACATTATGGCACAGGATACACTGCTTTTTTTTTATTATTAAAGTTAACAATACAACTGACTAGTGGTCTTCTTCTTCTTTAACTAATACCACCATAACCCAGAAAATTTAGTGTACACAGTTACTTCAGTGTGTGTTTTTTTTTTGTTTTTTTTTGCCTATTTAATGAAATATTTGTACCGTGCTATGACAAGTTGATACATCGCAGTTGAATAAAGCACAAATGACTTGATGTCTGAAAACTGAATAGGATTAACAGACAAAATGGGGGTTAAAGGATTTAAAGTCAACAATAAGACTGCCATTTCATCTATTCAAGACATTCATTGTGAGAAAGAAAAAAAAATAAAAATAATAATCAGGTAGTTACCATTAGAGCTTTGTAATCCATCCCCAAGTCATGGACACCATTACTAGTGAAGTCAAGAGGTTAGTGTTATACTGTGTATTTGAAATGTTCAATTTCGTGTTCTACAAACAGATGAAGCTAGCAGTCGATCCTTCAGTAATCTGTTAATCCTCCAAAATGCAGAAAAAAAATTGGTCCTACTGGAGAAAAAAAAAATAATATCCATAACATGAATGGACACCAAACCAGAGTTATATCGGAAGGGTAGTGCTTTAAAAAAATTACAATAAATCAAAATCACTAGCTGGTAAATAAGTTGCTAAGTGGCTATATTAGCGGTGGAATGTCCTTAGAGTCCAGAAGCGATTTTTGTTTTACTTTGTTTATGCTGATCTGCCATCACGTTCAGAAGAGAGGAAAAAAAAAAAAAAAATTCCAACATTACATCGAAGACTCACAACACCACATCCAGATACAACAGTAAAAGCATTGGATGTTGTATTTTGAATAAAATTGGTTACAAGTATAAGGGCAATAATTATGTAGTGTGGTTCAATTTATTTACTTTTTTTTTTTTTGGAGGAGGAGGACACTGGTAGTGTATGGTAGTTAGGTATTTGATGATATTGAGCTAAAAGAGATATGCATGCACTTTTTAAACCCTCCTGGCCATGCTGGAAAGGAAAAAAAAAATCGCTAGGGAAGACCGACAGCTCAGCAAGGCTCAATGCACTCGAGAGGCATCGATGGACCACTAGATAAGTGCCTCAGGAAAACTGGACAGTGACGATTCGTTTATGCAAATCTGAAAAGCCCAATTGTCTTAAATGCTTTATGTACAGTACTGTGTTTTTGTTTTAAGCCTTCATAAAATGAACATGCTTGTTTTGTGGCACTATAAAGATGAGGGAAATGGGAATGGGATAGGTATGCTAAATAGAAGGAAGAAAGTGTACATTTAAAAAAAAAAAAAAAAAAAGAAAAGAATTAAGGGGCTGGATAGACAATGCATCCACTAAGTATCTGTAGTGCTGTGGTAGGAGGTAAAAAAAAAAAAAAAAAAAAAGAAAAACCAAGGAGGGAGAAAGGGATGATGGGATGTTACAGTGAGCTGCTGTGTGGATGGATGGAAAGGGGGCTGCTTCAGTATCCAGCTCTCCTCAGGTAATCAGCCATGGAAAATGCTTTCTTGTTGAGCTGTCCTCCGTGGGTACCTTCCTTTCCCATGACTAAAACCAATACTGGGGGTACATAAAGGGGGGGAGAGGGGGAGAAAGAAAAAAAAAATAGATGACAAATGAAAAAATTGAAAAAGAAAGGAAAGAAAAAGTCTTTCCCCCCGTAATACGGGGACGTTATAAGATCTTACCACCATTCTTCTCATTAAAGACATTTTAACTGTGAAGGAGAAAGCTTAAACAGCAAACCCTCTCTTCTTTCTGTCCCTCAAAATTGAAACTAAGCGAGCATTAATTACGTTAGAACCCCGAATCCCTCAAGTATTTTGCCATCGAGTATGCCTTCTTATTCAATCCGCCTCCATGGACCCCTTCTTTGCCCATTACAAGAACCAAGACTGAAAGAGAAGAAATAGAAACAAAGGAAAAAGAGTTGAGAAGTGCTGCTGGTTAGAGAGAAAAAAAAAAGAAGAAAATGAAAAGAATAAATTGCAGCTGTAGCCCAAAGTGCTTGCATGCTCATGCATATGATTACAAACAAGCAAAACCAGAAATGGAAAAGTGAATCAACCTCTGTGAGTATTTGAATAGTTTGAAACCTGATCACACACACACCATAGAGGTTTATTTAAAGCACAGGACAGAGGATGCAGGAAGGGGAATTCCTGAATTCATCCCACCATCAGGAACTGTTAATTATTAACGTTCATTATGTTGCCAGGTTTAACATTAGTCGAATTTCAAAGGCAAAAGCACGATACCCATGAGGCAGTTTATAAAAGTTTGCTTCTAGTCTTCTTGGGCATCCATGTTAAGGCATCTAGCTGAACTGGCATTAGGTGAAGGGCTGCTAATCCCATTTATACCTCCTTTTATGGATAAGTCCGAGTTGAGAATTTGATTCCAGCCAGTCTAAGTCTAGTCTACGTTGCATGTGGCTTCCTAAACCAACTGATAAGGACTATTCTAGGGAAGAGGATATCACTTTGACTGACTGTATGGACTATTTATGGCACCTCAGCCAATGACCAAAGTGGTGCCTAAATTACAGTTGGGCGATACGGCACAAAAAAAATAAATAAATAAAACTCTTTGATGTTTGAAGACATTCCGTGATGCATAATACATGTACAGGAATACTTAGTGACGGTTAAAAAGCAGTGTTAAGCTTAAAACCACTGGGTGATAGCATATCCGATCATCCACTCGTTACGGAGGTCATAAACAAGTGGGTCAGTGTTACAAACACTAAAAATGATGGCATTGGGGGGGGGGGAAATAAATAAATGCCCAAGTCAACATTCTGTACATTGCAAGGCAGCCGTTTGTGACATGACCTTGAGTTTGACAAAGGCGCGACGTAAACGAAGCTTATTTATTCGTTTAATCTGTATGGAGAAGGGCGAGGGCTGTTAGTCATTTACAGTAAACTGCACCATGAGACAAGTGCAAACGAAGCAATGACATGCTGAGTTATGGACACTGATAACGAGAGCAGATGGCTGTGAAGGACTAAAAAACACACTTGTTCACTACTTTCACTATAGGTATTCATTCTCTAAATAATGAAAAGGTGCCAATTTTAAACCGGTTTCAGAAAAGAAAGCAGCTTGTACATGCTCAGCAGTGGCATCCAGTTATTCAGGTGGTTAAGAAGGAAGGGGGAAGCTCAGAGAGGGAAACAGGGAAGGGAAAAGAAGAGCTTTTCAGCCCTTTTTTTTGTGTGAAAAATACCTTTTAGTAACACTACCAGAACAAGGACCACAAAGGCAGACTGTACACAGTTATGCACACTAAGGCAAGTCAGAAAAGCAAGTTAAATAAAAATTTAGATCATGTTATCCGGACGATAAGCCATTCTTGTTTAGTTTTTGTCCCATTACAGTTGCTATACAGCAGCACTGTCTTATAACCCAGAGTAGTATCCGTACGTCCATGTTTACTGACCTTAAATTGCAATGCTTTAGTTTTAATGCTAAAATCTCCTTGTTCAGTTTATAAGCAGCTTTTAATTGTCCCAGCTATTCCAGTGCCAAATTCTGTTAACACAGTGATGGGATTAGAAAATGACCAACATTAGCTTAGTGTTCATTTACTCTGTGGGATATAGGAATATTGTAAACACTGTCAGAGTAACAAGTACAAACATTATAATTAGCAAACGTTTAAAGGCAACATTATTTGAACTGGAACTTTGCAGAGGAGGACAAATCTTCTTAAAGTCCGGATAACATGGTAATAGTCTGATTCTTTTCATCACCTTTTTATTTCTTGTAATCTAAATGGCATGCTTGCGCACAGAAGTTGACTACTTTGTTCCATATCCATTTATAAACAGGCATACAATCATTTACTGCATTGCAGGCAACATGTATCAGTCCATCCTCTTGCTCTAACTTTCAAATCAATGAGCAAAAAAAATAAATAAATAACAAAAATTTAAAAACCCAGAATGAACATCCTCAGAGAACGTCTGTCAATTACCTGAAAATGAGCAAATCAGAAGCTGTGCTTCAGTCTTACGCAACTGTACAAACCCTCTCTGAGGTTGTTCGCTTTCGTTGGTCAAGTTACATTTTCTTTCCCATATGTAAATGTGCGGGTCATTTGCAAATACCCAAAACAATTTTACCTTTGCCAGCTCTGCCTACGGAAACGTTGTACGTCGGCTCACCACCTTGACTCTTCGTCCTGATGTCCATAGTCCAGTCACCATCGAGCGGCAGGCTGTCTCTGATCACAGAGCACTTCTTTTTCCCTAGGGTCAGCCCGTTGGTGAAGAAGGCCTCTCGGTCCTTGCCGACTATGACATCGATTTCATCGGCCTGTGACAGGGAATAACACATAGGAAGATGTTCGGTTAAGGATATTGATTATTTCTTAACACAGGGCGTGGTTTTCCAAGGAAGGTCTGTAAGGCATAGTCAGGGGGTCTGCTTTTCTTTCTTTCCTTGTTAAACATTATGCTATTAGAATAAGACTCAGGGGTCACTTAAATGGAAAGAGTAATGTAAAAATCAAGAAGTACCAAAAAAAAATGTCAATTGCATTTTGATTGCAATTTTAATAAAACTAGCAAAAAAAAAAAGATGTCAAGATAAAATGTTACACAATGTAATGTGTTAGGGATTTGTGGGTGTAAAGTTCAAAAATAATCTCCATTTCTTTGTTTTTTTAAAGTAAAATAAATACGATTGTACCGACTCGCCTAATGCGCCCAGGATTTACATAGCAGGGTGTGTATGTTTTATTTAAAAGAAAAAAAAAAAAAAAAACACAAAGTTATTTCCTGGCACAAGGAATACCTAAAGACAGGCCAACATAACAGATAAATATCATCAAGTCTATAAGGATGATATGATTTCTCTTAGCATCTAACCTCTGAATCTGATAATGTAAAAACCTGGTTATTCATTTCCTTTTACTCTAATATCAAAAAATGTTTTTAAAAAAACATGTTAATCAGGAAGAGACATCATTTCAGCTTAATAAACGCATTTAAATCTGTAATGACTGGAAAGCTTGGGTAAATGTAAAAGGGACGCCATCTTTGCAGACACAGGCATGTTCCTGTAAAGAGAAGAGGGGAAAAGGGAAGCACAGGATGAATCCCAAATCCCATTCAACACTCTCCAAACCAAGGGCACTAGGTAGCTCGTGGAATAATGCTATTCAGTGCCCTAGGTAGTGCACAGACAGGGTGCAATTCGGGACCGAGCCAAAGGAAGAAAGACTATGCCTAAGCGCCAGTGGCTAACTTCCTTCCAGTATGGCCTACGCCTAAATCTCCAGCGTGATTAAACAAAAAAAATAATCATGCTAAAAAAAGTATACATGTTTAATATTAATAAATGTTAAATAAAACACCTATTTTTCCGCGCTAATACTCATTTATAATTCATAGACCACGTGGTCGATTATTAAAGCGTTGAAGCCATAAGGCGTTACGTATTCTCTCATTAACAAGAATGAACTTTTTACATTTTTTTTTAAATATCAAGGGACAACTTGCTTGCCATGCTAACTAGCGCCATGCTAATGTTTCACCAAAAAAAAAAAAAAAAAAAAAAAAAAAAAAAAAAAAGGCAAACCGGTTATTAATGATTGGACGAGTTAATGAATTCAGGAATATTGTGTTAATACCGGCTGGATTTCATTTCTTTTTTGACTTTGAATTAAAAGATAAGCTAGTTAGCCTCTTTATATATTATTAAAAAAAAAAAAAAAAAAAAAAAAAAAAAAGCTAGTCTAGTGCCGCTGTCTGGGGCCTAAGGATTTGCTAACGTTGCCGTATTAGCTTTATCACGGAATTGAAAATGAAAAAAACACACATTTAATTTTTTTTTCAAAATCTATAGCTTTTAAGTTTACTTTTTAAAAAAAGGCGAAAAACAAACCGTCACGCGGACTAACGGCGTATTTTAAACGCGCTAACGGCTCCTTTTCTCTAACGCACGCGCGCTTGTTCATGTTAGCTCCTGCTAGCTAACCGTAACGTGGCCCCACACACACAGACACAAAAGACTAAAGATTTAGCCATTACACCGAACCACTAGGAAATAATATAATCGTTGAACAGGGCAATATCTTTTTTAAAAAAAATCTCACCGTTATACCGCTAAAAGTGCCCCCTTCTGAAGATGCCCAAACGTATTTGGCGTCCGTGTAACCGACAATGGCGGCATCCTGGCAGCTGCCGTCGGCCATCAGGTTATCCACGTAGCTTTGCCAAGACATGTTTGCTGCAATTTGTAAACAAAAAAATATTACGACGCTTTACGGAGACTCTTTGGATGGATTTAAGGTTAAAGAAGGTTTGAAGCACCCGAGTCGAGGCTCGCCTCTCCAAAAAGCGCTTAGCTGCGTGCTGCCGAGGTCTGCTTTTTGGGGGGGGCAGGGAAGAAAAGCCGATGTGAATCGAGACAGCGCCTTGGGTGTAGTCCGTGCTCGAGATCCCTCCGCGCAGGACGCATCACTCCCTTTCAGTCATTTTTATGCTCGCCGGCGATAAGGCACTCACAACTGCCAACAAACTAGTCCCCTTTTTCCCCTCATTTTAATTACAGGTAAATTACGATGAACAAACACAATGTTTCCTCATAGTTTCTTTCATAATAACGTTCAGGATTTTAAAAAAACTATCACAGGAATGATTTATGATTTTTCACATTTTAAGGCCACGCCCTCTCAAACAGGGGCTCAAACTTTTTGCAGTCAGGAGCCTTTTTTTTGTTTGTTTGTTTTCCAGGTTAATTAAACCCTTTTATTATCCAAATTGGTGATTCTTTTAAAAAGTATTCAGTAAACTATTCACATAAAAATGAATGTACCATTGCATTTAATTATTTTTTTTATTTATTAGTACAATGCATAAGAGCATCATTCAACTAAAGGGATCTGTCAATTAGGCTTATAATTATATAGGTAAATAATAATAATAATAATAATAATAATAATAATAATAATAATAATAATACTTACAACTATAGTAGCTTAGATAGTAATTCATCTTTATTTATCCCATTGTAATGTCAAATTCCAGACATACACACACACACGTCATGTGTTATGGACCCTTGAGGGTTCCCGGACCTAAAAGACCCTACAAATACCTGGTGAAACATCAATACAATTTTTTTTTAAATCACAGTTTTTATACTTTATTAAGATATGCAAACAAATGTGCACAAAATATCTTTTTATTTTATAACAATTATTATGATCAGAATTTGAGAAAATGACTTGGTTCGTGGGGAAACAATGTGATAAACATAATGCTGGAAACCAACCAAATCCCAGGCATCAATTAATCTTTCAGCATGAGTTTTCAGCGTTATACGTGATTCATCTAAGACAATGCCTACACATGTCTATATGATATCATGTTTTAGAAATTAATCTTAAATTTCAACAATATATGATTCAATATTAAGACATAAAAAATCTGTTGAACCTCTACTTTAAATCTATTTATTTATTTATTTATTTATTTATTTATTTATTTATACAGTACACACAGTATATAAAAGGTAGTTTAGGAAGACACCTGGCAATAATTTGTCTGGTAAGTGAGTCATATTGGTTTATTCTATCGTCTCCCAGTGTCCCAGCCCAGAAAATATTTGAAACATGGGAGTGTTTCTAGGAGGCAAAGTTCACTAGATAGACATGTGATAAGTGCCGTACAATGTGAGCAGCTACTTTTAGGCCTTGGAGTCATGTTTGTCATGTTTTATGACAGAGTAATTTTTTTTCCAGCTGAAATAGTTAGGTACATTTGCTAAGAAGCAATAACAGAGTACAATGGTAATATCAGAATAGTAATAATGTTAATACAACTGACAATAAAGCTTGTCAGTATACGCTTTACAAATAGAGCAAGCTTAAAAATGTCTTTTAAACCAAATACATCTCTTTTGTGTCCAGTAGCTTGGTTAGGTTACGTTCTAAAACCACAATGAGTTAAGGACGAGGGTGGATCACTCAGCAGCAGGACAAACACAGCTGCCTGCTTCTGGTGCCTGTTGACATTCAGTCATACACCTACAAGAGAAAGTCACTGCACTGTGTGACGGTGTGTAAGACTTTCACAGATTCTTAAGAGTCAAATCTGCATAAAAGGATCACTTGAAGTAGCAATCCGAGCCTCCCGTTCAGGAGGGAGAAACAGTTCAGTGCTTCCTCATAGATTTTTCTGGAATCCACAAAGTGGCATGTGTGTGAGTGTGTGTGGGGCTGTTGAAGTGAGCCATTGTGACACTTCCTGCTTTTTCTCAGCGCAGCACTGGAATTTTTTCTCTCCTGACATGAGAATGCGCTGCATGGCAGGAAAGCATTTTGAGGCAGCGAGTCATGTGCACTCGGGAGGAACTTCCTTGAGGGGAAAAGTGAACACGATCTGCAACTTTTTACCTAGAACACATAATCTTCAACTTTGATCTTATATGATCATCAAGCATTTCTTACCTATTTTGCTGTCAAAAAGTGTTGCTGTATCTTTCTGATACAAAGAGCTTAACAACAAAATAAAATCTGCAATATAGTTATTAAATGTATTGTTTTGTTTAAAGGTGTAAAGAAACTGGAAGGTTTTCCTTTGACACCACTTGATAATGATGGTAATTATTACAGTAAGATACATAATACACAGCTTAATGTTATTTTATATAATAAGCTTTTTTTTTTTTTTTTTTTTTTACATTTCAAAATAAGAAATTTTGAACTTTTTTTATACCACAATTTTTCAGAACAGCAAGTCTGACAGTAGTGACGCTGCAAATCACAGGTTTATGTTAATGTGCTAACATGAGTAATCGTTGATATGGTGACATTTTCTATACGGAGATGTTTATTTAACATTTGTGGAAGGAGTCTCCAGTCTCAACACTTTGTACCAGTCAGTGGTAAAGCTGTGATTTTAAATTTTCTGACACACAAAAGTCTTTAGGACAAATGGCTTTACATTTTCTCTGTAACATGAATAGCTCTGTGTTTTTTTTTTTTTTTACTTCAAAAGAGCTAGAAAATGAGGCTGGTGAGGGAAGGACTGTTTATAGCTGCTATAACGTTAATGATAGGAACTGACTTGTTTCATAGATGTTCAACAACATTAAATGTAACTATAAATGAATAAATAGTATGACAAGTCGTTTCTATATCTGGAACTTTAAAGTCACAGTTTTTCCTCTGACTGTTAAAAGTTCTAAATGTTAAATAAACGTCTCTGTACAATTCCCTGTGAATGAGCTGTTACAGACAAACAGACAGATAATTCAACAGCGGTATAAATATATCTGTGGCACTCTCTGTGTTCTTATTGGAACTAAAGTGACTACTATGTAAATGTAGAAATTTGAATGTCTAGACCTAGACCTTCAGTAAAATTCTTACACTTCTTGCAAGGTATGGTGTAAGATTCAGTAATAGTCAAGTCAAGTGGCTTTATTGTCATTTCAACAATATACAGCTAGTACAGTACACAGTGAAAGGAAACAATGTTCC
>CM074919.1:23723482-23733553 GCA_037576815.1 Pangasius larnaudii | reverse complement strand
AGTCAAGTCAAGTGGCTTTATTGTCATTTCAACAATATACAGCTAGTACAGTACACAGTGAAAGGAAACAATGTTCCTCCAGGACCAAGGTGCTACAGAAACAATACAGAACTACTTGAGATGATACAGAGCTAAATAAGACTACACAGACCTACACAGGACTACCTAAAGTGCATGTGTGCACAGGACAGTACAACGATTACTAAAACAGGACAATAGGCACAGTAAAGGACAGTGCAGCACCGACCAGTAGTTGCAAAATTGTAGGTGGTCAATACAGTATCTTGTTTATGGTGTTTTAGCAGCAATTTAAGAAAGAAACATGCAAAAACTGCAAAGGGAGTGGACTGGTGTTCAGTTGAGTGTGTGTGTGTGTGTGTGTGTCTGTGTTTTGTCAGTCCAGTCTCTGGGTATTGAGGAATCTGATGGCTTGGGGGAAGAGACTGTTGCACAGTCTGGTCGTGAGGACCCGAATGCTTCAGTACCTTTTGCCAGACTGCAGGAGGGTGAAGAGTTTGTGTGAGGGGTGCATGGGGTCATCCAAAATGCTAGAGTTTTTTTGGATGCAGCGTGTGGTGTAAGTGTCTGTGATGAAGGGAAGAGAAACTCAGATGATCTTCTCAGGTGTCCTCTCTATCTGCTGCAGGGTCTTGCAATCCGAGACAGTGCAATTTCCAAACCAGGCAGTGAAACAGCTGCTCAGGATGCTCTTGATAGTCCCTCTGTTGGATGTGGTAAGGATGGGGCATGGGAGATGGGCTTTCTCAGCCTTTGTAGAAAGTAGAGATGCTGCTGGGCTTTCTTGGTTATGGAGCTGGTGTTGAGGGACCAGGTGAAATTCTCTGCAAGGTGAACAATAAGGAATTTGATGCTCTTGACAATCTCCATGGAGGAGCCATTGATGTTCAGCAGAGAGTGGTTGCTCCATGATCTGCTGAAGTCAACCACCATCTCTTTCATTTTGTCCACATTCAGAGAAAGGTTGCTGGCTCTGCCCCAGTCCATTAGCCACTGCTCCTCCACTCTGTATGCTGACTCGTAGTTATTGCTGATGAGACCCACCACTTTCGTGTCATCGGCAAACTGATTCAAGCAGAGTCAGCAGAGTGAACAGCAGTGGACTGAGCACACAGTCCTGGGGGACCCCAGTGCTCAGTGTGGTGGTGTTGGAGATGCTGCTCCCTATCCTAGTCAGGAAGTCAAGGATCCAGTTGCAAAGGGTGGTGTTCAGGCCCAGCAGGCTTAGACTTCCAATCAGGAATGATTGTGTTGAAAGCTGAACTGAATATATGAACAGTATTCGAATATATGTGTCCTTTTTGTCCGGGTGGGTGAGAGCCAGATGGAGGGTGGTGGTGATTGCATCATCTGTTGAGCACTTGGGATGATATGTGAACTGCATGGGGTCCAGTTAAGGGGGCAGTAGGGTCTTGATGTGCCTCATGACAAGAAAATAAGATATATAAGATAATAAGAGCTGCAAAATGTACACAATGGAGCTTACTGTGGCCGGTTTGACTGTGACAAATTGTCGCTAAAACCTGAAAGATAACCATATTAAAGTGAAAACCAAGCATACACTGTTTCCCCTTTATTCCAAATGTAGTCAGTATGCCAAGACATACTTGGTGTTTAACATTTCTGTCATTTGTTTTCCCCCAAACTTCAAGGCTATTGTAGCTAATGCAAATATGAGCCTCAAACCACATCCACAGACTCGCTGATGTGGTTTTTAGGGCACAGCGGGAGTTACGGTCATCTATAAACATGAACTAAACTTCACCTTCTAGCTGAATGCTAGAACGTTATGGGGTCGCCATCATGGACAACCAGAATATATTTTTTTCCATTGTAAAATTTGGTCAGAGGGTGTTGATTAATTTTAAACTAAAATGTGTGAATACAGATTCTGTCTCTCTGCTATTGTAGTGCTAAATTTTGAACCAAGTACAGCATATGAAGGTTTGGATATATGTTCATGTAAAAGATTGGGTGAGATAGACTTTTTTACTTGTTGGCTACATTGTCCTGTAGCTCCAGGTAAAAAGTAATACAAACAAGTCTTGGAAGATCTACTACAATTTCTTTTCTGAACCATTAGAAAACTGTCATGATTTAAACAGTATATAATTTGTAATTTAATGCATCAGATACAAGATGTATTACCTAGAAATAATAAAAAGTACCAAAATTCTTTAATTAAGTAAAAGTCTAAATAAGTATTATGGTAAAAGTTGTAATATGGCTTCAAATTCTTTACTCAAGTTAAAGCAGCCCTTGAAGTAAACTCTGCAGGTTAGCTTGAGAGTCTGTCAGATTAGCTTTATTCATATAGCAAGCCATTTCTACTCAAGGGGGTTGAAATTTATTTGCCACTTAAACATTACTTGCTTTAATTCCACTGCAGTTTACAGTTTTTCTATAGCACTTTTCATAAACGGTGCTTGACTTGGTTTTTAAAAACAGAAGCAAAAAACTACTTCTGGCAACAAAAACCTGGAAGTGTGAAAAGTGCCCATTGTAGTTTGACACAACCCACTAGGGCTGGGGGATATGATGATGTGATATCAATATCATGATGAAAACAGTGTAAAATTCAAGATGCTGCCAATATGCCGCCGACATGGGAGTAATTTTTTTTTTTTAGTGAATTGATTTGAGATTACTGCCTTGGTAAAGCCTCTTCCCTTTAACCCTAAGCTGCCTTGCTTCATGCTTGAATTGTGTCATTTCCCATTTGCTTTTTTAGAAGAGTCTCTGCTGAAGTAATAAATTTAAATGTAATGTAAATTTCTCATGGTTGCGTCACAGCGAGCCCTAATGTACCATTTTTCTTTCTTCCGACTGTCGCTTTTACCTTACTATCAGTAAGAATCTCACGTTTTAAAAAAGATTGAAACTTTATGACTGTCTTTTTTACTTTAAATTTCAACTGAATCCTATAGCCTCTAATTTCTGACTTAAATGTAGTAACATTAAAATTGGCAGGATTTTATATATATAATTATTTGTTTATTCGCTGCTCATCATCAATAGTCAGCACTGTAGAATTATTGGCACCCTTATTAAAGATGTGTAAGATGTCTTTGTGGCTCATTAGCTTAATCTCACACTGAAAATATGAGAGAAATACATTTTACTGAAGTAAATATATTTTAAGAAACGTTCAAATACATATCCACTTTTTCTGTAAATAAAACCAAAGCTGACTGTCTCTGGTTATGACAAAATTCATATAGTAATTTAATTTTAGTGCCTAACTAACATTTCATACATATGCTTCCCTTTTATGCGTTTTTCTGTAATATAATTAATGTTATGTGTGGAACAGCACTCACTGACAACAAAAAGTAAATTGTTATTAGCTAATGCTAACTCTGCATTTTAAATGGAGACGATTTTTAAAAAAATGTTTCATATCTCAGAACGACGCTATCGTAATCAGCTAGCTTTCCCCGGCTGCTGTGTTGTGTGCTGTATAGATAATTATCTGTAACTGTCATAGAAATTAAGTGTCACCTACAGGGATTTTAAATTATTGACCAGAAATGACGGGTCAGCCCACTGTTACCAGTTTCACACACCAGTGTTTAGCTTTTGAAAAGGAAACTAAAGTCTACAACAATGTCGACTCAATCAATGTATTAATATATATGAATATTAACTATTAATTTTATTTGAGTATTTTACTTAGACCTTTAGATAAAGGGTTCTTCAAGGGTAGTTAAAGGTTCTTAATTGTAATAAAGTAAAAAAAAAAAAATGCCCCTTACTGCTTTCATGGTGGAGGATTTATTACATATTAATATTAATTATTCATTTAATTTTTAAAATGGGATATTTTTACGTACACCTTTAGATAAAGGGTTCTTCAAGGGCTCTTTGGGTAGTTACAGGTTCTTAATTGTAATAAAGTATTTTTTTTTTATTAAATAATGGATAGTTACAAGTTCTTAGCTTCCTAAGGGTTCTAGATTACACACTAACCCTACAGAACAGCAACTACATGAACCTGCTTACCGTAAAACTCTACATTTTGTAGATGGATTTTTTTGTTGTTGTTGTGTAAAAGCTACATATATTCCAATTTTTTATTTATTTATTTATTTATTTATTACAAATTTTAACTCTCTCATGAGCGCCCTCCAGCGGAAGGAGAACCAGGATCTGTTCACACAGTGGGAAGTCCCCGGATATTAACATTTTCTGCCATTTTCCCAGGAAGTTTATTACAAAATCTGCAGAAGGATCTCCAGTATGGACCTTCATTTCATTTAAGAATTTTTTGTACACTGGAATTGGCTTGACCCTGACTAGGATAAAGCGCTTACTAAAGACTGAATATGAATGAATGAATTAATAACTTAAAAAAAAAAATCATACAATAAACCCTGGTTTTAAAAACAAATTCTTCCTTGGTCTTGGTGTTTGAGGGTTAAAAGTTTCCTAAATAATTTACATAATATTAATTATGTAATTTTATTACAGTTGGATTCAGGTTTTGAAAGTTTGATTGTAAGTTATTGAGCTTTACATTTAACCCATTCGAGTCATATAATCAGTTTATTAGACTTAATTATTAAGTATAAATAACTTAATAACTATAACAGCTATAGCTGTATCCACAGTAGCTCCAGAATTCCATTTTGAGATCCATGCTTTTATGGAATGACACCTTTTAAAATTACAGTCACATCTAAAATTTGCTGGACATGCCAGATATTCAGTCGTAGTCCATTATAAGTGTTGAATTGAACTTTCTATGATTCCCCATTTCACCTTTTCAGGGATTGTAGTACAATTACGGTCTAAAAACTACACATCCCATCAACACCCGTTAGCGTTAGCTGATAGTTGCTTGTCTGTAACTCGTTCCCTTAGCGATATTATTATACGATTTTGGAATGATATAAAAGATATATCGACAATAAATCAAACGTTTTAAGGGTTTGATTAAACAGCTAGTTAGCTATCGTCGTTTGTAGACAGCTAACTAAGTAGTTAGCTAGCGCGGAAATCCGCATAGCTAGAACGCCCGGATACAAAGACGACATCTGATTGGTGTAGACGATGCTTACGTATGTACTTGGGGGGGGGGGGGGTGCCTAGAAACACACACACAAAACAACATGATATACAAAATATGAACCACAGGATACAGATTAAAGCAAAAAAATGTTTATTAATTTTGAATAACAAAATAAAGACATTAAATACATTTAAAAATATTCATTGGCAGTTTCTATGTTGTTGTTTTTTTTAATTATTGCTAGGCTTAAAACAAAAAAATACAAACGGTATATTACTAAAGTTGTGTATAAATGTAGATAAAAAATCACTATATTGATAAAAAATAAATAATAAAAGAATAATAATAAGAAAAGAAAAGAATAATAAAAGAAAAATGCTTAATTTTTCCGGAAATTTCCGGAAATGTTTTAGTGACACGAGCGGTGACGTAGTTACGTTCCTCAATACGCTATTTGCGTACTCACTCACGTAACGCCTGTAGCTGCCTGTTGCGCTCTTTACCCAGCATGCACCGCGAGTTTTAGCCATCTTGTTGAGAGGTGGAATTTTTTTTTTCTTCAGAAATTTTGCTTCCCGAACTCTGTGAGCCCCGAATCACTTTTACTCACAGCGTCTTATCGTCTCGTTGGCGTCTTTACGAGCGAACTAGTGCGAGTCGCGATTTGAAAAAAATAGATAATCGTAGTCGTGGTGTGAAAGCAAACCGTTTGCAGAAGTGTTTTTTTTTTTTTAATTATTACTATAAGATGCTAAATGTGAGGCCGGGGGGAAGCGGGCCCCCAGCTCGCGCCTCGGATTAAAGTGGCAGCTCAAGCCCGGGAGAGGCGTTACCCAGCTCGGCCTTGTGTGCACCGCGGACCCGGGACGGAGGCCGGTTTAATCCGGTAAAAAAAAAAACAGTCAGTATTAAAATCGAATCTGGATTTTAAACAATTTTAATGGCCATCTCTTGGTTTGAGCGATCGTTAGGAATGCAACAGGACAGAAGAAGAAGAGGAAGAGCGATGACGTATGATCAGCTTAAAAACTGATTTTGATCCAACGCCACTTTTTCCTGAGTTGTCTCTTCTTTAGCTTGTAAACGGAGTGCGTTTATTTTTTAGGCTCCGCGTGTTTAAGTAGGGCGTACATTTGTCTACACAAGTATCTTAACACTTCTAAGATGTCAGCCAAGAAGAAGAGCTGCTTCCAGATCACCAGCGTGACCCAGGCTCAGGTGGCCACGGTTGGCTGCGCGGATGATGCCGAGAGCCTGGACGATCCGGACGAATCCCGGACCGAGGACGCGTCGTCGGAGATCTACGAACCGGAAGTGTGCGACCGGAGGAGTTCGGCATCGTACAGTGCGTTGAACAGCGTCGGAGAAGGCGAGGCGGCTGCTCACAGAACGGCTCACCTGGGACAGTCTCACCAGCCTGGAGGTCCTGGTGCAGTGGGTGGCCCTGGCCAGCAAGCCACCTCCACCACCACCAGCTGCAGCTCACGCTTTCGAGTGATTAAGCTCGACCATGGCACAGGAGAGCCTTTCCGCAGGGGCAGGTGGACATGCACAGAGTTCTATGAGAGGGAACCCGAGGTGGCGACCAGTAGGACTGCAGAGGGGACCAGGCACGTCAACGAACACGCCCCTGACCGGGATAGTGGATTAGGCGTCTCTGTAGTGGTTCAGTCCAGCCAGGCCTCGGATGTCACCACCAACACCACCACCATGCTCGATCTGTCCGCATCGCATACCTCTGTGCACCCTTTTGAATCCGGTAATGACCCCGGTAAAACGGCACAGCCGGCTGTTGCCCCTCAGGCTCTTCTCGCACCGGGCTTGAACCAAGGCTCTCACGTACAGATAGCACCCGTTACTCCACAAGCTTATCAAAATCAACCGCAGCAAAATCCTCAATTACCCTTAGGCCTCCACATGCCAAGCCAAACTAGCATGATGCCTGAGTACGGACAGCAGCACTTGCCCCACGCTGTCCCCATGCAAGGGGAAATCGGCATCTCCATACCAGCCAGCCAGTCAGGAGCTTCTGTTCCGACCCTAATGGACTGGGCGGGAGTGATGAGCGTGGCGGGGATGGCGCCTCTCGCCCCCGCACCTTCGGTTCAGATCGGACAGTATTCGGGTGTACCCATGACGGCTGGCCAAAATTCACCTGTTCCGAGTGCACTAGGCATCTCAGTGCCCGAACAGAGTCGGAGGAAATCGGACGCGGCTGCCTCTGCCCCCCTTGTTGCCCCTGTAAAAGAGGCTGGGAAGCCTTTGATTACAGAGGAGTTGCCCCTTATGCCCAATCCTGGGGTGAACAGCCTGTTTGGGATCTCCATCCCCATCGACGGGGACGAGGACAGGTGAGCACTCGTTTATGCTCGGTCTAGGGAACTTCACCTCCCTCCTTTACACTCAATCTAGGGAACAAAGTTTACCCTTTCTTTTCTTTCTTTCTTTCTTTTTTTTTGTACACATTTTAGCGAACATCGCTTCATTTCTTCTGAAATTCTCTACATTTGTTTACAAAATCTGTCAATTTTTTACTCTCTAAACCTGGCAAATTCGCATCACTCGTTTACATTCAGTCCAGAAAATGTGGTTTACACTTAGTTTGGTTTACACTCTCCTTTGTGCACACTCTTAATCTATGGATCCTCACATCTTTCATGTATGCTAAATTAAGGAAATATCTTGTTTTGTTTTTTTTATTTTTTATTTTTTTATATTTATTTATTTTTGAAACTTTGGGGACTTGTATATATCCATTGGTTACTATTTTAATCTAGCGAACTTGTTTGTTTACACTACATATAGCAAACATCTTTAAAACTCAATCTAGGACTCTTTGTATCACTCATTTACACTTAATCTATAGAACCTAATATTACTTGTTTGCACTTTATCTTGGGAGTGATATCTCTCATTTAGGGAACTTGACATCATTTGTTTACACTCAGTCTAGGGAACTTTGTGTCTATTTTTAAACTAAATCTAGGGAATGTCACGTTTGTCATTTACACTCAGGCTAGTGAACTTCACATTACTTTACACTCAGCCAAGGGAATGTCATGTCTCTTGTTGACTTTCAATCTAGGAAACTCATTTACAGTCTGAAGAACTTCATATCACTCGTTTACTGTTAATCTGGGGAAATTCAGGTCAGGTCTCTGGTTTACGTTGAATCTAGGGAACATCACGTCTCTTTACAGTAAATCTAGGGAACTTCTCATGGCTGGTTCGAGTTCCCTTGTTTACACTTAATATAGGGAAAGTCATCACTATACACTCAGCTGCCCCATCTCTCTCTTTTACAGTCAGGAAAAGGAATTTTGTATCTCTTATTTACACTCTGTCTAGGGCACATCACATGACTTGTGTATACTCGGTTTAGGGATTTACACTACATTTACACTAAATCTAGGGTCCATCATTTTCACTCTGTCATGGAAAAGCTAGCTCTCTACTTTACCTTTTTTCTAGGGTATATCACTCTCTTTTGCACTGTATCTGGAGAACTTAATTATTATTATTAATTTTTTTTTTTTTTAAATATACTAGAGAAGTCTGGAGAATATACTAGAGAAACTTGTTTACATTTAGAAAACTTCACTTTGCTTCTGTAGACTCCTTTTACTTCTGTAGTGTCTGGGAGGGGGCTGTGACCTAAAGTGTGATGAAATGGTTTAAATAATCTATGAGGATTGGATATTCATCAACATTAAGCTTGTCGTATAATGATTTATATTAATACATATTAATATAAGCCTTTGCTGGGAGGAAGTTCACTCATTTGGGCCCCTTTAAGGCCGAGGATTCAAGCTAAGGCCAGCTTGTTATAAAAATAGCCTCCTTTTTTTCTCTTTTTTTTTTCCACACATTGAGTTTCAGCTTAGTGCACTTGTTTCGTGATGACACAGAAATAAAGAAGTGGCTGGTGTCCAGCTAGCATGCTAATCAGAAGTTCAGTTTCCAGTTCCTTTATTTTAGTTATACTCAGACTCCTCATTTGTCTTGTTAAACCCCATTTTAAAAAAACAAAAGTAACCACATGCACTTGGTGAAACACTGGCGATTACATCTCGAGGTCGTTTGCATTGTAACATGAGACACAATCAAATTCTTTTTTTTTAAAAAAGGAAGAGAAAATCACAATCTCTTAATCAGGGTCTTGACGCTGATGGGGTTGTTTATCTTCTCACTCGTCAACATTTGTGTAGGAAAGCTATGTAGCAACTTGGTAAAGTAAAGTGTGTGTGTGTGTGTGTGTGTGTGTGTGTGTGTGTGTGTGTGTGTGTTGCACACCCGAGGGCACAATGGTTAGACGAGGTTATGACAGAGAACGTTTGGCATGAGTTCAAACCCAGAAATACATACTTGTGGTTGGTGTGTTTCAGGAACTCAGAAGTGCTGATGGTGTTATAATAATCGCATAACATCTGCAGGCTACAGCTGTATACCGATATTATCTGATTATGACTGTTATTAATTATTGCAGGAATTACGATGTTATTACAACTTGTTATAAATTCTATTCATAAGCAGCAGCGTTTCTGATAAAGTTGTGTCCATGGTTTATTAGAGCTGTCACAATTTTTTTTAAGTACTCTTACTAACTGTGGTATCCCTGTGATATGCCCTTTTTTTTTTGTCACCCTGGTTGGCAAATAGGGAGCCACTAGAAGCAGGACTTGGTGGTTGGGATTTATGGGTCAGGCTTTAGTGGTTGAGGTTTAGTGGTCAGGGTTTAGTGGTTGGGGGTAAGGGTCAGAGTTTAGTGGTAAAATTTAGGGGTCAGGCTTGAGCAGTCGGGGTTTAAGGGTTGTGCTTCGACCATTGCTGTTAAGGAGTCCGGCTGTAATGGATGGGATTTAGGGTCAGGGTTTAGTGGTTAAGGTTTAGGAATTGAGCTTGGTTGGTCGAGGTTTAGGGTCAGGGTTTAACTGTTAAGGTCTAGGCTTGAGCGGTCAGCGTTTAGGGGTTCGGGCTTGAGCCGTCAGCGTTTAGGGGTCGGGCTTGAGCCGTCAGCGTTTAGGGGTCGGGCTTGAGCCGTC